>JAJEJO010000549.1:61236-84125 GCA_020662805.1 Glaucomys volans
CCATAGAAATGAAAATTTGTACCACATATGTGTGCAATGAGTCAAACTGAAGTCTGTAAAAATTAAAAAAAATTTTTAAAAAAAGAGCAGGTCATAAAGGAGCTCTGAGGACTGGTTGGAGAGGAACAGTGATTTAACAAGGTCCTAGTTAAGGTCAGTGTGACATGTGAATCGATCACTCCAGGGTAACTTAAATTTTAAAGGCAAACAGAAATCAGAGAAGGAATCACCGCCTAAACCCGGCTTCCCCCAGCCCCTGTGTGCTTTATGCAAATTAGTAATGCCAGCCCTGCCCCTGCGACTCTTTAGGGGACTTAGGAAAACCAGCCCCACCCCAGTGCCTTATTCAAATTAGCTATGCCAGCCCCGCCCCTATGGTGCCTTATGTAAATTAGCAATACCAGCCCCGTCCCTATGGTGCTTTATGCAAATTGGGAAGGCCTTCCCCAACCCCAACCAGATGGAGCTGGCCTGCCATTCCAGAGGCTCTCCTCCTCCCTACACACAGGTGCAGCCACCCCGCCCTGCCCGCCAGGCGCCTTCCTGAGGTCACAGAGCACACACCTCTGCTGGTGCACCTGAGCTCTGAGACCACAGCGGGAAGAGTAGTGGAGAGGGAGGTGCTCAGGGTGGAAGCGACTTCCCAGTCCTGTGCTAGCAGATCCCACCCGGCAGTGCCAGAGAACAGGCCACTAAACCAGAGGGGAGGTTGGGAGCCACAGTCTGATTCCCAGTCTTGCTCTTAACCAGCCCAGGCCGTGCCTGTCCCTGCGAGTGGAAGTGGGCGGACTCTGCTCAACCAGGAAGGGTCTCTGCTGGCCCGATGGCCCTCGTCTTCTGTTACGTCCATGCACGCGGACGCACACCTGCTCTCTCACGCAAGTGAGCAACCGAAGCACCTGGCAGAGTGGCAGTTTTCCCGGGCTTCCGTCTCTGTCCTGCTTGTGCCCCCAGCTCGTGTCCCTCCCCACCTGCCCCCGCGTCATGACACCCATATTCTCATGCACACAGTGATTCTCTCCCGTTTCTAAGAGGAGGTGTGTGACTCCTCCCCTTCCTGATCATCCTCTGTCCACTCCCTGGACCTCCCCGCGTTCCCTGCCTAATGAGTATGATTCTGTCCTTTCTCGTTCCATCTGCCCTTTCTCGGGAGGCCTTGGGGTGCTTCTCACAGCACAGCTGCAGAAACTCGTTACGCATGTGACCTTAGGGACTGGCATTTGTACTTCTCTGTGATCGGATGGGACACGTATTTTTATTTTAATTGGGGTTGTCAGCGCTTTCCGAATGACTCAGAAGCCTCGTCCCCGCCCGAAGCCTCAGACTGCTCTCCGGGTGTCTTGCCAACCATGGGTGCTGCATCTCGCCTTCGTTTTATGTCTGATTGTCGCACAGAGAAGTTGCATTTCTCTGGCTGCTAATGAGCGTGTTTCCCGTTTGTGAGCTGCTTGGGTCTGTCTCCGATGGACTGCACGTGGCGCTGGCCGCTTTCCATCGGGTCTGTCTTTCGCATTCCGACTGTCCACCCCTTGCCTGTCACGTGCATCAACGATGCTTTGGAAGTCTGTTTTCACTTTTCTCTTGATCGGATCAGAACAGGTCTTTATTCTTCCTTGGGGTTTCTGGCCTGTTGGTGTGATCCGCGCTGTGCCTGGGTCCTCTTGGGTCCTTCTGGAGGCTTCGTGGGGCACCAGGAGGCAGAGCAGCGTCATTTCCTCCAGGGAGACGCCCGCGCCCACCACACCGCCCAGTCCACCTGCTCGGGACCCAGGGACGTGGAACGTTCCCTCGCTGGAACCTGCTTCTGGATTCCCTGCCCGGTGGCTCCTGAGACCCTCTGGACCAGCAGCCTGCAGTCTGCTTCCAGACCCAGGGTGGGACCTTCCTGCCGGTTCTCTTTTCCCTTCAGCTCTGAGCTCCTGCTGACCTGTCCACATGAATTTTAGGTCTTTCTCTTCTAATTTCTAAAATAGCCCCCCAAGTCATGAATGAAACAACCAGCACAGAACCCCGTCTCCCCTCTCTTATATAAACCCTGTACGGTGTGTGAGTGTGTGTGTGTGTGTGTGTGCACGCGTGCGTGTGCGGCTGTGCGTGAGTGTGGTGCTGGGGACGGCGCTCAGGCTCTCCGCCTGCCTCCCACCACGCCGCCTCCCCTGTGCCGCTCTGGAGGCTGAGCTGCTTCGGGGCCCACACAGAGGAAGGTGCCTGTTTCCACATCTCTCTCTCAGCCTCCCACCCCTCCCCACACGCCAAATTTCGTTCTTAGCGCAAGTTCTTGTTTACTGGTCCCTACTGGACCGTCTGATGACGCAATCAGGTCAACCAATCACACAGTCTTCCCATGTCCACCCTGAGGGTTTCCTTGTCTGGTTTTGGCCCCTTTGCTGGGCAGCAGGGCAGCATGGAGCCACGGTCACCAGGGCAGGACCCTCACTGTGCTCTATGGTCAAGACACGTGGTTTTCCCACTTAGGATAACAATTTGTGTCAACTCTTGATAGTTAATTTGTATCACGGTGAGTGGTGTTCACTAACCTGATTGCACTCAGGGGTCATTCTTAATGGGTCTAGATTCTGTCGACGGCCTTTGAGGTATGGTTGGTATGACCCTGTATTTCCTCCTCTAGTTTTGTCAGAGAGGATCCCATTGCTAGATCTTAGAACATCCAGCTGTGTGGCTGGAGGAAGTCTGTAAACGACCTTGAGTTAAAATGCGAGAAGCGGCCCTGAAATGGGAGAATGCGTCCGTGGTGTGTTTCACTCATATTGGCATTTTAATAATATTGTCTTTTGATCTTTATGATTTGCATGTGTGTGATGCATGTTCCTGGCTTGGTTTCACGTTCTCTGTCTCACCTGGCACTTCCTTTACTTGGTTATCTCCTCACTGCTTTCTCCTATTTATTTTCCTGGTGTGATCCCACCACTGTTGATTCCCCCTGGATCACCTGGACAGTGCAGGGGGTCATTACTGCAGAAGCTCCCACGACTCCTGCCCGTGTCCTTCCCTCCTGGACAGGCGGCTGTGTGGCCCACCCAGGTGCTCTCTGCATGGCCCGTCCCAGGTGCACCGTCTCTGTCCCTGAGTCTGGGCCCTGTGACTGTTTATGAGAGACTGGGAGGGGCACTGTGCCAGTTCCACAGCCAAGGACTCAGGGACTTTGGGGACTTCTGTTGCTGCCATGGTGGTTGTTATGGTTTGGATGTGAGGTGTTCCCCAAAATCTCACGTGTGAGACAATGCAGGAAGGTTCAGAGGAGAAACGATTGGGTTTTGAGAGTATTAACCTAAATAGTGAATTAATCCCTGATGGGATTAACTGAGTGGTAGCTGGAGGCAGGTGGGGTGTGGCTGGAGGAGGTGGGATTGGGGCATGATTTTGTTATAGCAACAGAAAACATTAAAATGTTGTGTTCCCCAGGGAGATTCTCCATCTCGATTGGGAGAGTCAGCCCCACCCCAATCCCAAATCCCCTCCCTATAGCCCACCCCAATCCCAAATCCCCTCCCTATTGCCCCACCCTAATCCCTTCCCCATCCCCCCATGGGCTCTCAAGAGCAGGCTCCACTCCCTGGTGGTTCCCACGTAGCTCATCGTCCCTGCAGGCCACTCCTGTCCCTATCCTCCCCAGCAGCAGGAGGCTGGGGGTGTGGCACACCTGCCTGTCCTCTTCTTTGTGTGTTTGATTTCAGTGCCTCCTCCGGAGCAGGTGGGTAGTTAAAGGGGGAGCTGGGCAGGTAGTTAAAGGGGAACTAGGTAGTTCACAATGGGGACTGGTGAGTGTTGAAGGGTAACCCGAGGGGAAAGCGCAGTGCCAAGGGCTCTGGCGGAGGGAAGAGGGCGCCTCGGTGGCCGGGAAGCCTGCCCTCTTCACAGCTGTCTCTGGCTCTCCTGGAATTGACCTGGGTGGTGCCGGGCAGCGGGAGTGAGTTTGCTGCTGTGATTTCCACAAGCTCTGCCTGATCGACCGGCCCGTTAGTGGGACAGCCACCCGCCTCCTGCTCCGGGTGCACTGCGGACTGGATGGCTCTCACTGCCGTGGACCACGGTCGCCCTCCAGGCCCTGGCACCTTCCCGTGCAGGTTAGAACCTGGTTCCCACGCTCCAGCCCCTCAGCGTGGTTGGATTTGGATCTAGCACTTTGCTCCGGTTTTCTCCTGCTCCGTCCATGTTGGGGTCTCCTTTTCTCTCTCTTCCCCGTCTGAGCTCTGAGTGTTTTGGTGACACCCTGGAAGGTCCCTGTCACCATGGTGCCTGCAGCTCTTGGTTCATCCCTCTGTCTGGCTGTCCCAGGTTTCCAGCGGGCAGCTCCTGCTTCCCTGGCCTGCCTTCCAGCAAGGGCGCCCCAGCGTGTGGCCGAGCCCCGAGGGGACGGGCTCGGCTGGCCCTCTTAGATCCGTGTGGCTGTTATCACATGTTCCAAAGCTACGAATCCACGGACAGGACACATTTGTACTCTTCCTATTTACTGCCTTCACATTTAACTGTGTTCGTTTAAGGGTTAAACGTGAGAAAGACCGTGTTCCACGTGCGGACAGGCAAGCCCCTTCCGTGGCGCTCTCTCTAGACCCTCGCCTGGCGGCTCCTCCTTCCCTAGGGAAGATTCCTCCCTCCCGCAGTCCCCGCAGGGCGCAGGGCGGGGAGCTCTCCGGTCCACTTAGAGAACTGTTCTGCTCACGCTGGATTCCGGCTGGGCGTTCTGTCACAGCCTTTTAAACTTGTCCCTCGTCGTCTTTTGACACTTGTGATGAGAACTCTGCTTCCGCACTTACATTTCTGCTCCCGGACACTTTTAAGGTCTCCTCTCCAAGCCTGGGTTTCACAGCCGCACGCTGCCCGCCTCCTGCGGCCTCTGCGGGTCAGGTTCATTGAGACGCTTGGCTGTGAGGGCTTCTGTTTTCATCAAAATCGGAACGGCTTCACCCACGCTTTTTCCGGAAGCTTCTCTGCCCCTCCTACCGTGCGCCTGCACTTGCCTGCCTGGTCGGGCTCTGATCCTGCCCGCGGTCCCCATGCAGCATCCTCGCGGCCTTCTTCTCCTGCTGCCCACCTGGGGTGGTTCTGGCTGGCCTCTCCTTCTGCAGCCTCTGATCTCTGCTGGCCCCGCCCAGGTGTCTTCAGTTCAGATGCACATTCATCACCTAGAAAAGCCTCGTTGACCTTGCCAGCCGCCCGTCCCCTCGTGTGTTACCGTCGGTCTCTTCATCCTCCAGCACACGTGTGGACGGCACCTGCTTTAATGTCCTCACCGCTAATTCCATCGTCCGAGTCACCTGTGCCTGCAGGCCGTTAGGGTGTCCCGTGTTCTGGGCGACGGTCTTGCGGGCTCTGTCTCCTGCTTGTGTGTTGGAACCTCCATCTGGTATGAAGCCAGAGGGTGTCTGGCCTGGCTTGTCCCTCGACAGCCGGACTGCACTCTGGGTGGGTGTCAGGCTGTCCAGGCTGAGGTCAGGGCCTCCTGCGGCTCCCTGGGGCTAGCTCCTGCTGCCCCTTGGTGCAGGCCGTCTCTGCTCCTCCGTCTTCTCAATACAAGGGTCTGGGTCCACCACCCCTGGGAGGGAACGTGCGCCCAGGTCCCCGACACTGGGCCGCTTGTGGCTCACTCCCTCTGTTCCCGCCCCCACAGGCACGGCGGCCATGAGCTTCCTCGCTGTGGCTTGACATCTGTTGCAGATTTCTCCTTGATGGTGGCAGTGGATCTTCATGGGCAGAAGTGGATCTCCCTGCTCCCTCCCAGGTCTTGGTTCCAAGGTCACACAGCTGTCAGGGGTGAGCTGGATCCTGTTCCCTGTTCCCTCTGTGAGCTGGTTGGGCAGGCAGCATGGCGGCCCTTTCTTCCTTGAGTGGTGGGAAGCCCTTTCCAGGGTGGCGACCTGGGCTCATGCGTCTCATGCAGCTCTAACACCACCACCGATTGGGTGACCTATGATGAACAGAAATTCTCTCTCACAACTTTGGAGTCTAGGAAGTCAAAACAGATGACCAGCAGGTCAAGGCCTGGTCCCCACTTCCAAGATGGCGCCTGGAGCATGGCACCACTGGAGAGGAGGACACGAGTGTCACCACAGGGCAGAGGGCAGGGAGAGGCCTGCTCCTACCCCATGGCAGCACGATCCACTCAGAGGTCCAACAGCTGCCCAAGGTCCCCCCCGGCACGGCCACCCTGGGGGCTGCATTTATAAGGCAGTAGTTTCAGAGGGACAAAGCGTCCAGACCCCCACATGGGTCTGATCAAGTTCTTTCTTTCTCCCTGTGTCAGACTTAGTAAAATGAGTCTTTAAAGGAATTCCTCCATTTTTTTACCTGTTTCCCATGAGTTGATATGAGGTTGCTCGTGATGTCTGTTTACTGAGCCTTGCTGGGGACTCGTGCTGATCTCCAGGGCTGAAGTTCTCTGCCTGTGGAGCGTGTGCCTGCCTCTTTCCTATCGTTTGCTTTTCTCCCCTCCTCTTTCTAGCATGGGTGGTCATCATTTCTGGATGAACTCTAGGCTGACCATTTCCCTTCGGGCGCTGCTTTGCCTGCGCCTCACAGGCTTTGGTAGTGCCTGTTCTCATCACCGTGCAGGCCCCAACCTAGTCTTCTCTCTTCTCTGATGTATTTTCAGGCAATTTCTCATTTAGAAATAGAACGTTTTGCAGACTCCAGCGGGAAGCAGGAAGACGCAAGTTCATTCATTCAGTTCCTCCAAGGCAGCCTCCAGGGTGGCAAGAGTGTCCTACCGTGTCTGCTGGGGGACAGAGAAATCCAGCCCACTTGTATTTACCAAGCTCCTTGCACATGCCCCTTGTCCCTGGCACTGGAGGCCAGAGCCCTCCTGGTGGAGCTGCCTTTCTAGCTAACGAGGAAGGCTGCCTCCTGTCATATCCTGAGTCTCCCCTCCCCGCTCACCTTTGCCCTTTGCCTGGAACTCCAAATAATGCCCCGTTCACACTTTGCAGGCATCTGTTAGATCGCCCACTTCTCTCCTTACTCTTGCCGTCTCTGGTATTCTGCTTGGGGTTGGAGAAATTCCTCTGCAGAGGACCAGGTAGTAGAGGTCTGGGGCTTGGTGGCCACTTGCTCAGCTCCAGTATTCAGCTGTCCCATCATGATGCACGAGCAGAGATGGACGGTGCGGAGCAGAGAGCACTGCTGGTTCCAATAGATCTTTATTTATAAAGATGGGCCGTGGACCAGACATGGCCCAGGAGCTACCGTGTGCTGACCCTGGTTGAGGCCCCTGACTTGGGTGCTAGCAGTGACTTATTCTAAACTTCTGTTCATGCACTTATTCTTCCAAATTAAAAAAAATCACATCTTGTCAATTGACTTCCAGAAGGTCCTGCACACAGCGTCCTTGAATCTCCATTGCTGTTCTTTGTGGATTTGTTCAACTTGCCTTCAGAACCCCAGCTCCTGGGGCCATTCTGGAACATTCTGCCTCTTCCTCTGGCAGGTTTTACTGATCCTTGCTCTCGGAGTGCCTGGCATGGTGGGCTCAGCGGTGGGCTCAACAGCCCCCACCCTGATAGACAACAGGCAGCCAGTCCGAGGCCCTGTCTGGGAGCCTGGTATGGAGAGGAACCTTATTGCTCCCAGTCTTCTTGAACCCCAGCTTGGAGTTTCTGGGTTCCTCTGTTCACTGCTCTCCAGCCCCTCGGGGACCTGGGGGGCCTGCACACCTTGGAATGATGCATGAGGCCCAGCTCTCCCTTCCTGGGGCTCACCCGGGCTCTCTGCAGCAGACTCCCACCATCCCCAGGCACTGCATCTTGCCACCAGAAACCTGACCTGGCTGGCCCCTTGGTGGCCCTGGCTGGGCCCCATGTACAGGTTTGTCTGTCTGCAGCTGGTCAGAGTTGGGGACAGAGGAAGGACAGCTGGAGGCCATGCAAGGATCCCATCATCTGCTACAGAAAGCCAGGGTCCTCGTGTGTTGAAACCTCACAGATGGCCGCAGCTCGAGCCGCTTTGAGTCAGCATTTTCAGTCATTGGCACGAAGCAAACCAGGCAATGAGCCAAGGCCTGACGCTCAGTGTGGACCCTCCCAGGTGGCCTGAAGCTCAGGTTTGGTCGGCATGGAGAGCGGGTCTGGGGAGAGCATTCCCACACCGAGGCCTGGGCCAGGACAAGGGCTGCCATTTTCCATAAAATGAGCAGACCCAGGGCAGGACCGCGGACAGTAGGTGCTGGCACCACAGGGGACATCGAGACCAGCAGCCAAACCACCCAGGCTCCGGGCACCTGAACAACTGCCCCTCGGGCACCTGCAGGGGCCACGCGGCGGCCAGCACAGGCCTTTAACTTCTGCCCATTCAGAACTGGCTGTGGTTCTGCTGAAATGAGAAAGAATGTGCCAGCAACATCATCCCGGGCCCGTGTTGTCCTTAGAGAGTGACAGATGCCCGGTTCCAGTGTGGGTGTTTATGCAAGAAGGCATTAAAAGATTAAATATGACTTCATTTTTGACAACAGACCCAGTCCCCATTCAATATCAATATGCTGGCATTATTATTATTTTATGAAAACAATAATTCACAGTTTGCTGAAAGAGAATAACAGTATTGATCTTCTGAACAGTGCGTTTTATTTTCCATTAAATTTTTATGGAGCATGACAAACCATGTGCTGGGTCTGATCTCTCCTGCACATTAATGTAGGAAGCTTTTGCAGATGTAGAATTATGAGCGCTGTGCTAATAAAACCAGCTCAGATGGTCCAGGAACAAAAGTAAACACTTCCTCGCTGGGGTTTTGCTCTGAGCTTATTAGTTTTGGAGGTTTGTGAACTGACCCACAAAGGAAATGGAAATCTCTCCACGGTGAACGGAGAGAAAGAAACACATTAGCAACAACCAGAGCCTCCCGCAGGCGCCTGGGAGCCAGCGCAGAGGCACATGGGGGAGCAGCGGCAAACGGTGTGGGGGCTCCAGGCCCCACTGCCTCCCCCCCGAGATCATCTCCACTGCAGCTGTGGCCAGCATCGTGGGAGTGGCCGGGTCTCAGCGGTACTTCTCTGCAGGTCTTAAAACCAGTTCACCTCTCTCATTGCACTGATGATGCTCAGGAGTGGGTGTGCTGTTTGGTGAGGGGGCCCTCTGGGCCATCTTTTGTTATGCTTCAGATTCCAGATTGTGAACTGGAAGAGTCCGTGGCTGCCTGCAGATACAGTGAGTTTTAATCTCTCTCTCCTCAATGAATAAGTTTAAAAGCAAAAGGAGTCGCTATGGCAAAGCCATTGTGTGGCCATGATAAACCAAGTCCCCTCCCCCCAGACAAGGACACTTCCGGCCAGCATCAGGGGTGGTCCCAGGAGCGCCGCCTTCTTAGCTGCCCACCCTCATGCTGCTGCTAATACTTGCGGTCTGTGGGTGTGTTTCTCTGATGCCCACTGAGCATCCTTCGGTTGGCACTTGTGACATTGCCCAGAGTTGGCCCAGACCCCAACTGGAGGGTTCAGACCCCAACACTGACGCCCTCCTTGAGGGCCAGGTCCCAGGTGATCTGCACCCTGCCCAGGGCCTCACGCTCAGGGTCCCAAAGGGTTTGGCAATTTGCTAGGATGGCTCGTAGAACTCAGGTCAGAACCATCCTTTTGACTAGGGAGTCATTACACAGGATGCAGCTCAGGAGCAGCGAGCTGCACCGGGTGAGGTGTGGCAGCAGGGACCAGCATGGGTGCCCTCTCTGGACCTGCCACCGCCTAGCAGCTCACGTGCACAGCCCGCAGGCTCTACGACCCCATAAAACCTAGGAGTTCAATGGAGGTCTCCTTAGGTAGACGGACTAATTACATCATCAGCCGTTGGTCATCACCCTCGAGTCCCAGCCCCTCTCCCGTCCCTGGAGTCCAGGGCTTGGGAGGGCTGAAGGTTCAACCTCGGATCTCGGCTGCTTTCTCTGGCAGCCAGCCTCACCCTGGCGCTCTCCAGGGGCCTCAATGGTCACCTCACCAGCATAACCTCAGCGGGATCCAAAGCCACTTGCCAGGAGTAACAGGAAGTGCTCTTTCCCTCAGGAAGCTGCCAGGCTGTGGGGAGGCGAGGACAGGGACAAAGGCCAGGTGCTCTCATTGGCTACGCCACCTTCTTCCTGGAGGACCAGGGCAGGCAGGCGGTCAGCGCCTGGGAGAGCACCGGTTCTGGCCTGTGGGGGACGCTGAGGAGGCGGCGCTGCCTGGGGCTGTCCAGGTCCCCAGCAGGGCTGGGCAGGGGCGGCATTGCTGAGCTGGTGGCTGACCTCCTCCTGTCAAGGGCGCCATCAGTTCTCGGGGTCTTTCACTCTCTCCCGACCTGAGTGGTAATTAAGCGCAAGTAAACTGCAGACTGACTCCATTTTCTTCAGCAAGCTCCCAGGATGACAAATGGACTCGGCTTCTTCTGATTATTAAACTGCAGCTTTCGATGGACGGACTCCTGCGTCCACAGAGCCGATTGCCAGGGACGGTGCGGAGGAGTCCATACATCACTTCTCAGGCCGCAGCCCCTCACTGGGCAAGGCGAGCAAGTGCCCGAGGTCCCAAATGTAACCTCGGTCCCACGGGGACGTGGCACACCCCAGGTGGCCCCAGGAGGCCTGCTCTGCCCCCTGGGGACCACCCAGCCCGGGCCCCTCGCTGGGCTGGAAGCCAACCCTTCCCCTCGGACAGCGCCGAGACCTTGCTTCTCCTTCTCTTCCTGGCCTTGCGACAGCCCGTGGCCCCCACTTGCAACCCCCTAAGCCGAGGGCTGGCTCCGCTCTTTCCCCTGCCGCCCGTTTGGGTGGTGCTGATGCAGATCCAGGAGGACAGCCAGACGTAAGGAACCCGGGGACCTTTCCATGGCCGCCTGGCGCCATCCCAGGCCTGAGCAGAAACGAGGTCGGGACAGGAGCCTTCCGTGGGAAATCTGCAGTGCGTACAGAATACCCGAAATAATCAGCTTGGGGGAAAACGCGGGTTTGAAAAACAAACCTAATCTCAAAATCAAACAATGTTGACTCACAGAATGAATTTATTTTGGAAAGCAGCAATTTCGGAGTTAATTGTGTTGAGTTCCCACTTTTCTCCTCCGTTCCTTTTGCCACGCGCCTGGCTGGGGAGCTAGGAGCTGCCGGGCTGTGATTGATCTCGTGTGGCAGAGCCCCCCGTGCCCCCAACACAGACCCACAGCAGATTCCTACTTCAAGTGCAATTAAAAGGACTTGAATGCTCCATTTGAAATTTTATCCTCTTACTTCAAAGAAATTAGTCTGATGAGTGATTGCAGAGGAGTGAAGCTAATAATGAAAATAATTAAGGCTTGAAAATACTTCACAGGCCCAGGAACTGCTGGTGTGCCTCTGTCTGTTTGAAGAAGGCCCCCAAGTCAGAAAGGGAGCAAGCCGGAGGCCAGGCGGTCCACCCCAGCTCCCCGCAGGCTCCCCGCTGCAGCCTGATCAAGAGACGCCTCCCGACACCTTTCTGCTTGCGCCAGGCTTTGTAAACAGTGGGGCCATTTAACTAAATTCGCATAATTGCAACAGAAAACATGGCCCAGACTTCCAAATATCAGCCGTGCTCAGGAGAGAATAACAATTAAGAAGGACGGAATCCGGGTTACGTATGGGAGACAAGAGTCTCTCCACAAAACCCCCCAATCCTTCGACAGTGTGACTTCAGACCAGGTTGATCAGGAATCACACGGTTCCCCTCCGAATGTCCTTTTCCCTGCCCCAAAGACCCCAGCAGAACAGGAAGGGCGAGGCCGGAAGCACTTCCGCCTGGACTCCCCGTCACCCGTGTCCGGCAGAGTCCCAGGTCCATCCTCAGGCACACTTGGGGTCTGGGACCAGGGCGTGTGACCTCGTCCTCCAGCCGTCTGCATGCAAACACCTCTACCCTCCTGTAGACATTTCTGGTCCCCAAGTCCTGGCCATTTTGCTAAATTGCCGTGCACCTCCATTGCTCTGAGTCCTGGTCAGTCCATCTAACTGACCCAAGTCATTGCCTCCTGGCCCATTTCCTGGTTTTCTCCTTCATAGAGAGGCCCGTCCAACATGCTTGACTTTGGGTCCCTTGCCCTCGTTGATGGACTGAATTGTGTCCCCTGAATTCATACGTTGAAGGCCCAACCCCAACGTGACTGTTTGGAGATGGGCCTTCCGGGAGATGAGAAGGTGAAGGGGGCCCTGATGGGACACGACGGGCGTCCTCATGAGAAGAGAAAGGTCTCATGGCCACATGAGAAGGTGGCCATCTGCAGTCCAGGCAGGAGCCCTCACCGGAGACCAGCCCCTAGGCTTGGACGTGAGCCCCAGAACTAAGAAGGCCATCTGAGTTTGAGCCCCGTGGTCTATGATACCGTGACGGCAGCCTGAGAAGAGACACCATCTTGCCATCGCCAGCCTTGGCAGACTCCCGTGCCGCTGTTGTCCTCAGTCCCCAACAGTGCCAATGGCCACACCTCCACCCCTCTGCAGTGGGAGCCTCTTCTGTCCATCCCGAGTCTACCTCCTCCAGACTGAAGGAGCCCAGCTCCTGGCCACCCCTCCTGCCTGCCCCTCTGTCCTCTCCCGCCTCACTTCTCTCCTTTCTGCAGATCCTGAGCTCATCATTCACCAAGAGTCTCACTGGTGCCCTAAATTGTCCCATTGTTGACTGAAAGGAGCCCCTTCCTTTGGTTCCTGGGTCCTTCTGACGCCCCAGGGCCTTGGAAAGCTCCCTGACCTCTGGACACAGGACATCCCAGCTCCTCTTCCAGACCTGGAAATGCCCCACTGGAGGGACCCTGTGTCCCTCACGGGGAAACGTATTCTGCAGCCACAGTGTGAGCGGCAGGAGACCTGCTGCTGTGGGCTCAGCCTTGCTGCTGGACCTGCTCAGGGGACAGGCTCAGAAAATAGATGTTTTTGGAAAGAAAACAGAATGAGTTGATGCTGCGAGTTGCTGTTCAGGCAGCAGGGGGGTGTGTGCCGCGGGGGTTCCCCCCTTCCCAACCGCGCGTCTTCACCGTTCAGAGCGGCCACTTGGGCTGAGCCCACCTGCTCCCACCCGGCTCTGGTCTAGCTCGCCTTCCACTGTCCGTGAAAGGTCTTGTTACGGCGACTGACCCTCCACCAGGGAACCTCTCAAGTTTCATCGTGCCGGGGTCGAACTTGGCACTGTGGACCTGCTTCCTTCTGAAACACGGCCTCCTAGACTTCCCTTGGTCGGTTCTGTCCTCTCTTCCCTCCCTGGAGTGTTCTTCCCTCTTCCACGACTCCCCCAGTTGGCCACGCCAGGTTGGAGGAGCCTGGGGTTTGTGCTGTGCTCCTCTGGATCCGCTCTGCAGGACGGCCCTGTGTGCTCGGGACTCGGTGCCTCCCGAGTTCCACCCGCTGACGGCTCTCTCCTCTTCCCTCCGTGCGCACGCACCTGTCTGCTCTGGACTCTGCAGCAGAGACGTCTCTAACCCAGCGGGGCAGGTTCTCCATCCCACCTGCCTAGCAGCCTCGGCCTGAGTGAGCGCCGTCCTGTTCTGCCCAGGCCAGCTGGCCTTGGTGCTCAGGAGTGCGGACTTTGCAAGCCCTGGGTCCTATCCCGACCCTTTTCAGCTGCACCATTGACTGCACTTTCAAAGCCCAGGTGTGACTGACATGGGCTCACAGGGTCTTGTGAGGATCAATCCACCTAACCACATGATGCTGGGCATGAGGTCGGACGCAGTGAAGACCCCACAGTGGTGCCTCTCCCTGTCGCCGTCCCTCTCCACCTGCCGGTGACCACACTGAGCTGCCAGGCCTCGTGCTTCTTAGACAGAGGACCGTATCTGCAGCACCGTCCCTTCACCTCCTTTCCTCCTTCTGGTGAGGTGCCCACTTGGAGGGTCTCCAGTATTTAAGACCCCATCACCAAGGTGGAAATGTGACCTAAGAGGACTTTCACGGACCCCCTGGGGATGTGCTGGAAGCAGCAGGAAGGTGGTGACTTCTCTCTTGGTTGCTCCTGAGGTCCAGGTTCTTGAGCGGCCAGTGGTCCTGAGAGCCACCAGCTGCAGTGGTCCTGCTGGAGGACAGCCAAAGCCGAGACGGCTGAGGGACAGGGAGAGTATGCAGGAAACAGAGGGCAAAGGGCAGCGAGAGACAGAATATTAGCAATGTCATTTGAGTGCCTGGGCCTAACTCTGCCTGGAGCAAGATGCTTTTCTCATTTTCCCAGTTACATAAGCCAGAACAGTCTCATTTTTCTTTGTTTAACCTTCCCCGAGTTAGGTGTCTGACACTCACAGCCAAGACGCCGCCTAGCATAAGCATTCAGCTCAAGTGAAGACCCCAGCCACCTGTAAGGTACGCAAAGCATAGCATCAAATCAAACTTCAAATTCAGAAGAGCAAGCGAAAGAACAGCAGAGCGGGACTGCAGGAGGATCTGGCGGGAACGTGAACTGGCACGGTCTCCACAGCCCCCACCCTTGGCAGAGGGAAGACGTTGGAGCTGGACGGTCCGTGGCACACGCAGAGTCAGAAGGCAGGCGGCCGCTCAGGAGAAGCACATGGATTCTTGTCCTGAGACCAGACAGGAGGACCGGTATCAGAACTGCCCCTTGCCATCCCCACCTCCTGCGGATGAGAAGGGAACCGGGTGCCCAGCTCTCCCAAAGCGTCCTTCCCTTCTCCAGCAGCTCCCCTCACCTCGCGGTGCCTCCTCGACCCCTCCACTCACCTGGCAGCTGCAACCAGCCATGCTTCTCCCCCAGGTGCCTGAGCTTCTTGCCTTCTTGGCCTGCAAGGCTCTGCTCTGCCCTGGGAGCTGCCCTGCCGCAGGTATGGCCCAGATGTGAAGGGTGCTAATGCCCACCCCGCCTTCCCAGGACCTCAGGCATGGTGGACAGGAGCTGGTGATGGAAGCTGGGTCTCCCTGGGGAGGTGGCAGTTCTGAGACCCTCTGTACCTGGTTCTTGTGAGAGTTCCAGCCACCCGTCCCGGGGACATCTTCTACTGGACTCACTTTCCTCCTCCGCTTCTGTTCCTCACGTCTGGGATCCTCCAAAATGAGGTTCCTGCCCCTGGAGTCCTTGTCTCAGGCAGGACAGTCGTGGACAAGGACAGCCATGCGCGGTGTCTGGAGGAATCCCTGCTCCTGGCCCTGCAGGTGAGTGCAGATGGTGTGCAGGGCCCCAGGCCACTCCAGGGCAGAGAAGGAGGCTCTCCCACCCCTAGATCCAGGTTTTATTTCTTAACAGTTCCCTGGGTGGGAAGTCCCGCCCAGGCGGGAATCGTGGACTCCCTGTGTTGTCCGCCCTCATTGCCAAGCCCTGGGCTGCTCTGGCGTCTGTGGGTCCTCGCTGATCCGGGGGACTGCTTCCCCTGGGGCCGATTCACAGAGAGCAAGGGCCCTGCCTCTGAGAGTGCCTCCCGCCTCCAAACCACACATTCGAGTCCCACCCCAGCGGCCTCCCTGCTGTGACTCACCGTAGGGCCAGGTCCTGGACAGTTAGAGATCCCCCCTTTCATCCGGAGCCTGCAAAATTATTCAAGCCACACAGTCCTGAGCTTTCTTAACCTCACCTGCGCCGCCTCGCTGCTCCTTCCAGAGGGAACCGCACCCTGTCCTCCACCTTCTCACCCCTCCTCCTCCTGAGCAGCCCGGAGCAGCCCTGGTGGCCCTGCAGACATCGCATGGCTTCTCCTCCTGGGAACATAAGTCACAAATTCTCCTTCCAACGCCAGCTGTCCCCATGTCTGTCACCTTGCCACACCTGGCGAAGGCATCCCAGTGCCGCCCCCACATGGCCTGCTCTCGGGTCTCTGTGAGCCTGCCGCCCAGTCCACTCTGCACCTGATGCACGTGGCATGGACGAAGGAGCAAGGCTCTGGGGACGACCCGGGAGGCCATCCCACCACAGACTGCTCGTCCCACTGGGAGCCTGGATGCCTGGCCCTCAGCTGGAGATGGCACTGCTTGCCTGAGAGTCGTCAAAGATGTAAACCAGAGAATGTCGCAGAGTACCAGCGCTGGGGCAGAGGAGGTGCTGTGGATTGGGGCTGTTCTCTTCACCCGCCCTGTTGTCACCTTAGGGGCAAACTCTAGGTTCAGGTGGCCTTGAGGTGGAGTCAGAGGACACCACTGAGCCCTGTGTGATCACTGATGCAAGGAGGTGCTGAACCGTGCGATGAATGAATGAATGAACGGAAGCAAGGATGGGTGGATGAATGGATGGACAGATGGACAGACGGACGGATGGACGGATGATGATGGACACCTGCTGGTTCTGTGGAAAGCTCTTCTGCTCACACCTTGTCTCATGGCTGAGATTTCAGTTCTTTTTTCCAGCACTCGGCTCAACGCACTAAGACGGTAAGTACCCTGCCAGTTGTTCAGTCCCGCCAACGCTCTTCAAGGTAGTGGATCCTTATTTCCTTCAGCTGAAAAACTACACAGGACACGAAGGATGACGGTCGAGGGCTGGCGGTCGAGGGCTGACGCTCGAGGGCTGGCGGGGGGCTGCCTGCAGAGCCTGCTGCCCGCACCCCGCAGCCCCTGCCTCCCTTTCTGCGGTTCCTCCACTTAAGTGGCTGTTACCACGTGAAACACACTGAGATCATTTCAATTAACTGTTTGCAGCATTGCTTCAAAAGCTGATTCCACTATTTACCGGCAATTAACCCGCTTTCTTGCTAAGCGAGCCACTGGAGGGCAGGCTGAGGGAGCGAGCCGCAGTCACAGAGCCGAGCTGCATTTCCCAGAAGCCGTCCTCTGGAAGTCAAGGGTGTCCAGTATCTCTGAGGTGACGACCATTCAAAAGGGCAGGTGAGGATGAATAATCACTCGAATTAGAGGCTTGAAAGCTCCAAACGCTTTTATCTTTGCTTAGAATAGGGCCATATTTTTCCCCTTTGCAAAGAGAAGCCTAGCAAGGAGAACCAGAGGGTGAGCTGCGGGCGATCCAGGAAAGACTGTCGTGAGCGCCGCCTAGCACTGCCCGCTGCTGGCCGGCGCCAACCAGGGCCAGGCTCCAGGAGGGCAGGCGCTCCAAGATAGGATGTGGCTGCTAGGAACCTCCAGGGCCTTCATGCAGCAACAGGCTCCTGGAGACCGACTTCTGGGCAAGGGTGAAACCCGGGGCTGCGGGGGCGGCCAGGACCACCTGTGCTTACTGCATCCCTTGGTTCAAAATGCAACGAGTTACAGCTCAGCTGCAAGGCCCCCCAGAAGCTCCGTGGGAGACAATGCGAGAATGCTCAGGGGTAAGACGGCTGGATGACGAGGACTTTACCTACTCGGGGACCAGCATGCGGACATGAGTTAACGGGGTGGTAACCTGGGCAGGTAGCGCAGGTCCCTGGGGCCTTTGTGGTTATTATGTTCTCCCTCTCTCTCTCCTGCCTCCCTCTCCCTCCCGCCCTCTCTCCCACCTGGTTGTCATGCCCTGAGTGGCTTTCCTCCTCCATGCCCTTCCACCAGGATGTTCTGCCTCATTTCAGACCCAGAACTATGGAGTTGACCCACAGTGGACTGAATCCCTGAAACCATGAGCCACAATACACTTCTCCTCTTCCTGTCAGGACTTTTGGTCACAATGACAAAGACAGCATGTTATGACTTTAAGCGTGACCTCCCTGTTACTCCTGGAATGTTGAGAGGTGGACGTTTGATTTCTGGACAGCTGCGGATCCTTTGATTCCCAGCTCAGTTCCACTGTGGGCAGACATCTACCTGGACTAACATGAACGCCACGGAGCTTCTGAAGCTTGCTTTTGGGGAGCGTGCCGTCGGCCTTGGCAGAGGACGCTGCCCACCTGAAAGCCCCCCTGTGCTCTGCTGTTGGCATGGTGCTTTCCATTCACAGTCAGGGCTGTCATGGCTGCTCTGTCCAGGAGGTCCCTGCTGGTTTCGTCCTATTTTATGAATTGCTGAGAGTCTGTGAGGCCCCCCATGCCAGCTGGGGGCTGCTCTTCTCTCTCCCAGCTCTGCTGTCGTTAGCTGGTGTATTCCGTGGTCTCAGGGTGAACGCGGGGTTAGGGTTGCCAGTCCTCCTGACTGAGCCCCCTCCCCTGCTGCACACGTCTTCCTGGCCTCACTGTGGCCTCCAGCACACGTCGGTGAGGCTGATGTCGCCACACCAGCTCCCCTCTGTTCACCTGTGCAGTGGAGTGGGCTCTCTGACCAGCAGGGCCTGGTCCTTTTTCCAGTCTGACCACCTGGCTCTCCACCTGCCTGGACCACTAAGTGCGTCGATAAGTGGTGCATGGACAGAGCAGCTGGGCTCTCTCTGCCGTCCCACCAGTCATTCCGACCTCACTCAGTTGTTTCATGCTCCCTGCTTCTCTTTTCCTGTGTTACTTAGGACGGATCAAGCATTTTATGGGTTCTCCCTTTATTCTTATTAAAATGTTACTAACAGATAATGAGCAATACAACAAGTCAAGGCTTCTGGAATGTGACTTAGGGGGACGTTTCACTCTTAAATGCGCACGTTAGGAAAGAAGAAAGGTTGAAAAGTCAAAGATCTAGATCTTCATCTGATGCATATAAAACTTAAAATTAAATCAAATCCAAAAAAAGGAGAAGGAAATGGATAGTAAAGAATCTAACTGAAATCAATGAAGTTGGAGAGTAGAAAATAGAGAAAAATTAGCGTAATCAGAGTTGGTTCTGGGATGTCAGAGTGGAAACGCCCAAGGCATTGCCCCAGAGAGGCGGGACCTCTGGAAACTGCCCGCAGCCCAGGAAGCCTGGCATCACAAAACCACTCCACCTCAGCAGGAGGGGCCGGCTTCCTGCTGTTCCAATCCCTCCTGGTCCCGCCTCCTGCCCCTTCATTTGGCAAAGACCCTGAAGATGCATGTGCTGTCCTGGTACAGGGTCCAGAATGGGGGTAGGGGACCAGGAGAGCCAAGCCCGCCACCAAACACCATGGGGGTGGTCTGACCATCTGTGGACCCCTGGAAGACCCGCCACGGGGCTTGCCTTTATCTCTCCTTAAATGTCTCCCTCCCAGTCTCGAGGCAGTGACCACTGGACATCTGCTAACACACTGAAAGCAGAACTGCTTTCTGGACAGTGAGTGAGCGTTGGGGAGAAACCACTCATGAAACCTCGAGAGGAAGGGCTGGAGGGTGGGAGGCCCTGGGGAGCACATCCTGGAGATCCAGAGGGCTGTGCACCTGCCCAGGGATGGGTGAGCCTTACCAAGGCCCCAGAGACTCTGAGATCTGTCTCACCTTCGCTTGACCCTCAGCTCTGCACAAGCCAGAGTGAACACCAAGGCAGGACTGCGGACGGCCTGGCTCAGGCTCCAGGAGTGCCCTGACCACAAGCAGAGTCCACTTGCAAAGACATAGAACCACTTGCATTAGCTGCCTATGACTGTGACCCAAACACCTGGTGAGAACAGCATGGGGGGAAAAGGGTTATTTGGACTCATGAGCTCATAGATCTCAGTCCATGGTCAGCTGACTCCATCACTCTGAGTCTGAGGTGAGGCAGAACAACATGGAGGAAGGAGACAATGGAGGAAAGCTGCTCAGAACATGGGAGCCAGGAAGGGGGTGTGGAGGAGGGGACCAGGAACAGGTACAATCCAAGGCCATGCCTCCAGTGACCTTCTTTCTCCAGCCACAGTCACCTGCCCACAGTTACAACCCAGACGTCCAGTCAGCTACTCAATGGATTAATCCAGAAAATGGATTAATTCACTAAGGTCAATGCCCTAATAATTGCCTAAAAACCCCACTTCTGAACCTTGCTACTTTGGGAATTTTGTGTTCAACCAATAAGCAAATAAGCTTTAGGTGGAACATTTCAGAACAAATGTGTATATATTTATATATATATTATGTGTGCATGTGTGTGTGTGTGTGTCTCAGGCAGTTATGACATCTCTGGCCAATCAGTACCTTGTGACTAAGTCAGTCAAAAACAGACTATGACGGACATACCTGTCAAAGGAGGCAGACTTTTACAAAGTTGTACAGAAAATTCACTGAACAACATTTTTACAACAAGCAGCAACACTCCATGACAGGGAGGAAATCTGGAAATCTGGTTTTTAGAATTGCTATCTTAAACTATTTAAAATGTCCAGACTTCAACAAAAAATATAGAATGTGAAAAGAATCTTTTAAAATGCTGCAAGGAGAAGAAGAAGAAGAAGAAAAGCAACTAATAGAAACTGCCTTAAAGTCCAGACAATTGACTAACTAGAAATATTTAAATAAATTATTTAAAATATGCTGAAAGTGGTCAAGGAAAGCAAATATAAGGAAAACGAGAAGTATGTTTCACCAAATAAAGAACATCAATAAAATCGTCATAGGAATAGAAATTTGGGGGTTGAAAGTTACAATAACTGAAATAAAAATTCATAGAATTTCCAACAGCAGTTTTGAGCAAGCAGAATAAACAATCAGTGAATTTTAAACTGGGAAATTGAGATTATTCCGTCTGAGAATCAGAAAGAAAAAAAATTAAGAAAAACAGCCTCTGAAAAATGTGGGACTACATCAAATGTATTAAATATGTGTAATGGAAATTCAAGAATAAGAAGAGACAGAAATGGGAAGAGGGCATATTTGGTGAGAAGATAGCAAGAAATGTGTCAAATCTGATGGAAAACTCTACACAGCTGAGAAGCTCAAAGAAACCACAAATGAGACAAATTCAAAGAGTTCCACACTGAGACACACTGAGATTAAACATTCAAAAAGCAAAGACAGAGAGAGGTCACAAATTATCAGGAGAAAAGCAGCCCATCAAGAGGGCTCCTTGTCAACATGGCTGACAGCTGACTTCTCCTTAGAATCTATGGAGGCCACCAGTCACTGGGATGGCATGCTCGATGTATTAAGAGCAAAACAAGCACTTGACCAAAGCATTTCAATCCCAAAAAACTGTAAAAAAAAAAAAAAAAAAAAAAAAAAAACTCTGAGTGTTTGTTGTTAGTGCTCCCACCATACAAGAAATACTGAAGGAATTTTTAGATTGCAAGCATCTGACTGACATGATTCAAACCTGTTCAAAAAAATAGCATCAATAAAGGTATTTTTGTACTTTAAAAAAATAAACCAGTAAAAATTAGTATTTCATCTCTTTCTCTTTCTTGACTGATTCAAAAATCAATTGCGGAAATAATATATGTATAATTATTTTATGTTGGATGAATAAAATAATGTAATACATTCCACAACACAAATGGATATGTGTGTCTACAAATTTGTATTGGGATAAGAAAATGGTAAATTTAATCCACAGGAAAAATAAAGAGAACCAAAAATGTTAAATAACAAGGTTAATATAACAAATTCTGAAAACATGTTCTCATTTACTCAGATTCCTTAGTATGCATGCAATTATATAAATAATTATGATAAGATATTACTGTTTACAGCATATGTGTATTGATAAAAGCACAGAAAGGAAAGAGCAATTAGAGTTACTTAGGGTTAAAATATCTGCATCTCATTAGAAATACTTTAGTATAAAGTATCTGATAAGTTAAAATGTACATAGCAATCCCCTGAGCAATCGCTAAAAACGTTTACTGTGGGGCTCAGGCATAGCTCAGTACAGCACTTATCATACAATAGGCACAAGTCTCTTTTTCCATCTCCACCACAGCAAAAGAAAAAAATTAACAAAAAACAAAGCACTCAATATAAAATTAAAGGAAGTAAAATGTTACAATAGAAAATAAAAAGGGCAGGAGGTGTGAAATGCAGGAACAAAAAGCAAACAGACGCAAGACAGAGAAAAAAATAAAAGTGTGGACACCTGACCTGAGAGCATTAAATGTGAATGAATCAAACAAGTTCAATCTAAAAACAGCTTGTCAGACCATACCAAAAAAATCCAACTATGATTTTCTCAGTAACACACATATTACAATCAAAGATACAAAAAGTTTAAAAGAAGAAGGATGGAAATGGTATACAAATATCAGCGATGAGCTGGAGTGGCTGTACCAATATCAAATGAAACAGACTTTAAACAAACAATGTTACTAAATAGAAGGAGGCATAGTTTATAACAATAAGAAGACACATCCAGTGGAAGAATATAACACTAATAAACATATATGCATCTAACAACTGAGCCACAAAATACATAAAGTAAGCACTCAGAGAATCGAAAGGATAAATAGGCAATTTAGCCAAAAGAGTTGATTTCCATACTCCACTTTTGATAATAAATCAATTAACTGGCAGATCAGCAAAGAGACACAAGATTACAACAACACTGATATTACAGAAATCTCTACCCACCAGCTGGACACACAGGCTTCTTTAAAGCACATGGCACATTCTCCCATAGACAGTCTGCTTGTCCATAAAATGTCAACATATTTAAAATGATCTAAACTTACTAAATATGTTTGCTGATCACAACAGGATGCAATTAAAATTATAAAACAAAAAAATTAGGAATTCACAACTATGTGAAAATAAAGAACACAGGAAAGCAAGATTGGTTTATCTTCCAGAAACACTAAATTAATGTCAAACACCATTTCTCTAAACTAAGAGAACATACAGACATGCTCTCAATAATGCAGAAAAAATTGAACAAAAGTCAAAGCCCCTTCGTGATTAAATGGCAAATGAAAGCCCTTGACAAACTAGGAATAGGGAGAAACTTCCTCAATACGATCAAGAACATCTACAGAAAAAATCTGCACTAACGGCATATTAGTCGTTGAAGACTGGGTGCTCACCTGTAAAATCAGAACAAGGCAGAACACCTGTTCTCTCTCTTTCTCTGATTAATCTTATTATTTGAAATGTTTTTATTACTACATTATAGTTACATGATCATGGGGTTCATTTTGACATAAGCATACGAGCATGGAGTAAAATCGGCTCCACTTCCTCTGCCCTCACCTCCTCCCTCCTGCTATTCCCTTCTCTGGACCCCATGGGTCTATTGAAGTTTAAGAGTGTAAGTTTTCCATTTAATTTCATAAATCTCTG
>JAJEJO010000549.1:84525-114754 GCA_020662805.1 Glaucomys volans
AGGAAGGAAGGAAGGAAGGAAGGGAGGGAGGGAAGAAAAAAGAGAAAAGCATCAGTCTGGAAATGAAGAAAGAAAATGATCTCTATTTGCAGAAGACATGATCTTTGTACATAGAAAATCCTAAGGCATGAGCTGAAAATTTATTAGAACTAATAAATCAATTCAGAAATGCTGCAGGATATGAGAAGATCAATATACAGAAATCAATTGTATTTTATACATCAGCAATTAAATATCAAAAATTAAACTAAGAAGACAAATTCATTTACAGAAACATCAAAAAGAATAAAATGCTTCAGAGATTTATGGAATTAAATGGAAAACTTACACTCTTAAACTTCAAAACATTATTGAAAGTAATTTTAAAAATCTAGGTAAATAGAAAGCTGTGCGTGTCCGTGGGTTGGAAGACCTCCCGTCCTCCGATGGGGGCACTCCTGCGGTGACGCACCTGAGCCTCGTCCTGTGAGGAGAAAGGTCTATTAGGCTCACACACCAGTGGCCCAAGGTCCAAGCAGCTCTCCCAGGGCCCCTCACTGGACCACCTCAGCAGACCACCCCATGGTGGCGGGAGCACCTGCCAGGGAGAAGTGGCACCTCCACATGGCAGGCTGAGGTCCACCCAGGGCCAGCGTCCAGCTCTTACAACTCACTCCTGGGAGAACTGGCTCAGGTCCAGGAGGACTACCAGATTGTCTCCAGAGGGGGACGCCCAGCAGGACCCAAGACCCTCCCGGACGCTGCTTCTGGAAGGTCTCACTGCCCCTTGACACCACACTGAAAGCCAGGTGACACGTGTGGCCAGATCCAAGCACAGCACGCCCCTAGCTGAGCTGGACCCAGGAGAGTCTCATCAAAACCCCCAGCAGGAGGAAACTCATGGCTGAGTCAGGCGATGGCGTCTTAGATACGCCCACAGAAGCACCAACGAGAAAAATAACAGATGAGAGGAATGTCATCAAAATTAAGACCTTCTCAAAGAACACAGCAGGTATGTGGAAAAACACCGAACAGAGAAACCCGCGGAAATGCTGGCTTCCACCTGAGCTGGGTTCTCCTGAAGAAGAGCTGGCTTGGTCAGCTTTTTCGCTGCTGTGACTAAAAGGACCCGACCAGAACAATTTTAGGAAAGGAAAGTTTATTTGGGGCTCATGGTTTCAGAGGTCTTTGTCTACAGAAGGTTGGCTCCATTCCCCAGGGCTCGAGGAGAAGCAGAACATCACGGAGGAAGAGGGTGGCTGAGGAAGCAGCTCACATGCTGATGGGGAAGCAGAGAGATCCACTCTCCAGGTGCAAATAGGTACTCCATAGCCACGCCCGTAATGCCCACCTCCTCCAGCCACACCCCACCCGCCTCCAGTCACTACTAGTTAACCCCATTAGGGATCAGCTCACTGATCAGGTCAAGTCCTTCTTCCTCCAAGCCCAGTCCTTCTTCCTCCAAGCTGTCTTCCATTGTCTCCCATGTGAGCTTTTGAGTGTCACCACATCTAAACCATCTCCGCCATGGCCAGGAGGTGACCCCACCCTTCTGGGTACCATGGCATGGCTTACTGCAAGGATGTCACTTGTGTGACTCAGGGAAGACTCCAGGATTGCCCCTCATGCACCTAAGCAATGCCAGACACAAGGGTCCCTTCCTTTCCTCATGAACAATTGTCTGGACCATCTGTCCCCAGGGACCGCTTTGGAGATGATGCTTGACAACCTGAAGGGCTGAACCTTAATTGGGCTTCTCTCCTCCGAAGCCCTGGAGCTTGACTCATTCTTGCATTGCCACACAGACACCCCTCCAAGGATCTCCTGGCCACAGAGGAAAACATCCCAAGCTCAAGAGTCCAACCACACCACCTGCCTGCCTTCCTCACTCCCCACACCTAGGATCCTCTGCATTACTTATTTCTCTAAGAGAAGAGTGGTTCCACCCAGATGCATGAATGGCTTGTGGCTAGAGCGTTTCTCCTATTGCAATAGCTCCCCACCCCATCCCAAGATTATTGAAGTCATTCCTCACTCATGTCCAGATTTAGATGCTTCTTTGACAGATATTCATATCAAAAAATACAAAGAACTTACACAACTCAATAAGAAAAAGATAAATAGCCCAATCCAAATCATGGACAGTCCAAAAAGATATTTTTCCAAAGATCACAAATGTCCAAAAAGTATGTAAAAAAAAATACTGGACACCAGTAGTCATCAGAGAAATGCAAATGCAAATTGAAACCTTAACGAGACGCTATTTAACACCTTCTAGGTTGGCTGGAACCAACCAGAGCATCTTGCCAACAAGTGTTGGTAAGAATATGAAGAAATCCCTCATTCACTGTGGTGGGAAAGTAAAATGTACATAGAGACGCTTGGGGAATCGGCAGTTCATTTAAAAGCCGATGTGCACTTGGCACATGACCCAGGAATTCCACCCCTAGGAATATACTCAAGGGGAGGGAAAACGTGTGTCCACACAAAGCACAGCGATTCCTATCAGAGTTATTCACGGTGGCCAAGAACTGGAAGCTCCCTGAATGCTCCTCAACTGATGAGTGGCTCAGTTAAACGTGGTCTAGTCACACAATGCAAGTTACTCAGTAATAAAGATAAATGAGGAGCCGACACAGCCCACAGTGGAGAGCGGCCTTGACGGCACTGCATCACGGTCCCTGAGAGTCCGTGTGAGTCTGTTGATGTGACATGTGCGGGAGGGAGACGGCCACAGAGGCAGACGCCTTCAGGTGGCCTGGAGCTGGGGCTGGAGGGTGGGCAGCAGCAGCTGAGGGAGGTGGGGTCTGCGGCGGGCCCGGTTCCTCTCTGTGCTGATGACGATGTTCTTAAATCAAGCGTGGTGGTGGGGGCAGCCCGGTGGACACTCTGAGAACCCCTGATCTGCACACTCCAAGGGGTGCAGCTGTGGCAGGTGAGGTACGTACCTATGAAGTTGCTCTAAAACAATGAGGAAAGGGAAGGCAAAGGGTGAAATGAGGGAACACTAGCTGCCACGCGACAGTGATCCCAGGGAGGCCGAGGGTGGTGGCGAGCTCAGTGTCAGTCCCCCTCAGAGTTCAGGGGAAGGCAGTACCAGGAAGGCATGCAGGCGGGACGTGGAGATGAAGGGAGTGTTAGAAAGCATAGTGACCTTAAGGATGTGCGCCCTGACGACAGAGCCCGGGAACTCGGAGCAAAGCCAATAGAACTGCAGGAAGAATTAAAGAGTCTGGAGTCACGTTCAGGGGTCCTGTCGCAGGACAGGCTGGGGTGCGGGCTTGTGCCGTTTCTACTGCCCCAGACCCTCCACCATCTCGGCACCAGGCTGAGGCTCACGGGAGGTGGCATCTGTCCCCTGGAGAAGGACTGTTGTGTGCCCCGCCTGCTGAGAGCTTTTGTACCAAGGCGTTGAATCTGTCAATGTCTTCCCAGTGTCTATTGAAATGAGGGTATGAATTCCCTCCTATTTCTATAAATGTAGCAAATTTTAGAGATTGAATTTTTAAACGTTGTATTCACGGAGTGAAACCCAGGGGGTGGTGACGTCGTCTCCCTTTGATGCTTTTCTAAAGCCAGTCTGGCCTTGTCTGGCTCAGAGCTTTTCTATGCTCATGAGGGATGAATCTGTTTTCCTTTCTGATCCTGTCCTTTCCAGGCCTCTTAAAAGAACAAGGAGGTGTCCCCTCATTTCTATTGTTTGGAAGAGTTTGCATACGATTAGCTTTATTCATCCTTGAACATTTGGAAGAAGTAACCAGTGAAGTGATTGGAATGGCCTTTGTGGGAAGGTACTAAATCGTCCATTCCACGGACCTGGGCATGCATAAGGACAGCCTGGTGCCTTCTGCAGACAGAGCACCAAGTGGACAGTGGGCAGCCCGGAATGGGCTCATCCCTACCTCACACCACGGGCAGAAACTGTTTCCAGACCCAGAAGAGACCTAAACCTCCAGGCAGACGGTGAAGCTTTGGAAGGAAGCACAAGACAGTATCTTTGAGAACCGGATACATTTGAAGATCCTGGGGAGAGGAGACAAAGCGCAAACACGGAGAGAAGGTGATAAACCACACAAGGTCCAGGCGGCAGGGCAAACAGGCTCCTCCACAAGGGAGAGCCCACAGGGCTGATGAGCTCACGCCAGGCGCTGACCTAAGAGTTAACAGGGAAACACAAATCCAAGCCACTGTTGGGAAACTCCACCCGCCAGGACGGCTCACGTGGGAGACAGAACCTAGCAAGTGTCGGAGAGGATGTAGCACTTCGGAGTCCTCCACGCTAACGAATTCAGGCCTCAAGAAAAATGCAAATTAAAACAGCGTATCATTTACAACCACTCACTTCTCAAGAGCAAGTTTGTACAGACTCTTTGTCAGCATCTAAGAGAACACGCATGGCCTGGGTCCTCATTCCTCGCAGATTCCTTGTCTCCCCCCTTGTCCC
The DNA here is from genome assembly GCA_020662805.1 of Glaucomys volans. Classification (NCBI taxonomy): domain Eukaryota; kingdom Metazoa; phylum Chordata; class Mammalia; order Rodentia; family Sciuridae; genus Glaucomys; species Glaucomys volans. Next base: position 88,949 of record JAJEJO010000549.1, read on the forward strand.
TCCTGGGGCCGGGTGCCTGCGAGCCTGGGGGTGGCTGAGGGTGTGTCGCTGCTGCTTCTGGACACACAGAGGGCTGAGGACACTGGAGATGCCCAGCCATCTGTCCAGCTGAGGCCAAACAGGGCGACTCGGCCTTCGGGTCTCAGCTGTGGTGCTGGAGGCAGGTGAGCCTTGGGGCCTCTAGGGTGCCAGCCTGCCCTGGTGCTCTGTTAGGGGTTCTGCTGTTTGGACGCCCTGCGCCTGGTGCTGAAGCACCGCCCTGAGTTGGCAGCACGGGAAGGCTGCAGTGTCTGCAGGGAGACAGGAGTGAGGTGCATGACCCCCAGGCTGGAGCAGGTACCTGACCAGCGAGAGCATCAAGGACAGCGTCCAAGCCAGCTCAGGCGTCCTTGAACAGAAACTCTCCATGGGCCCCTGTGGGGGAGGCTGCCCGTGAAGCCTTTCACAGGAGGCTCTGAGCCTCACCAGGAGCAGCAGCACAGAGTTTGCTGATCAGCTGTTAGTGGGGCCGGTGTACGGACTGCTCCCCAAAATGGGTGCATGCACAGTGCCCCCCAAAGACATAACTGGGAAGCTCCTACTGCCATTATTTGCATTTTCTTAAACTGAAAACTTCCCCAGGGCCCATTGGCAGCAAAATAATTTTGGTGTGTTCCCAGAGAAAATGTGCGAGCTCCAAGGACACCCAGCGTGTGGACGCGCCTTACAGACCGGTGTTCAGGGGAGGTGCCAGGCGCCGAGGGGGCGCAGAGGGGATCCAGAGCAGGGCAAAGCCAGACCCTGGAGGGGCTCTCTGGGGGTGGTTGGCAAGGGAAGAGAGGGCAGGAGGCAGCCCGTGCGCCTGTTCCTCCTCCCCTCCCTCTCCTGGAGAGTCAGCTTTAAACATTAGCTAATGAGTCAATCAGCAATGATGTGGCCACTCTCCTCCCCTGAGACCGACCGAGTCAGGAGCTCAAAGATGCTCCCGATGCTTGCGCCCTGGGCTCCTTCTCAACCCCCTCCAGCACAAGCTGTGTGTGGATGGGCGTCTCCAGCCACCCCTTGTGGGAACGGCTTCCTCAGTACATGGGAGAAAAAACAAAATACATCTTTCCCTTCTGCCCATCTTAGGTTCCCCTCTGGGCTCCCTTGACAAGAGGTGGCATGGTGAGAGAAGGCAGGAGGTGTTGACCTGTGCGCGTCACGTATCCATGGCAACACCCAGGAAGGAGTGGCGCACACGGAGGTGGCTCAGAGTTCTGGCCCACAGAGCCTCTTACAAAGCGCACCCTGTGCTGGCTCCAGGCTGAGGGAGGTCTCTGGTCGTCTCCGAGGTCAGCCTTTGTCCCTCTTCATAGGGAGGGAGCGACAGGTCTGTAAATGCTTGCCCTGCCCTTAGGCAATGAGAGGTGGCTTTCCTGTGTCCTCTTATTCTCAGTACCTGGTGACCCAGCGGCACCCTCGTTTCCCTTTCACCAGGCCTCCCAGCACCTGGAACTGACCACACCGGGCATTTGGTTTTCCAAGTCGAGGAGCCTCTTGAAATGGTCTGCTCCACACTGAAGATGTTAATTATAGCTGAGGACCCCTTGTGGCAGGTGGAGGCCCCCTTAGAGCTGTGGGCCGGCAGAGCGGACCTGATGACATGGTCCACTTTCCTGGGATCCAGCACGGTCCGTGTGTGACTTCCCACGGCTCCATCCTGGCAGGCTGTGGGCGAAGGTGCAGTCAGCAGTCTATTACGGAGACATCTCCAGTATGCGATAAATCATGGCTCACGTGCACCCTGGGCTTCTTGATGGATTGAATATGGATCAGAGGCTGGGGAGTGGAAGCAATTACGCCCACCCGATGATCAGAGAATGAAAGAATCAGAGGATGGTCTTTAGTGTTCCCTGCTGACTCTCAAAATGCTGGGGAGGGTTCCGGCGCACGGAGACGGTGCCCACGTGCTGACCTGGTTCCTCGCCCACAGCAGCTCCAGGGAGCTGGTGTGAATGCAGGCTCTGGCCTAGGACCAGCTTCTCCTGTGGTGTTCTCACCAACGCCTCTCCAGAGTCTTGGACAGGATCTGACACACAGCAGATCTTCCATCCATTGCCGCGTAACTACCCAAAGAAGGGCCACAGTGAGATGACCGCTGTGCCAGTCAGGGTTCTCTCGAGGAACAGAATCAACAGGAAGGATGATTTTAAAAGGGGATTTATTGGACCAGAAGCTGGAGAGCTGGAAAACCAGCAGCCGTGCGGTCCAAGAGGCAGAAGACCCAAGATAAGAAGGATCAACAGTGCTACCCTAGTCCAAGACCAAGGCTTCAGGAAACTACCCCAAATTACTGCAGAGCCAACTTTGGAAGAGTGAAGAAGCGAGAGTTTGATGTCCTCAGATGATTGAAGCAGTGATCAAGAACCTGTTCAGGAAGAGCCGAGCTTGCATCTGTTTCTGCTTCCTTGTTCTTCCAACTTTTGTCCCATCCAAGCCACCATCCTATTGGGCAGTGCTGCCCATCCTTAGGGAGGCGCTCCACTTCAGTTCCTGTCCCACATGCCAATCATTCCTAGACACGCCCTCATGAACACTCCCGGAGGCCTCTTAGTCATTGGCATCTCTTAATCCAATCAATTGACAATTTAAATTAACCATTACAGCACCCTAACCCAGAGGAAGGACAGCTTATGGCCAGGAAGGTAGATCTGCAGAGCAAGATCTGCAACACGCCCAGAGATGACGTCGAGTCAGACCTTCCTGTGGCAGACCCGGCAGGAGGACTTGGACCTGCTGCCTCGTGAAAGCGGAGCCAGCCAGCTGGGCCCAGGGACGGGTCCCCGGCAGTGTTTCTGCTGTGTCGGGCTCCACGCCACTCTGCACTGGGAAGTCTAGGAGCCCCAGCAAGCCTCTGCCCTGAGAAGCCTCATGTCCCATCAGCACCCGCGTGGAGAGCAGATTCGCTGGGGTGCAAGAGCCTGTCTCCTCGGGGCCCCCGAGAGTCCTTCCTCACCAAAGCCGTCAGGACTGGTTACAGATACCATCCGTTGTCACCAGGCCGTCGGTTGTCACTTCGACATGATGATGGCTTTAGTAAGGGACTTGCCTCCCTCCTGGAGGAAGAGGAGAAAGACACCAGGAGGAGCTTTGGAACAGTAGAGAGCCCTGTGCTGATTGGGAAGTCCTGCTCTGCGTCCTGCCAACCCTGCTGCCCTCTGGCTGCCCAGTCCCCAAAGGGTTGCTAGTTCCACAGGCACATGTCACGGGAACCAGGGGAGAAACAACACCCTGAAGCCAAAAGCCGTATATATACAAAATCAAGAAAAGTGAAGACCAGGAAGCGAGGCAGCAGGGAGGCGTGCCCTCTCAAGGTCGCCTGCGGTCACTGCCCAGGCTCCCCGTGCTGTGTAACCGCGGCCGCTGTCTCGCAGCACAGCCAGTGTGCTACTTCAAATTGAGTTATAATTAGCAAGATCAGCTAAGCCCGACGATGGACTAATTTAAATCATTTAAATTCCTGTAGCTACAATTCCGTTTCCAGGTCTCGCCAGCCCTTGCCCACTGCTGCGTGGACCTGCGTGCCTGGGGCTGCCTGGCCCCACAGCCGGGGCACAGCAGCGTCACACGTCCCAGCTGCGGGGCAGAGCTGCCTCGGGATCCAGGGCTTGGCCGCCTCTGTGAAGCTGTGCGTGACACAGGCTGCGACTGTTTTCCTGACCACGTCCTCCCGCAGCACCTGACCTGGACTCTTGTCTAACTTCTCTTGTCGGCCTGCAGAATCTCTGCTCCCTGATGGTGCTTGGATTCATTTTATCACCTTCTTGATTTCCTCAGTGATTAATGAGCTCGCAAGACCTGGACTGTGTGTTTATCTAATTTGGCATAAAGGCTCACGTGGTTTGTTTTAAAAAATAAAAATAAAAACACCCTCCCAGTAGAAACGTGGGAATCGACCACTTCATGGGGCAGCACCGGCATCCACGCCAAGTGCAGGAGCCCTGGGAGCCCCGAGGCCAGCGTGAACACAGGAGGGTGCAGGGAGAGTCCTCCCGCTGGCCCAGGAGTGGGGCACCGGACGGAAGCCTGTGCTCATTTATAAAGCGACTCTACCTCTCCCTGGCAATTCCAGAGCTCGCGGCACATCAGGATTCCTGAAGCCATCTGTGCCCTAATTCACAACGACAGGACATTAGCTATGCACACTCCGAGCGCGCGGCCACCTCTCTTTACATACCGAGATGCCAATTAATTTTGAACCTTCACTCCATGGTGCCTTGATTTATGTTGGAATCCTGAGTGCTCAGAAGAGTAATGGGTTTATGGGGGAAATTGATCCGAAAGGAAAATACTTCACCCGGGTTAAGAACGCAGGAGGTTTATTTGTAACCTGCACGAGAGTGTGCAATAAATGTTATTTGTCACGCCCGTGCTGTTATTGGAGTTGTAAACACCTCCAGAATCTCAACTCGGAGGTCTGTCCGCCAAGCACAGCGGCAGGAGAGTCCCAAGGGCTCTGAAGTGGCCCCAGAGTGGCAGTGAGGACTGGGTGCTCAGCACTAGGTGTGGGGCTCCCTCCCCAGCCCCCACCTGCCTCCCCGCAGGGGTTCCCGACGGGAGCTGCTTCCTTTACCCACAAGCCACCGTTTTCCTATCGTTGCGTTTTGTTATCTTTAATGCCAGTTCTCTGAGACAGGTCTTCACATTTCCATTTAAGAGAGAAGGAAAAGGAGACTTTTCCGCAGAGAGGCACAGGAGGAGGTGGGACACAGACCCTGGAGTAAGCGCTCTCCCATGGCCCTGAACTCTGCAGCCTGAGGCCTGAGGTATGAGTCTGGCGGGGAGGATGGCTCCTCTCCACTCTCCAGACCCTGCCCGCACTCCAAGTCCCCTGGCTTGGGTGGAGACCTGCATTTCCTCTCTTCCCGGCTCTGTCCCTCTTCACTCTTCCCAAGCCCTCTCTCCCTCTGGATCCCACAAGGACACTCTAGAGCTGCAGGGCCCTGCTCCACTGCCCCCAATTTGCCAAATTCAATTGGGACAAAACGTCATTATCTGTGAGCTCCACCAGGGAGGACGAAGGGCCATGTTCTCCAGAAAACATCAGTCACAGTCCATTTAATGCCAGGAAGCAAGTCAGAAGGCGCTATGATGACCGGGATTGCTTTTGGGTGGCCTGTCCTACTACCTGCGAACCTATGATTCCCCTGGCAACCTGGCAGGGCGAGGCATAGAGACCTGAGCCTGCGGCAGGGAAGCCAAGGGCGACGCTGCCAGGGGCCCTCTCTCCAGGCAGCTCTCTCTTTGCTCCTAGCCATGCACAGGTGGGTGGGAAGAGTCTAGGCATGACCTTGGCAAGTGAGGTAGGGAAGCCTGGTGGGCACTGCCCCAGAGCATCCTGACGGATCTACAGTTTCCACGAGGACCTTTCACTGCACCTGTGAGATGTGGTCATTCGGTGGAGTGTCTTCCCCCTCCTGCACTGTGAGAGGTGACACACTTCACAGGAAGGCAATGAAACTGGCTGTGGCCTGAGTTGTGCCCCCTGCCCCCCAGGACAGAGGAAACACCTGGTGCTCCCGTCCGCACTTGTGTGTAAACAGGTTTGTGGGGGCGTGCGTGGGCCACCATGAGCCTGATCCAGGGGACCGGGGGCCCTAATCTATCAATTTTCCATGCAGAAAAATGAAATTTGAACACAGAAACATTTGGGAACCAGGGAAGATGGCGTGGAGAGACATGGAAGAAGGCCACGCAGGGGTGGCAGCAGAGATGGGCGGTGCTTCCGCAGCTGGAGAGTACCCGAGACTGCTGCCAACCACAGCAGGAGGAGCCCCCTGCCTGCACCTTGGCTTCTGGGTGTTGCAGACGAGAAGCTCTTGCTGAAGCCACCCCATCTGTGGAGCTTCATGGCGGCCTCCTGGGGGCTAAGGAAATCCCCTAGAAAGGGGACATGAAGACAGAATTTTAATGAGGGCGTCGGCACATTTGATGGCTTGAACAGGTGGTCGGATGTTCTAGAAAGTCTTCCACTTGTCTGAAGGAAGTGCAGCATAATGGGCACAGCGGTGGGTCCTGGGGTTAGGAATCTAACGTCCTCGTCTTCCTCCCCATCCTCATCCCCTCCGGGTCCACTCAGCTCACAGAGCCTGCTTCATCTCCCAGTGTCCTGCCGGTCAGTGCACTTTTGTGCTTAAGAGTTCTCTGAAACCCTTCAAAGCTACCCAGGCCTGCTGCTGGTCCGTGCCATACGTCTCCCTCTGGTCAGTGAGACCATCCCTTGCTTACCTACGGAGAGACAGGGTCCCATCATGTGCCACCCAAGGAAGGCTCAGAACGGAGCCAGCCCATGCCCAGGCACCGTGTGCTGCGCTCACCCAGAGCCCCATGCCCACGTGGAGCAGCAGCTCCTCCTCCTCCTCCTTGGCCCTCCAGCTCCTCCCAGGAGAAGTCCAATGTCCATATGTCGGCTCCATTGGAAACCCAGACACCACCATATGTCACCAAGATGGCGCTGCGTTGCCCTGGGCCAGGTTCCTGGTGCTCGCCGGTGGAGCATTTTCCAAGCACAGACACTTTCAAACCCACGACGGTGACGTGATGAGAAGCAGCGAGGCCATCAGGAGTCAAGTTCCAACCGGGTCTTAGAGGCCAAACTTCCGTCTCTGGCTGCTGGTGTGGCTGGGCCCACACGCGGGCTTTCTGGAAACATCTGGACGTGCTTCCCTTTGGGGAACGGTGGCAGCCCTCCTGCCTTGGCGTGCAAATGAGTCCCTGCTATATTTGGTAATGATGCCAGTCCTTCCCTGACAGGTTAATTAATATTCATTATTCAACAGGGAAGAAAATGCTGAGTTGTTTATCATTGGTTCATTAGTTTTAGCCAAATAAAGGATAAACATAATTACTCTCATAAACTACTGTGACAGAGCCTAAAAATTATAGGGTTGAGGTGGATGACTTCAGGAAAGCCCGGGAAGGAACGGGACCCTGCCTTCACCCTTCCTGCTGGTTCCCTCTGGCTCCAGCTCCTTTGGACATGGACAGTTGCCAAAAATGGCCCTGGGCCTGTGTCCCAGGCTGCCTTTGTGTTAGTGATGGTTTCTGACCTCGGGTCCTGGGGGCCATGTGGCTCTGCGTGATGGGTGGGGCGTCATGGCCGCTGGGACTCTGATGAGGCAGAAGGCCCGCCTGGCTGCCTGGAGGTGGCGAGAGTGGCTCCCTCTCCAGTCTCGTTTCCTCTGCGCTCTTCCTGGTGCCGCCTCACCAGGCTTCCCCCCCCCCCCCCCCCCGCTCTCTGCTGCTCCTGCTCTGGTGCCCACGGCACCCACTCCTCCAGCCTCCGATTCTGCTTCTGCAGGGCTCCCACTTAACCCTCTCCACAGGACTGACCTGCGTCCCACAAAAGATCGTGTGTTGAAACTGGAACCCCAAGATGATTGTGTTTGGAGTCGGGGTCCATACGGAGGCGGTGAAGGAGGGTGGGGCCCTGATCCAGCAGGATTAGTGAACTTGGAAGAAGAGACTCCAGAATGGTCGCCTTCTCCATGCACATGAAGAAGAGGCCACTGGAGGACACCGCAGACGGCCGTCGGCAGGCCAGCAGAGCCCCCGTGAGGAAACGAAGATTTCAGCTTGTTGACCTGGGACTCCCAGCCTGCAGGATGAGGAGAGAGGGAACCTCCACTGCTGGAACCACACAGCCCTGAGTATTCTGTCATGGACGCCCAGCCAACCAACCAGAGGCCACACACAGACACAGGCACACACACACACACACGCACACAGACTCCTGTCACTCATCCACGACCCTGCTGTGGTCTCTAGAAGGACAACAAGGAAATTCCAAGAGAAAGGTGTGCTTGGGTCAGGAGCTCACTTCTCCCTGAAGTACCTGAACCCTCGGTTCCCCATCTGCAGGGCCTGGTCCCCACGGTGGTAGAGTGCACAGGACATCAGGATCCAGGATGTGACCTTCAAGGAGCAAAGTCTGACCTTCAAGTTAATAGGAGGGAAATAAAATTCGACATCCACAAGCCTGTGGCGATCCTCTCCTCATGAATATGCATGTGACGCATGAAGCAGGTGTGCGTGTGGCCCCCGAGGACACAAAGGACTTCTGGAGCTCTGGCCACTTGTTTATGCTTAGAATGGTCATCTGGAGGAAATAGAATCTCCCCCCCACGGCCAGCTGTGGGTTGAGTTTCTGGAGAGCAGACACTGAGGCCCAGTGTGGGGTGCAGGATCCCAGCGAGGGTGAGAGAACGCAGGACCACCCAGGGAGGAAACGGAGCACTAGGCACGGTCACAGAGCCCAGCCAGGGTTGGTCCGAGCCCCTGCGGGGAGCCCAACAGCAGGACAGGCCTCCACCTGCCCAGCGCCTGGGCACAGGCTGCCCCGGGAAGGCCTAGCCTGCAGCCCAGCAGCTCTGCCAGCACGATCTTGCTCCCTGGAGCCCGATGACACGGCTCTGGCCCTCAACTGACCCGTTCCTCTGCCCAGACATGACACTTCCTGGGGCAGGTCTGGACCCTCCTATCAATGGGAATCACTGTATCCAGACAACACAACGCCAAGTCCATGTGCACCACATACACACACACACACACACACACACACACAGCGTATGTGCACCACACACTTCTTTTACACGCATGCATTTTATTCTGCAGCTACACTTCTAACTCGGCACTCGGCTTGAAAGACCCCCAGGCGGCTGTCTGCTGATCTTGTCGAGCTCGTTCCAAGTGATGTGAACAATCCCCTCATGTCTCTATTCCAGTTGATGCCGCCATGCCCTGCCTGGTGGCAGGCGAGCTGTTTCCTCTTCCTTCCACTCTTGTAGAAAAGCTGCCGTGGACACGTGCCCTGCAGCCCAGGTCCCAGGGCCTCTTCAGGACAGAGCGCTCTTGGCCTTTCTGCACCCGCCACCCACCTGATGTGCCCCACCTGAATGGAGAGCCCGGGCTGGGGGTCTCCGGGTCCTTTCACCCTGGACTTGAAGGCCAACCCTGGGAATCTGCAACTGAACCCCATGGGCAGGCCACCCACCGCCATGGCCGGTGCTGCAGCCAACGCGTCCTTGAACTGGACTGTGTTCCCAAATCCGTGTTTGACACCCCAAGTTTGTGCTGCACGGACTCTTCTTTCAAAACAGAGAGACAGGATAATATGCATGCAGATGTGGTAAACAAAGACATGACGGAGCAGAAGTTCCGGTCTTCTGTTTTTTAATGTAATCATGGTAACAATTGTTTCCCAAGGAAAGAGGAAGCGGGCAGAGCAACACAATGGGGCCTCTGAGCCACCCAGCAGGTGCCGAGGTGCCCGAGCTCGGAGTAGGATCAAAGGAGGCACCTTTCCTCTCATCAGAGCCCATTTGTCCCCCGTCCCTCGGTGCCACGCAGCCAGGGCTGGACTGGTAGGAACTTGGTGACGCTCCCACACAGACGTGGGGGAGAAAGTGAAAACTAAGTGTGCAAGTCCACCCCAACCCCGGTGAGTGTGGACATCCGCCTCTCCCCACGTGTGCGACCCACCACCTGCTGACCCTGGACGTGAAGGCTGGGAGTACAGGAAGCCCCAGGCTCCTGTGGGGACCCAGGAGAGAATGCAGAGCCCTGGCTTGTGAAGTGCTGGACGCAGGTGGGGAGGAAATCGCTGCCAGGCCAGGGCTGTGCCGCTCAAGGGTCAGGACCATGGCCAGCAACCGTGCCTGGGCTCCCGAGCACAGGACCGGAGGTGACACTCAGGATTTCGCAGCAGATGGATGGCGAATAAAATATAACTATTTTCACCTACAGTGATTGATAGAAATACAACTGTGAATATATATTATCATGGAAATGTGAATAGCATTATGAAAATAATCATGACCTTGGTTCATAAAGAAAAAAATACTGTTCCGTGCACTGGACACTCCATGCCCTTCCCGGGGCCTGGCCTTGCACCTGGCTGTCATCTGTACCCTTTGCAATGTCCTGGGTAACAATGGTTAAATGTGTCACCCTGAGCTCTGTGAGCCACTCTAGCCAGTTAATTGAATGCCAGGGGGCAGGGGTCATGGGACACCAACTTATAGCTGGCTGGCCAGAAGTACAGGTGACAGCCCCTCACGTCACCTGTGATTGACTTCTGAAGTGGGAGCACTGAACCTTGGGACTCGACACATCTCTGCGTAGATGGTGTCAGGACTGAGCCACTGAACCAGGCAGCTGGGGCCTGCTACAGCATGACCTGCTTGGTGCCGGGGGGCCCCCACACCTGGTGCCAACAGCCCCGTGCAGAATGGACGTGAGAGCCGAGTGGGAAAGCCCTTCCTTCCTTTCTATTTTCAATATGGCTGTTCCTGGGGCTCGAGGGGACACCCCGGGTGAGGAGCACCTGCAGCCTTGCTGGAGCGTCCGCTCAGCCGATGCCTAAGGCAGCTCACTGACGAGCCAACCTGCAACAGGGAGGATGCGCTGACAGAAAGACCCAGAGTGCATTTTTCCCCAGAGTTTCACAGGTGGTCCTGGACTGGTGGGTCCCAGCATTTTCAACAACCACGCCTTCTTCTGACACGCGTTCTACCATCCTTTCTACAAGGGATGCCCTTGTTAGGGTCCAGGATGGCTGCTGGAGATCCACCCTTTGACATCCCATTCCAGCTGTGGGGTTAGGGGAGGGGAGCCGGGAGGGAGGGCATGCATGCCTCTGAGTTCCAGGGCACAGCCCAGATTGAGCACCCTTCATTCCTGCCCGCCTGTCATCGGTCGGGCGTCAGTCACAGGATCATGCCTAGCTGCAAGGGAGGCAGGCAACAACACTGCCAAGCTAATGTACTGACTTCTGTCACAAAGGAGAAAGGGGTGTAGGCACGGCGATGGCTCCTGGCTTCAGGGGCACAGCATCCGTGGGGCCTCGTCGCTCCGTGTTAGAGCAGCGGCCGTCGGGAGAACACTCCGGCTCAGGCTCGCACCGGAGCAGCTGGCTCACAGGACGAGCTCTGCCTGGTTTCCCCGCCGTGGCCCATCCCCGTCCCTGCCCACCTCTGCAGGGCAGCCCCGTGTGCTGGAAGCTGCAGGCTCCAGGGCAGAAGGCGCAGGCGGCCTGCCCGCTGCCTGCTTGGTGCCATGCTGCGCCAGCTCCCAGCAGGAGCCAAAGCCCGCACACCTGGGCTTTCCCTCTCCAGTGGTCAGGGGCGCAGGCTCCCCCTCCCGGGGTCTGGTTTCAGTGCCAAGGCGTGGCTTCTGCCTGCGAGCCCCTCATTAACAGAGGCCCTTTCAAAGGCCCTGCACCAAAGGCTCCCTGTGTCTCCGCACAAGGACTCTCATTAGCGAAGCTGGACCAGGTGATTATTTATACCACGTCTATAATTAAAAATTCTGAAGCTAATTACAATGATCCATCAGTATCTCAACACGCTGGGGCTGAAGATCCTCACCTCCCTCGAAGCATCCTGCTGGCGACTCTCATTCTCATCTCCTCTGGGCCCCGCGGCTTTCCCTTTGCAAACTCCCTTTGCAAATGCTCCTCCCCAAGCCTGTTTCCCCCGCAGCTCTGCAAGGACCCAACTGTCCCAAGAGTCATCTTGGGATCATCACTTGTGAGTCATCCTTGAAACTGGAAGGGAAGTGCCCACAATTGCTCCTCCTAACACCTCAGCCACCCAAACAAACATTCACAAGACGGGGGCCTCCGGCTGCAGCCTGCTGCGGGCTCCGGGCTCAGTCCCGGCCTGCTCCTCCTGCCCTTCAGCAGAAGGGCTCTCCAGCGCCTCCCGTCAGGCCTCTCGGTGTCTCTCATAAACACCACGTGTAATTAGTAGCCGTTAGTTCCAGCAGTGGCTCCAACAAGGAGAAAACCAAAATATCACAAGTTCTATTTAATTAAAGTAGCTGCGTGGAGAGGACTTCTGACACTCTCTTCTTGCAAGTTAATTATTGAACCCTAGACTGAGCAGAGCAGAGAAATTTCAATCTGGAAGAGGCGTGCTGGCTGCCTCCTCCTCCTCCTTCTCATGACACCCTGACTGTCCCTCCTGCTGGGTGTACTGCATCCCCTCTCTGGGCAGGTGCAGGGGGCTGATGTGGACCTCTCTGGGCTGCTTTAAGCACTGGCCATATGCTCTCCCACTGGACAGAAATGCTCTGGAAAGTGTCCTGCAGACTGTATCTCAGAAGCCCAAGGAAGCTGGCTGTTCAGGCCCGTGCGCGGGCACAGACTTCTGGCTCAAAATGACACCTGGCCGGCAGCTTCGCGCTCGAAGAGTTGGGAGGAAAATGCTCATGCCACCAAGCCAGAGCAGGATTCCACCCCAGGACTTTGCTCTAGTCTGGGGGGCAAGGGGCTGCACCTCCCAGACTAACCACAGCTGGGTGCAAGCACACCACTGGATCAGCCTTGCCATCCATCAGCTTTATCAATTTATTAAAAATCAACACACAGTCCCGCCTGGCTGAAGCCGCTGGCAGCTTTTACCTGGACGCCTCCTGCTTCACCAATTGTAAAACTGCAGGGCCCCCACGTTGCCGGGCGGAGCTTCTTTGGTCAGGCACAGAAGTGTCCCGCTCCCAGGCAAGAGCAGCAGGACCACCAAAACCAGCAGACAGAGGCAGGGAAGAGGAGGCCGGGGGTCCCGGGGGAATGGGATCCTCCACCCTGGCAGGCTGGCCACAGGGAGCAGGCCCAAGACGACATTTCATCTCAGCGTAGCGGAACTGCTGGACAAGACAGGTGCAGGGAATCTGACCACAACCCCTGTCTCCCATCTGTGCTTCTCAGGATGAATTCCAAATCCATCTCAGGTGGAGAGAGAATGGACCAGGAGCCATGGCTGCATATGAATTCCAGGCTGATGCAAATCCCTCTCGGTTGAGGATAAGGGCACAGAAGGAAAAATAGGTCTCGATTGCACAGTGAGCCCTTGGTATCCACGGGTACCACATCCACAGATCGAACCAACCGCAGATCAAAAATATTTGGGAAAAAATCGTATCTGTTCTGAACAAGTTCATCCTTTTCTGTCACGATTCCCTAAATGCCCCAGCATCACAGTAATTTGCATGGCATTTGCACTGTTTTGGGTATTGTAAGTAATCCGGGCATGAGAAGATGCCCATAGGTCATATCCAAACACTGCATCACCTTATGTAAGGGACCTGAGCACACATGGATTTTGGTATCCACAGGGGCCGGAACCAGAATCCCTGGACAGAGAGAAGATGGTGGTTTCCGCGTCTCTTCTTATCACCGCCGTGTATCTCTGATTGTGTTTTCCTGAGCTGTGTCACCTGCCTTGCCATGGCCAAGGGCTGAGAGCAGACCGAGGAGCACACACTGAGGGGAAGGTCACAGGCATGAACAGCGCCTGACCGAGCTGTCTGCAGCACTGCCCCACTGCAGGAGGTGGCAACCGGCGCGTCCAGAGGGTCCCCCTGCCAGCCAGGGCTCCCAGGTGAGAACGGTACGGTCAGAACCTCAGAGGTCTTCAGAGGCGAGTAGCCTGAAAGAGAAACACACAAGCCTTAGGTTATCAAGATTACAGATTGTCTTTTAGCACAGAGTAAGCAAGTCTGTCCCAACCGAAGCTACGGCAGACACGTGGCTGGTGCGACACACCATTGGGGGAATAAAGACCAGATCTAATGGATCAAAGGCAGGCAGCTGTGCTACCACCAGGCAAAGACAAGGAGAAGATCCTGGACTGTCCAGAGAGAGGAGACAAATGGCCTCCAGCCGGCCACTCGGCTGGCGGGCCTCTCAGTGGTAAGGGGAGGGCAGCTTCATTCAGCGATTATCACGGAGGACCATATCTGCCAGAAAAATGCTCAGAGTGAGGGTCAAAGAACCATCACTTCTGAAAAAAATTAATACAGAAAATTCACTCTGAGCAAACTAACACAAACTACAGGGTCTATTTTTGAGGCAGAAAGAGAAGAAACACCAGGTGAATGATCTAAAATCAAGGTGAGTAAAGAGCAGAAATGTAATAAATCTAAATAAACATTGACTGTAGGAAGCAATCATAAGTCTATCTTGTGAGATTAAAAGTATAGAGAGTTAAAATTCATGTAACACGCAGCTTGACAGGAGCTTAGATTCAAGAGTTCTAAGGATTCTGTGTTGTTCGAGAGGACAGGAAAAACTACTGATTGATTTCACACCTTGCAAGCATAAGGTGTGTTATGGTTTCGGCAATAGCAGCTAAGGGAATAAAGCATGTTCCCTCACGGGTGAGAGGAGGAAGGCAACGGAAAAACAGGGCAGTGCGAAGTACAGCAGGAAAGAAATGGAAAGAAACACAAATGTCAGATGAAAAGGAAGGGTTTCAGTTTGGATGAGAGGTGTCCCCAAAACCTCCTGTGTGAGACAAGGCAAGAAGGTTCAGAGGAGCAATGGTGGGGTCGTGAGAGCCTTAACCCAGTCAGTGAGTTCATTACCTGGAGGGATTTCCTGAGGGGTAACTGAAGGCAGGTGGTGTGGCTGGAGAGGTGGGCATTAGGGGCGAGGCTTTGGGTCTACGTTTGCATCTGGAGAGTGGAGTCTCTCTGCCTCCTGATCATCATGCCAGCTGCTTCCCTCCACCACACTCTTCACCCTGATGTCCTGCCTCACCTCGGGCCCGGGGAACAGAGCCAGCTGTCAATGGACTGAGACCACTTAAACCGTGAGCCCCCAAATAACCTTTCCCTCTACAGTTGTTGTGGTCAGGTCCTTTAGTCACAGCAGAGAAAAAGATTACCAAAACAGGAAGGAATAAAATTATGTAATATAAAATGAATAAAAGAGTATCAATAAGTATAATCCGCACGACAGAAATTGCCAAATTCCTGCTCACAGGCAATGGGCTTAAAACAAAAGATTACAGCAAGGTTAAAGATAAAAGGGTAGAAAAAAATCACATTTGACAACTACTAAAAATCAAAGCTGTTTCTGCTATTATACCAGACCGAATGGATCTGAATGCAGAACTATTACCAGAGAGGAAGAGGGTGATTCACGGTGGCAGGTGTTCAAATGACTAGGAAGGCGAGAGGACCTACTCTGCATACACCTGCTACCATCGGTCATGCTGGATAAAGACAAAACCGAAAAAATAAACACAATTAGAAATTCACAAACAGAAAAACCACACTGGGAGAGGTGATATTTTATTTGGGAATTGATAAAAATCACCAGACAAAATAGAACATATATAGCGTATTTCAATAAACCAATTCTAAAAGCCTGACTTAATGGAAATACAGAACACAACGTGAAGGAGAGTACAGTCCTTCAGGCACGTGAAGTGGCAAGTCAAGTCTCAACAACTAACAAAGGATTCACACTATACGGAGGATCTTCTTACATGGAAAATAGGTGTTGGAAATCAATTCTTAAAGATAACCATGGAAATTCTACATGCCTGTAAATTAAGAAGTATGTTTCTGACTCTTTAGTTTTAGAATAAGTCATGACAGAAATTAGAATAAACACAGATTTTAAAATAGCAAACTCAGTACGTATCAAAACCCAAGGGTCATTTAAATCAAGCCTTAAGTGCTGACGTCACAAGAGAATACAGTCTGCGAATTCCTGAGACAAGAGTTCATCTAAAGAGAGCAGAGAATAACAGAATAAGTGCTAAACAAGTAAGATGTTTAAATGCAAAAGGAGAAATTAAAATCGGAAAAAAAATGGAGACCCAACAAAGCTACAAGCGTCAGTTCTTTAATATGCATAATAAACTTGACGTCCTTTGACGAGATTTATCAGATAGGCGGGAAGGCACAAAGGAACCCGTTCAGGATGCTGTGACAGCCGAGGACTGATAAGGAAGCACCACCCCCACCCACGGTCTGAACAGCGGGGTGGCCCTCGCCAAGGGCCCAGGAACAAGTAGTTCCACATTTAAAAAAATACCAAAATGCAGACAAGATAAAGGACTCCTGATCCATTTGCCAAAACCCAGGCAGACCCACTGCGTCTGCGTGGAACTCTCTATAAAATGCATAAAGACAGCCCCGACGTTTTCCTTTCAAATCCTAAAATATTCACAAACCTAATCCAGCATGATGTAAAACGCTAATAAATCATGGACAATCTGGGCTTATCGCAGACGTGCAAGGTGGATTTAGCATTAGGACATTACTTAAGGCAGTTTATCACGCTAGTGGATTAAAGGAGAACAATCGCATCATTATCTCAGCAGATGCAGAAGAAAGGTCTCTGATAACTTCTAAAACCAACTCATGACAAACTTCCTAACAAACTTGGGAAAAGGAACTTCTAAAATGTGGTGGAGAGTCACTTCAAAACGTGACGTCAGCTTTCCTCCCGAGCAGTGACGTCCTCTGCACTGCGTCCAGTGCCACACCCAGAGTCGCAGCCGGGTCAGCCGGGCAAGGGCATTTCTAGATACGAAATTTCTATAGAAATGCAATTACATTTCTATAAACCAGCAGCGACCAACAGAAACTTGGATTCAAAAAGAAAAGACATTTGCAAAGCACCCAAAATATAAACTGCCTCTTAATCATCTAAAAATAAAAATACAGTAGTGGAAACATTAGACAGGTAGATATGTTAAAAATAAATATGATATAGGGTTACATAATGTGTAAAATGTTTCCTCGAGAAAAACTACAGAATTTTAATGAAAGATAGGTACTTTTAAAGATCCAATAACAAGCCCTCGGGTCTGCCCAAATTAAATGAAACTCTGTTCAAAACTCTTTTAACATTTTCACAGAACATGGAAAAAAATCCAAATTTTAAATTCATAAGAGAGTGGAAACATCTCCAACTATTCCAGAGTTCTGAGGAATAAACAAGAAGCCCAGCCTGATGTCAAGACTTAGTCTGAATCCGCAGGAGTGCGTGAGCCAGCGGAAGTTGCCTCGCCGCGTGGCCCCTTGAGGTCCTGTGCTCACAGAGGGTGCCTCCTCGCCGGGGTCCCCACAGCAGGGTGTGCCCTGGGAGGCCGGGAGCTGCCACCCAACCAAGATAAGTGATACTCCTGCCAAAGGCTCATGTGTGGCAGGCGTGGTCCCAGGGCAGGGCTCAGAGGTTGGGCTCTGGGGAAGTGAGGGATCATGAGAGCTCTTGCCCGAGCCAATGGATCCCCCATTGATGGGTTCATGACTGAAGAGATTATTGGAAGGTGATGGAGACCATAGGAGGTGGGTCACAGTTGGAGGAAGGAGATGGCTGGCTGCACTCTTGAAGGGTGCATCTTGTCCATGGCCCCTTCTTTGTGCTCTCTCTCTGTCTCTCTGTCTCTCTTTCTCTCTCTCCCTCATTCCTGGCCTCCATGAGGTGAGCAATTTTGCTCCACCATGATAGTCTCTGACTCACCACAGGCCTAGAAACAATGGAATTGATTGATTATGGACTAATAGATCTGAAACCACAAGCTAGGATTAGCTTTCCATTCTTTAAGTTACATTTCTCAGGTATTTTGTCAGAGTGTCAGGAAGCTGACCAACAGTTAGTTACCTTTTATTTCTTACTGTGAGTAGTGGGCAAATAGATCTTTGAGTTGTTTGTTCCTATTTTCATCTGCTCTTTCTGTGAGTATACTACATCTCCCAATTTTAAAAACTTACAAAATAGTACAATTACAGTAAGTCTAGCGGGAACAAAGCACAAAAATGACATGCAGAGAATCAAATGAATAATGTGGAAGCATAATTTTAGTTGATATCTTAAAATGTAGAGAGAGAAGAAACAGACGAAGAAGAGAAGGGAGACTATGCCAGGCAGTGCAGCTAGATAAGCTTAAAAGTGGTGGGCGGAGCTTAAAAGTGGTGGGAGGAGCTTAAAATGGTAGGAGGAGCTTAAACTGGTGGGAGGAGCTTAAACTGGTGGGAGGAGCTTAAACTGGTGGGAGGAGCTTGGCCAAAGATAAAGAAAGGAAAAGGCAAGTTGCCCGCCATCTTTACCCTGCCACACTTCTATGGGAGCCAGCCTGCCACGTCTTCGTGGTGAGTAAATGTTTGTACCCTGGAACTTTATGCCTAGCAAAACCGCCTCGCATGCCCGGAGCAGCTGGAAGATCCCGTGAGAGCCGCATGCGCACGGGCTGCTTACTCCTCCCAACGCATTCCATCCTTCCACCCGACAGAGCAGATGATCCCGGCGGGGAGCTCGGGAGCGGCACTGAAGAGCTTTGTCATCTAGACACCACACTCCAAGGAGCGCTGGGTGACGTTCTCGGGAGTGCTGCCCAAACAAGCCTTCATCTGCTCCTGCCTCTCTGGAGAGAGCCTTCCTGCAGGAGGCTCTTCCTCCGCAGTCAGATGGAGGGTCTGAAATTTAACAACATCGAGAAAGCAAATAAACAAAAAGTGAAAAACACCTGTTCACGTTCTATTCCTGAATTTGTAAACAATGGCTAAATGTCTTCCACTGCTTTTCATCCATATTCTGAGGAGCCCCGGGGTGGCACAGGGTCACCCCAAAAGTGCTGCAAGTGAAATTCTGAAGTTTGAAGCTCAGTAAGAACAACACGTGCTTTCAGAGCTGTTCTATGCTACCATTTATCTTCCTGAGACACCCGGACCCATTGGTGATGAACTCAGATAAGCCCAGAGTTGAGCCAGCCCCCGGATCAACCCACTTACACTTGGCGCCTCACCCACGGGCGGCTTGAGCCTCTGCAGGGTCCACTTGTAACTTGGCATTTTCACGTCCAGTCACACAATCCTATAGAAATTGGTGAACTTCTGCACCCAAGTATTATGGACTCTAAGGAACTCAGGATCAGCTATGCCCATGACTGACCAGTGTTGTGATGGAGGAAAAGTTACTCAGTAATGCTTCTTATAGCACAAGAAGACCTTATTTACAATAGAGTTTCTCACACTAGGGATGAGGCCCTATTGGGACGGCACTGGGGAGATGGGATGGGGGTCTGCTCTGAACACAGCATAGGCAAGGAACAGGGTGGAGGTCGGAGGATGGAAAGTTCCAAAGGGGAGGCAGGAAGGGCTGGGGGCTCAGGTCAAACTGATCTAAAGGATTCTGATGAAGGCCACCAGGGCGACCAGCCATCACCTGGGGATGGAACCTGAGCAGATGTGGAGGGAGATCATAATCCAGTGCAGGGGCTCCTTGCTCAACTGATGTAGAGGGTTCTTTTCTAAAACTGGATGTGTAAGTCAGTAGAGAGATGACCCAGGCAAAGGATCAGGAGCCTCACGTGTTTCACCAAGTACAGGATCTACATCATGAAGGGATCATCAGGGACACCTCATCCCACTGTGATTCCACTGCATTACAGCCCAAGCTGTTTGAGTCAACTTTCCCATCACTGTGACCAGCAACATAGAGAAGGAAAGTTTACTTGGGGCTCACAGTTTCAGAGGTCTCAGTCCATAGACAGCTGACACTATTGCTCTGGGTCCCAGGTGAGGCAGAACATCACTGTAGAAGGATGTGGAGGAGGAAGGTGCCTCAGGACACAGCAACAAGGGAAGACAGAGAGAGCGAGAGAGAGAGAGAGAGAGAGAGAGAGAGGTCTGCTCACCAAGAACAATATACACATCTCAAAGGCTCTACCTTCTCCAGCCTACAGCTACCTACCATTTAATCTATTCAAGTGGAATGAAGCACTGATTAGGTTAAGGCTCTCATAACCTAATCATTTCACCTCAAAAGTTTCTTGCACTGTCTCATACATGAGCTTTGGGGGGTCACCTCATATCTAAACCATAACCTTCTTCCCCTGGCCCCCATAAGTTCAAACCCATCTCACAATGAAAAATACATTTAGTCTACTTCGAAGAGTTCCCATAGTCATAATAGTTCTAGCATTGCCCAAAAGTTCAAGTTCACTCTCCGCTGTCTCAAGGTGAGCAGTGTGAGCCCTTGCAAAAATCAAAATCAAGTTATATACATTCAATACATAAAGACAGAGTAAATATTTCCTTGTAGAGAAATAGGGGCATAGAAAACAGGGATAGAACCAAAGTAAGACTGAAATTCAGCTGGGCAAACAAGTCCTGTAGCTTCAGGTCCGACATACGGGGCACAGGACAACACGATGTTCTTTCCAAATGCCTTTTATAACTCCCGCGCTTATGGCCTTTCTGGTTGCTGCCCACGAGCCTCCCTCTTAGCTTGTTTCTGCTCCACTCCTGCAGCTTTCCTCAGCAGACGCTCCCTGTTACTGCTCTCTCTCAATCCTGGGGGTCTCCACTGCATTTCACTTCCCGCTCACATCTTCACATGCCACCCTGTCAGGAGTAACCCACAGAGACTACACACCTGGGGCATTTTGTCTGGCCTTTCATGCCTTCCTTTGAAATCTCAGTGGAAGCCTCTACGACACCCTAACTCTAGCATTCTACAGGGCTGTTACCAAGGTCTACCACCACCTTGAGCAGGCCAACCCTCCATAACCATGACCGCAGCAGGCTCTGAGTGCCGGAGCAGCTGACCATGGTGAAAAAATTTCCTAGGCTCCCCTGTGCAAGTAGGGTTCTCCACTGATCTCTTCTCAAAGAAATCTTTGCTTTTATACCCTTAAGCCTGAGATTCCTTTTACATCCTTAATTCCCAAGATTTCTTCAAGGCATCTTTCCTGTTGTTTCTGAGCAAAGTACTTAACATTGCTTTAGTCTCTATAATCTCTTTAACAACCACACCTTTCTTAGCCAGTTTTACATACACTTTCCTGACAACATTGCAATTCTTCACATCTTTCTGCTCTGTTCTCTGCTCTTGATTATCAGTCAACTTGGCTAAAAGTTGCCGGCAATATCCATGACACCACCCGAATTCTGTGCTGCCTTGAAATTTCATCCACGAGATTAATTAGTCCCTCACATTTAAATTCAGTCTCACAAAAAGTCTCAGGACGTGGGCAAAATATGAACAACTTCTGTGCCAGAACATAACATGAGTGGCCTCTAGTCCTTTTCCCCTGAAACTCAAAAGCCCAGTCTTTACTGTCCACAGTCCTTTTGGCTTTCTGGTGCTTTTCGATCCCTCCAGAATTGCTCATTAAACTCCACTTACAGCAATATAAAGCTTTTCAGCCTGCATTTCTCAACTTTTCAAAATTTCTCCCACAAATTCCAAAAAACCTTAAAAGTTCTTAAACCACATTGTCAGGTTAGCCACAGCTGCAACTCTACTTCTTCATGCCAATATCTGTTCCATTCCATTTTTTTGACAGCTGACTCCATTGCTCTGGGCCTGAAGTGAGGCAGAACATCATGATGGAAAAGTATGGAGGAGGAAAGCATTTCGGGACATGGCAACAAGGAAGCAGAGAGTGCTCCACTCCCCAGGGCAAAATGTACACCCGACAGTTACGCCCCAGTGACCCACCTCCTCCAACCACACCCTGCCAGCCTACACTTAATCCACATCAGTTGATCAGTGCATTATTGATGTTAATACTCTCAGAACCCAGTCATTTCACCTCTAAACTTTCTCGCATTGCCTCACACATGAGCTTCCGGGGGACACCTCACATATAAACCATAACACAAGCATTTATATTAGTAATGGATGCTCCATTTTTGGCTTTTTTGTTCTTTGGAAGGAGTATGAAAGTGGATAGTATTTGTGGATTCAGCTTTGACACAAAGAGATGTCTGATGCCTCCCTTTCAAACGGCTAGCAGATACAGCAGGACACAGACACGAATCTGTTATTTGCAGGGCTCCTCGCCCAGCAGGCAGGCAGGTGGCTCTTCACTGGGTTCACGTTTGCTCAGGGTAAATAGTCATGTCCGGGTGGGAGCCTCGAGTGTGGGATGCAAATGCAGAGAATCCAGGAACCACTTTCTTCTGTCCTAGACGGAGGGAGCAAGAGAGGCAGAGACAGAGATAAGCAGAGAGATGAGGGAGAAAGGAAGAGAGAGAGGGAGAAGGGGAGGAAAGAGAGAGATGGCAGGGAAAGAGACAGAGAAAGCTGAGAGAGGGGAAAGGAGAGAGGAGGCAAAGGAAGGATTGAGACAAAGGTCTCCAGGAGCCCTGTCACGGGAGGAGAGATAGGTAAGAGGTGGCCAGCAGAAGAAGAGGGACCCTGCATGGATGGAAGGTCTAGTGAGGGGTCTTAGAATTTGCTTCTCTAGCTTCTACTTTCTGCTGAGTGACGCACAGTCATGGCACACATTACCAGGGGACCGTGTGATGTTCGGAGACACGGATCATCATGAGTGGCATGTAATCAGCAGATCCGCCATGCCGAACAGCCAGACTCTCTTTGTCATGAGAAATCCAACACCCTCTTCCTTCTGTCTTTAGAGACATGGTGCCCTGCCATGAGCCGCCCTGTCCCAGTGTGCCCCAGGACACCCGGGCCTGCAGCTCTTTCCAGCTGGGACATCTGGGTCTGTTTGGAGATCCTGCAGGGGGATTTAACTTCCTTACCTCTTCATGAAGATTCTAGTGGAATCTGGCTCCTTGGGTGGGGGTGTAGGTGGACAGGGGTGCAGAAAGGCTGTAGCCAGGCTGTGCTCAAGCTGAGGTGACACCCAGGAGCCGACACCTGCCTGAGGCCAGCTGGCGGCGATGGAGCTGCGGAGGCAGCGATGTGCTCCAGGAGCGGCCAGACCCTCCCGCGGTGTGCCACCAACGCAGGGGCAGAGACAGCAAGGAGGACGCGGACTCAGACTGCCAGGGAGAGGAGCCCTGATCGCGACCTCAGTGTTCTTTACAGTTTCCTCATTTCTCCAGTGGGTGAATGGATACCTGACTTTTACTGATTTTAACATTAAAAGATTTAAACTAAGTCCCTTTTTAAGTGTTTCAATGATTCCACACAAAATTTAGTTGAAAATAGGACTCTGTTGATAAAAAAAAAAAACACCAGGTTTTCCAACCATCAATCTACAAAATTTGAGCACTCTATGAAGAGAATAATGACATTTTTTTTCCTCCTCAAAAGCAGAGATACAAAGAGAAGCACAATAGCTATTGTTATGCCCTTGGCACTTGAGAAATTATTTTCCACAAATTTAAATGTCAAATTAAATGCCCAGTCACTGAATTTCCTTGAGACTTCCACTTACTCTATGATACCTACCACCCGGCGGAAAAACCATCCACTGCGCCCATTTCCCCCCACAAGGGTGTCACCTGCATTTCAAATCAGGAGGCGCATCCTTCACTTCATCTCCTCTCAACCCGGAAAGGAGAAGCCAACTCCTGCAGGAAGCAGGCCTCGGCTCCCGGAGCTGGCGGCCAGGGGCAGGAAGGGCCAGTCTCCCACGGCACGTGGCTCAGCATAGCCTTGGCCTTCACTGACCACATGAGCACAGGTCGGCACTGACTTTAAATCAGTCCTCTGAAGCACGGGCCTGGACTTCCCGAAGCCTCGCCAGGTCTCAGCAGTGACCCAACAGTGTGAGGAGGGCCAGCAGGCCCCGTGAGGGACACCCACAGCCCTGATGTCCCCTGGGTGGTGGCACTGTTCACTGAAGGGATGGCCCAGCCACTCACAGGGCAGGGGACCTGCCATCTGTTGGATGGGAGTCAGTGTCACTCACTGGTGGGCAGAGACAATGGGCATGGGATACAGGACCTTGTCATTTGGTGGATGGGCATCGGGGTGCTGGGCCTTGAATACGGTTTAAGTGGGTCCCCCAGAGATTCACGTGCTGGAAGCTTGGCCCTGGAGTGGAGGGATTGTAGGTAAAATCGTTAAGCAGGGGTCCTCGTGGAAGGTGACCGGTCATAAGGATGCTGCCCTCTGGAAGACAGAGGCTGGTCTCCTGGAGGAGGAGGGGCAGGGGAGTGAGCTCTCAGGAAGAGTGAGCCTGCTGCCTTTCCCGCTCGCCATGTGGTCCTTCCTCTCCACAGTGAAAGCAGCCACCATGTGGCCATGCAGTCAGAAGGCCCTTGCCAGGGTGACATGGTGGGACCTCCTGATGTTGGACTTGCAGCTTCCAAAACTGTGAGCTAAATACCCTTCCTTCTTTATGCATTACCCAGCCTCTGGCGATCTTGTTGTAGCAGTAGAAAATGGACTGAGACACCATCATCTTCTGGATAATGATGCCATTCCCTGGACAGGCGGCCATGGGTTTACTACATGATGACAGTGTCCTTCATGGGTGGGTGACCATGCCCTTCGCAGACCTTCAAAGCAGGGGGAGAGGGCAGAATTAAGGAGGAGACATTGAGTTGGAGGTGCTTCAGAGACATACGGGGAAATATCTGGGGAGTCAGCTGGTGTCCAAGTGCCTCCCATGAACAGGCTCTGCTTCCCTCCATCATTATCGCACCTTTAGAGCACGTTAGGGAATTGTGTGGTGTCCTGATGGCCACGGGCACATAAAACATGGCAGTGTCAACCATCGGGGACTCGAGCGAGTCAGAGTATAAGGCTGGTGTTGGCCAGGCTGACCTGACATCTCAGGGAGCCCGCTCCAAGGCCTGCAGATGGCAGAGGCTCCCAGACGGATTTGCTGCCTCTGATCTGCTGGTCTCCAGGGTGGGGGGCGTCCTGAGCAGGGCCTGCTCCTCACCCCTGTGTTCCCAGCACCTAGCAGGCTCCTCGATACATACCTGCTGCTCAACAAATATTTATTGAATGTACTAGAAGGCGATTTTCAAAAAAAAAAAAAACAGTGAAAGCAGTTCTATCATACAAATATAAAAATGAACACCTGCTAAATAACTCATTTGCTCAGAGGAGATGGAACCCAGTGGATGTTACAACCAGTTCAAAGAAAAAGTCAAACAGCACAAATTTATACCTAGTAAAGGAATGTGGAGATCAATTGCAAACAGAGACGAAATTGTTTTCTTCAAAGGAAGAGGGAGTCAATCTCCACCACTGCCAGGTAGGTGGAATTTACATATCTGTCAGTCACCCAGAGCATTTTGCAGAGTTTCAGAATAGCGGGGAGATAACGGCCAGGGCTTGAATCTGATAAACCCGGAAGGGCATGCTATAGGCAGCACAAAGTTTTCCATCGAGACATGATTTTTTTTCCTACAAATGAATGAATCATAGGTGTCATCTTGACACACAGAGGAGAAAGAACATTAATCAATAGAAATAACTTTTAGCCAGGATTCTGGGTACAAGATAACAATTACCACCTTTAAAACAAATCACCTGCTCCAGGCTGCTGTGTGGAGGCGCGGGGCTGGGCTGCTCGTCCTTGGGCTGCAAGAGCAGGGACAGGGCACACTCCGCCCCGAGGACTTTTATCACCACTGTGAACATTTCTATTCAAAGCAGGCTTATCTGCGGTGACACACTGCTCCAGAACTGTGGCTCCCGTTTGCTAGGGCTCTTCTTCCCTGGGCTCACTACAAGCCCAGACAAGCCCGGGTGCTCTGACTCATAGCTGATGGAGCAGAACCAGCTGGGAGCCAGACCTGGCTGACAACCTGGCAGGCATTTGCATTTCGGCGTTAGCAACAGCCTCGATTCCCTGGCTGATGGGAGACGGGGACCGGCCCTCCCACCTGCGTGTTCTGCTGGGCGTGAATGCTCTTTGCAGACAGGGGTGGGAGAGGTTCCAAGTTGAGTTGCTTTGTAAATGTACTTTCACAAATGACTGATGTCCTTCTCAATGAGCTAAAAGTCAATAGCATCCTTATTTAAAATAACAAAATGTTAAAAGCTTCTGTCCATTCATAGTCAAAAAGTGGGCTTCGGTCTTCATCTATAATATTCCTGCTCATTATGATAAATCAGAGAACTTAGAGTCCATGCACCCACCCATTCACCTACTTACTTACACATCCAGACACCCACCCCTCCCTCCACCTATTCACCTATGCATGCACCCATCCACTCATCCACCCATTACCTGTTCATTTACCCACCCACCCTCATATACCTACCCCACATCTGTCTATCCATCCATCTACCCTCCCATGCACCATCCATCCTCCTGTCTATCCATC
>JAJEJO010000549.1:122405-136674 GCA_020662805.1 Glaucomys volans
CCTGTATGTTGGAGGGGCCGGACTGGGTTGGTGGGGATGGGAGGTGGGAGTTGAGGAGGTGGGAGGGGCCGATAGGGATTAGGGTGTTGCACGGGTAGCAGTCACTAGGATGACCAGGTGGCTGGTGTCCCTGGTCCGCAGTTCCCGAGGTTCTGATGAAGCAATGGAGGCAGCAATGCACCAAACAGCTTCCTGCAAGCCACCCATAAGCAGGGGTGATGGGTGGGCTCCGAAACGGGGCAGGCAGGAGCCAGGCAGCAGCCACGGGCAAGCCGTGGGACATGGGCCCCTCCCCACTGCACCTCCTTGCACCCCGCCTCCCCCCTAGTCACCCACTTGGCCTCTCTCCCTGGGAAGAAAGGGCTTTGGGAAATGAAGGGGGAAGAGATGAGAACCAGGCGGTCAGCGCAGGTACTGCTGCTGAGGGCGTGGCCTCCCCAGGACTGCCCCCTCTGCCCCCACCCCCACTCGTCTCGCACCTGCTCCTGGCTTCACAAATGCATCTGATAGGCGGGTGTCCATCCACCTGGCTCTGTTCAAGATGGCCATTGTGGGTGGAATGCCTATGTCCCCCCAAATTCATCTGTTGAAGCCCTCACCCCCAGTGCCATGGCATTTGGAGTCGGGGACTTTGGGAGGAAATGAGGTTTAGATCCTGTCCTGAGGTTGGGGCCACCATGGTGGATTTAGAGCCCTTGTAGGAAGAGACACAGAGAGCTGTCCCCACCCTACTCTGCCATGTGAGGACGCCCAGGGGAGGCAGCCACCTAGAGGCCAAGACAGCCCTCACCAGAGCCTGACCTTGGACTTCAGTCTCAAGGACTTGGGACAGGAAATTCTGCTGCTGAAGCCACCTGGCTCGTGGGATTTTGCTACGGCAGCCTGAGCTGACGAGTACAATAACTTATAATTACAGAATAATAAATAATAACCCTAAAGCCAGGGACTCCAAGTGCGAGCATCCGTCTCTGTCAGCGTCACTATCGGGGTTTCTCGTGGCCTTTTGTTTACAAAGCTAGTTGTTTCATTTTTTCCCCTTCATTTCATATTTTCAATACCTTGCAAATATTTATTATAAGCATACATTTTTTAAAATAAAAATACATAAATGTCTTTATCATTTTAGAAGAGAGCAGAGAGAGGTTCGGCTGCGCCAGGGGACTGGAAGGAGATGGTTTCTGGAATTGCACACTGATTGTAGAGCTGAAGTTCTTGGGAGAACAGCCCAAAGGGAAGATTGTTATGTTCCATAGACTTTGTCTGATCAATGAATGCAGAAAAATCCTGCTATAGAGAAGCTCGGAGCTGCCTTCCAGAAGAATCCATGGGCACTGAGTCAGAGCCGCAGGCTTGCAGCAGGGCACACGTAGCCCTTGCTGGGGAAGAAGTGGGATGCTGTTCAAAGGGACTTTTCTTGTACTTCCTCCCATGAAGGCTGAGGAGGTGGCGAGCATCTCCAAAGCCTCAGAAGGACTTTCACACAAATTATAAAAGGGTTTATGGTCTCCGAGTAAAATGTTTCCTAATAGTCTCACTTTATCCATGGACAAGCTGTGAGAAATGGAGGGATGAGCAACAGACGGGTGAGCTCTCTGAAAGCATCAAAAGGCCCAGGTGAGCGATTTTTAGAGCGAATGCTATATATATATATATATATATATATATATACACACACATATTTCAGGCAGAAAGTTCTAGAAATTGGTCAAATAGGAAGCAAACTCCTGCTTCCAGACTCCATGTGAATAAAGCTGAACAGTCAGAGCCCCAGAGGTTTCCCAAAGGACCCCGGGCAGGAGGACGTGACCTGGGCTTCTTCTGGCAGGGTGGGTGCCGAGGGTGCAAGTCCTGCCCAATGGCCTCTTCCAGAACCTGCATCCTGTTGGTGAGGGTGGCCAGGAAGCTGACCCTCCATCACTACCAGCCTGTGTCCAAATCCCTTTGCTGAAAAAGATAACCTTTTAGGGTCAGATGAAAGTGATTTTTCCAGAAGGCCGTCAGTGCTACAAGCTCTGTGAGTGGCTGGGGAAACTGGCCCTTCGCTCCAGGACAGAGGGAGGCAGCTGGCGCAGGGCTTCAGCAGGAGCAGCAGGGCTTGGGGGCCCCAGGCAGGACACTCTGTTTGTCCTGTGGCTTTGGACATGCTATGTCACTGCCGCCTCTCCCTGTGTTCAGCTTAGTTCAGAAGGAGCCCGTAGCCAGCTCTGCTTTGTCATCGCAGTAGGAGAGGATCCGGCAGCAACCAGAACCTGGGCGTGCCAGGCGCAGTGGCACACACCTGTCATCCCAGCAGTTCAGGAGGCTGAGGCAGGAGGATCACGAGTTCAAAGCCAACCTCAGCAGCTTAGCGAGGCTCTAGGAAATTTAGTGAGACCCTGTCTCAAAATATAAAATTAAAAAAAAAAAAAAAAACAGGCACTTGCTTTGACCCATGAAAATGACCCCAGCAAGTCTCACTGTCCTTTCCAAAGAAGGAGAAGATGCTGGTCAATGGAATAGGCTCCAAGAGGATTTGGAAAAAATTAGTGGCTGCCCGGCTTATCAGGGAAAGGCTGCAGTCAGGGCAGGGACGTGCCCTGAGCGTGCCCTTGAGCACAGACTACAGAGAAGGCGATTGCACACTGCCGTCAGGCCAGGTGGGCGCGGGTTGTGGGGGGCAGTCAGCCTCTGGATCCCCAAGCCTGGTTATTTTTAACCTTCAACAGCTTCTTCTGAGTTCCTTGCAGACGCACAGATGCCGTGGGTCAGAGGTCGCTGGCAGGGCCTGGCTCCCGCTTGGGAGAAACACCAAAGAGTGGAGTGAAAGACAAAGGGACAGAGAAACCAGGCTCCCGGGCATCTGTGAGGTCGGAGTCCGGGCAGCAGGCACACACAGAGAGGTCACAGTGGGCAGCACAGATCAGGGGCGCCTCCAGGGTCCTCACGGGCTGAGTGTCATGGGGTGTGCGATGTTCCCGAGGTCACCTGGGTTTCTCTGTCTCCTGTGGGGTCATTTGAAGAACGTGCTGCAGCTGTTCCCGCTCCCCTGCCGCCGGCCAGCCGTGGTCCTCACCTCCCGGACTGGCGCCTGTGGCTCCCCTGCCCGACTCCTGCCGCTCATGTCCCAGGTCACCGTGCACTGAAGCTGAACGCTGGGACCTGAGAGTGGACCTGGGACTGTGTTTCCCAAGTGCTCACAGCAGCCCTCACCAGAGGCCCTCCAAGCCCTGTGCTGTCCAGTTGACCAAGGCCATGGGGACCAGGGACCTCGGCTTGCTGACCGCTCCACCTCCTCCCTGGTCTGTTTTAATCCCTGAACGCAGCCCCCCTGGGTGCCTCTTGTGGAGCTGTCCTTCTGGACCCTGGATGGGATCTCCCCGTGGTGGCCCACATTCTGGCTCACACTCCGTGACACTGGCCCTCGATCTACTTGAGATCTGGCTCTCGGACTGCATCCTCGGGGCCATGGCTGGGCTTGGGGGCTCCAGGCTGACTCCTGGAATTCCAAGGGAACCTCTGCTCCTCTGGGGCTCAGAGACCCTACCCACAGCCCGGAGACTCTGTGCGACGCCCCTCCCGGGTTGAAGGGACCCAGGGCTGCAGGGGCACAGCTCCTCCTCCAAACAAATGCAGCTTCCCCTCCACAATGAGGAGCAGCTGAGTGGGCAAGCCGAAGGCCGAAAGCCTATTTCTCACCCACCTCCACCGGGGAGGTAGGAGTGAGCGACAAACTTGAGGAAATGAGAGAGAAAGTGAGTCCTCTTTTGACAGGACAGAGAAGAAGGACGTGCAGGGGGGAGATTGATTTCTCATGTAAACACAGCCCAGAGTATTTTCCTACAGGCCATCCTGTTCACCAGTGCTGAGACAGTCATTTCCTATCAGTGTCCCCACACCATAAGTCACATTCTCCGATGTCTTTATCAAGACCAGATAAGAATCAGGAAAAATGAGCTGCAGAGAGCCCAGATCCTCTGCTGCCTGCCGGAGTCTGGGAAGTCATAATCTTAATATGAATGGCTTAAACAGCCCACTAACGAGCTCATTCTTAATTCCCCACAACAATGGCAGCTCCGTCCAGCTCTCCATCAAGCCCAGAGCGGACTCTCTGGCAAGATGGTGAGCGATCCCAGTCCATTATTTTATCAGCCCACTGATTTATGCGTTGCTCTTCAAGGTATATTACTCTTAAAGTTTCTATATTTTCTCGAGGGAGGAGGAGGGCGGGGAACCTTCCACTGGTGGACTTGATCAGGATTGCGAAGCCTCTTTTCTTCTTTAGGCCGATGATGAATTCGCCTGGTAATCTCTAGCAACACCAGCTCCCGCCTGTCCCTGAGCACTCCAGCTGAAGGACACTGCCTGTCCTCGAGATGTTCTTGATCAAAAAATATTTCTGGCCAGGTGTGGTGGCACATGCCTGTAATCTCAGCAACTGAGGAGGCTGAGGCAGGAGGGTTGCAAGTTCAAGGCCAGCCTCAGCAACTTAGCAAGGCCCTAAGCAACTTAGCGAGAACCGATCTCCAAATTTTAAAAAAAGGACTGGGGATGTGTCTCAGTGGTTAACTGCCCCTGGGTTCAATCCCTGGTATCAATATGTACATAGGGATGAGGCAGCAATGTTGGCAAAAGCCCTCAGCTGCCCACAGGGGCTTGGTTCCACCCTGCCTGCCCTGCTGTCTTCAGTAGGCTTGGAGAGGGTCCTGCCTTTCTCTGACCCGGGATCCTCCAAACTTCCAGAGATCCAGGCAAGAGAACCTGCTGAAGGCAGTATTCGCTGTCAGTGAGAAAACAGAGAGAAAACGTGAAGCCCACAACTCACATGCTGGTGGATTCCTGCTTGGACCTTGCAGAGTCCCAGGCCCTCCCGTCTCGGCTTTCCCACTGGAGACTGGAGGACTGCTATAGAGGCTGGGCTCCACCCTCACCTGAGAAAGAGCTGAGGCTGCTGGACACTCCTGGGTGCTCACCCATCTGTGTCCTGTGTTAAGTGTGCTTGGTGCGGACTTGCTCTCTGCTCCGCAGGCCCGCCCCCTCCCACCTGGGGCCACAGGCTCTGGCTGGGGAACTCTGTCTGTGTTGCCCTATCACAAGCAGCTTGGTCCAATTAGCCTCCATCTTTGATGTGTTGATTTGGGCAGCCCCCCCTCCCCCCCCCCAGGACAAGAAGAGGCTCCCTTGGCCTCAGTCAGTCCGGCCCTGGTCCCGCCCTCAGGACTGGCCTGACTCAGCACTCAGAAGGCCTCCCTCACCTTCCCCGTCCCCCACCCTTCTATCCTTCTATGCACCCTGCCTACCCAGCCCACGTCAGGCATACTTACTGCCAAAATTCATCCTTTGGAGGCTCGCAGCCTCGACAAGACCTGCGTGGTCCACTCCTGGAGCCGCCTGGATCCAGGTCCAGAGATCTGGGCATGCGGCCCAGCTGTGCACTGTGACACTCCTGAGAGGTTCTGCCACACGCAGGGAGGAGCCCCTCTCCTGAGCCACCCTGAGGCCACCTCCTCCGGGCACTGGTTGACTTGGGCCTGGTGAACATGTGCCTGGGGACTCCTCAGCCTCCCTGGGCTTCTGTGGCAGAGGCTGGCTCCGACCTTCTCAGTGGTGCCGTAGGTTCAAATGGCATGTGGCGTCGGGCGGGGCTTGCCTTCCTCATTCCCAGCATGAGAGGGATCTGGGGACCCCAGGGCCGGACCCCTCAGTTTTTCCTTCTCTCTCCAAGCTCCACTCACTGTGTGCAGGGATGTTCATCTCCCCAGGACCAGATCCAGATTTATGGGAACTAGTGCTTATTTTGGGGTGGGGGGGTCTTCCCAAAATTTCAGAAAAATGAATACCAAGTACCTGGCAGGACCTTAGGTTTGGAGGCCCACACGGCTTTCCTAGGTCCCAAGTAGACAGAAGCCTGCGACTGCCAGGTCACTTGCTCAGATTCCCACGCCCATGGCAGAGCCCGGGACAGACTTGCTGGTTTTGATCTGCTTAGGGCATCAGAGCCAGAGTCACCTCCCCCACCTCCGGTGGGTCTGTACCTCCGCATGCACGGGAACTATTTCTTCCCAAGTCATAAGCACAGGAAAGCTCCAGAGATAAGGTCATCCATTCTCCCAGAGGGTGCACCCAGCCGGGCGAGAGGCCCGGGCGTGATATATGGAATCGCTTTGCCAGCATCGTGACAGTCATTAGAAATGGGCCCTGGGTGTCATTACCCCAGAGTCCTCCTGGTGAAGTATGTGTCCTCTGAGGAGCAGAAAGCATTAGCGCGCCCCGAGCCGAATTGGTCAGCTGAAAATACTGGAGTGCTTTATCCTTGGAAGGAAATAAAGCCATTTATTAGAGTACAGAAGTTCAGGATAATAGTTAAAGCAAGCTGACATTTCCATAAATTAATGAAATGTGTATGGTGGGCATAATTCAATGTGTGAAGCATGGGTCTCTCCTCCCTGGAGTTCAGAGGAGACTTGGGGGCAGTGGCAAGAGTCAGGAGCCCGTGGTCAGCGACACTGGACCTGTTCCAAGGGGCTGGCTGTGGGCTCGCCTGCAGGAACCCACACATGCTCATGCTCACGGTTTGGGACTTGGCTTGGCTCCTGCCCGTGGTTCACAGCCCCACCCCTGTCATACACCTGGAGCCTCCCCGTGCTCCCCTGCAGCCTCTCTCCCCTGTACACTGTGGGTGCTGGGCAGCAGACCTCTCTGGGCCACCCTATAGCTCCCGCCTCACGGAGGTGTGCTGGGGTTTTGGACAGTCATCCTCGGGCACTCCTGCAGGTCCTGGGTGACCCCCTGCATCCCTGGGCCCGTTTCCCTCCTTACTCTGCATGGAGCGAGGGAGCTGGCAGCACCTTGTGACACGACAGTGAAGCACTGGCCACAGCCCCCCTGCAGCGGGCATTCTGCAGTCAGCCTCCATCGTTTTGCTGATGACCAGCTCATAAAAGACGAGAGGTCAACTGACCGCACTAGTTCCGGCAACCCCCTTTCCTCGTGTGTGTCTGCAGCTCAAGGCGGCTCCTTGTGGTGGGCAGGTTTTAGTTGGGGCCATGGGGCACCTTAGGTCCTCGCCTTGGTGAACGAAGTCACAGCCCCAGGAACCCACAGCTCTGTGGAGAGGCGGGGACCACGATCAAAAGCCAAGGAGATGTCATCTCTGCAGGAGTGAGGGGTGACAGTGACATCTTCAACCAGCCCCAAGGGAATTATGCCGGGTCCTGCGCCTGGTATAGCAAGGGGGAGAGCCAGCGCAGCTGGGCTCTGACACAGGGCGTCAGTGAGCCATCACAGCAAGATGAAGGAGCTGACAGCAGCCTCCACGGGCTCCCTCGGGCATTGGCACCACTGGGTGCAGAATTAGGGCCGGTGTTGGCCGGCAGGTAGCATCATGCCAACCAGGGCTGCCCAGCAGCCACGCCCTCAGCATTTGCCCCTTGTCCCCAGGCGGCTGGACGCAGTCTGCTGGCCCCTGTCCTGGGCAGATTTGCCTGGGAGGTGGGATTCTGATGGGTCCCACAGCCTCAGCCTTCTGCAGTGAACAAGGGGCCAGGGAGGAACTCAAGCACCATGTGCTCAAAGCCCGAGGTCCCAAGAGATCCTGAAGCATGCCTCCCACCTGGGACCCAATCTCCAGCCACCTGTGCCATAAGCAGAATGTCCCCACTTGAACTTGGGTGGAACCAGACATTGCAACCAACATAGTTCCAGCTCATGGATGAACGTGACTTCTGACACCCAGATCATGAGACTCACCTTTTCTCCATCGTCCCTAAATGGTCCCCAGGACCAACGGTTTTCCTGAGTGGTTGTCCCCAAACCTGGGTGTCTACCTGGGGTGCTAAGAGACAGTAGGCAACACCAAGGTGCTTTGTGGACACGCAGAGACCCGCAGAGCACAGCATCTTGCCATAGGAAGTGTCACCTCTTCCCTCCCCCTCTCCACTCCGTCACGGAGGGCGCCGAGTCCAGAGCGGGTCCCTCTGAACGTCCTTCCCATTCCGCTGGCCTCCCGGCTGAGCAGAGGGCGATCCACGGCGCAGGCTGAGAAGCTCCAGACTCGATAACATTTGTCTTTTCATTTTGTGGTTATCTTTATAGTTCATTTTGCTTCATACTGTTTAAGATTGGAATTTTTCCCCCAAAGGAGTCTGTGAATTACAAAAAGGAACTTGATTTAAATAAAACATAAATTACCTGGCAGCCCTGGTGATTGGGAGAGACTGACGGCCTGAATGGCACCGTCCTGGGTCAGAGCAGGTGACACCTGGCTGGGTATCATCCTTGGTGGCCCACGGAAGTGCCAGGTGGATGTGCAGGGCAGTGGACGAGGGTGTCCAGAGGACCCTGGCTACCCCCCTCCCCATCTCTGCCAATCAGGCGTCTGCGTGCATTTGCTGAGAGGAAAGAGCTGCTACTGCTGAGACTGATGTGGGCAGCTGCCTGAGTCCTGCAGGCAGGACCAGCTACGATCTGGGCTGTGGGCACAGGCGTGGGCGTCGTCGTTGGACCCAGATGTCCCTTTGGAAGAAGGGGTCTCGGCCTCGAGGCTGCCAGGAATTCCAGGAAAAAGCCCCTGGGGAGCTGCTTCACCCTGTGTCCTCCAAGGGCACAGAGGCCAGCAGGCAGCAACGTGAGCATATGGCTCTAGAGTCTGAGTGCCTTCAGTTCTGACCTCACTGCCCCTGTGACCTTGACCTTGGGCAGTCACCTTTGACCCCCACATCTGAACATGAATGGAAACTGCTCAACAAGCAGTGTGGCCGCAGGAGAAACACAGGGCCAGTGAGGAGCCTTTCCTCTCTCCCCTGTGATCCTCTCTTGATGGGCGCCACCCCCAGGGGTGTCCAGAGCTAGACACCCACGAGGCAGGACCCTGGGCCCTGCTCCACCCACGCCCCTGCAACAGGAGCGAACCCAGCCACGGGCCCGACCGGGTCTAGCTCTGCCTGCTCAGTGCCAGGTTCGCTGCGGGGTCCTCTTTGCAGTGCGCTCAGCGGATCTGAGATTCAGAGGTGCCGCCGCCACCTGCCAGTTGAAGTTGAGTCAGCCATTAGCAGCTTCTCTGTCTCTATAAATATTTAAACCACCAATACTTGGTAATCACCTCGGTATAAAATTAGGACAGATCAGAGGATGTTGATTCACCCTGGTTATTAAGGAGGCAGCTTGATCTCCCCAGCGGAAGTACTTCCTGCCAGGAGAGATGAAATGTGAGCAAGCAGGCAGGAGTTCTCGTGTTGCTTTGTCTTAAACCAAGTAAATCATCCCACCACCCAGGGCCTCCTCCGCAGGGACTTCCTGCTGCTTCAGCACAGCTCGGGCAGCTTCCGGTTTCCCTGGGCTCCCTCCACTCACTCAAATTCCAGCATCCTCGAGGGGCCCTTGAGCAGGCGGGAGTGCCAGGTGACCCTGATGACCATCTGTGGGCTTGGGTCAGCAGTTGAGCTTTCTAGAAGACGGTAGACTTCTTAGGCTTGGTCTGTCTGAGATGGCAGTGGCTTCTTTCCAGGTCAGGGTGTGGTTTCTGATACGCAAATGTGTAGGGGATGGTTCCTCATCGCAAAAATCCAGCGTGGACCCCAGGCCAGCACAGCAGACCGTCCTCATCTGGACTGGTCTTCCAGCTCCCCCGTAACAGACGTCGCTCACAGCACTGCTTCCCAGGGATCGAGGATCAGGCCTCCATCTTTCCAGCGCCCAGGTCCAGGCAGTTACTCAGGTAACCGGGTGCCCAGTGAGACCTCTCTTTCTCCCTGGATTTTCGCTGTTTCATTTATTAGAAGAGGATTATTTTTTCCTTATAAAGAAGAAATTGTACCTACAATCATGGAATTCTCGTGAATCTGCCATCCATTTTTACATGAACTCATCCCCAGTGAATCTGACTGGTGGGTGGGCCAACACCCAACTGGACCTCCTTGCTCATGAGAGAGCTTCCAGAGGAAGATGGTGACATGCTCAGGGATCCTCAGTAGAAGGGCATCTTCACCAAAGGTCTGGGCACCTCGGGCCTTTAACCTGTGTCCACACACCACCGCTCGCTGGTCTGAAGCGACTCTGGCCCTCTTGGAGAAGATGCTGGGCAGGAAGTGGGTGGGTAGGCCAGTGTGGCCCTGGGCTCTGGTCTCATGATAGAGCCCCTGCAGCCTCTCCTGGGGCTGCGGGAAGAGGGAAGAGCGTGCGTGGCACCTGTGGAAAGAGCTCAGTCTTTAATCGCGTTTCCTGAGACCAGGACGTGTGCCCGTGGTCTGGTCCTTCTGGTCTGAAGCACAAGCCGTGGAGGTGGGGAGGTGGGGAGGTGTGTTCCGCTCGCTGCCGGCAGCCTGGGCCTCTACGCGCCTTTTTGGGCATCTCAGGCGGTGGAGGCCCCGCGGGGCCTCTGTGATGCGCTCAGTGGGCAGCAGCCGAGAGCCGGACTCCGGCTGCTCCGGGGGGGGGCTCCCGCTGCTGGTGGGTGAGGTCGCACCCCCGCCTGTCAACTGTTTGAGAGGCTTGTAGGGTGCACGTGCCTGCTGACCTTCATCGACCTTCATCGTGTCTTACCTTCCCGGGTGAAGGCTGCCAGAACAAACAGCTCGCCCGGCAGCCGGGCAGCAGACCTTTACCTTCCATTTCTGGAGGCTGGGAGTTCAGGTGCGGGACTACGTGGCTGTGGGTGAGGGCTTCCTCCTGGGCTTCTGGACGGCCGCCCTCAGGCTGCGCCCTCACGTGGGGCAGGGAGGGAGCCAGTCCTCCCCTCTTTACAAACACACTAATCCCGCCAGGCTCAGCTCATGATCTAATTATTTCCCAAAGGCCATTTTCCCCCCACCATTGTACTGGGGACCAGGACCTTGACCCACGAAGAGAGGACAGAGACGGTCAGTCCAAATCCCTGCCTCCAGGGACCACTGGCTTCCCTCGGTGCTGGGGACAGGTGGACTGGTAAACCAGGCCCTCTGGGTTGGAGCAGCTCATCAGAAGTTCTGATTTTGTTGGCTGGGCGTGGCCCGGGAGTCAGGAGTTTCCAACGCGCTCCACACGGCTCTGCCCAGCAGCAGGGGCTCTCAGACCCAGAGACTGTCCCCTCCCTGCACCTGCATCCTCTGTGCCCTGTCCTCCCAGGGGAGCCCCTGGCTGAGGACCGACATCGTTGAGGCCTCCTCTGCACCAGACACCTCACAGTCCTTGACACATTCGTGACATTGAAACCTGCAAGGGCTCGGAGGCAGGTCCCTTAGGAGGAGGCCAGGAGGCTGGGCGCCTAGTGACAGGGACTCAGGCTGACACCCCACTGCGCAATGGGGTTCTCCCAAAGCTGCTCACAAGGAGAGTCGTGAATGCTCCCTTGGCTCAAAAGAGGGAGAAACAGTCTCCGAGAGTCCACAGGCTTTCGGGGAACCAGGACCCTCTCCATCACTAGGAGGGGTCACAGGTTCTGGTGGCCTGTCTACCTGACTTGTACCCAGGTGGGGGCTGTGCTGAGACACCCACATGGTCCCCAGGCCCTTTCCTGGCTCCCTTCGGTGGGGCCTGGGCTGAAGGCTAGCTGCAAGGTCCTCAGAGAGCAAACAAGGGGCCTGCGGTTCCACAAGCTCAGGCAGTGGCTGCCCTCACCTGTGGCCTGGGGAGCCCGTCGACCTGTGAGCGAAAGCCACCCCACATGCCTGGCCCTGTCTCGGCTGAGCTGCTGGCGGCTGGCTGCACCCCAGGACCGCCGGCCTCTAGCTGGGCACCAGAGCTGCCTCCCAGCGAGGCACGAAGCCCAGGTTCCAGCGACAGAATTGCCAGGCGAGTAGTTTCCAGTTCATTTCTCTGCATTACCCGGGTCTATGGATAAAGAGAAAAGCAATAATGGCTCTTGGTGGTGCTTAATTGGCATTAGCTTTGTTTTAATTAGTAAAAGAAAGAGAAGCAGGGAGGTCGGAGGAAACGGCAGCCTCCTGCCGGAGCCGGGACGTGCCTTCCAGGGGAGGGCGCAGCCCTGGGCTCTCTCTATTGAACCGCCCATTCGGATAATTCATCCACAATCAGCGTCTTTTCTCCGATCTAAGTCGGGGCCCCAGGTTAACATCTTCCGTGTAGGAAAAGAATTCGCAAGTTGGATGAACGCTGAGGCTCGGTTGCTTAGCACCATCCGACATTCTGTGGGAAGAGATTCAGACTTAAAAGCAGGTTTGGTCTTAGATGGGAGATGGGCAAGGAGCATGGGGGACACTCACAGCTTTCAAGGGGGCACAGAGCAGCTCAAATCCCAAACCCACCTCCAGGCGGTGGTGAGTCTTGGACAAATGACCCTTGTGTCTTGGTAAATTTTCTGTTGCTATAACAAAATACCTGAGGCTGAGACTTGATAAAGGATAGAGTTTTATTTAGCTCACGATTCTAGAGCCTCGAAGTGCGACAGCATGAACCTGGCACCCGCCTGGCATCTGGAAGGGCCTCCTTCCTGCATGAGACCATGGCGCGGGGCGAGCACAGAGTGAAGACCCTTTGCGGCAAACCACTTGCCCCACCGCCCATTGACCCATTCGCAGATGGAGCCACTCACACCAGCCAGCTGCAGAGGTGCCGGCCCGGCCGCCACGAGCACAGGACTTTGAGGCTCACACTTCCAGCATGTGAAGCGTGGGAGACACATGGAGCCGCAGCGCCTTGCCTGAGAGGCTCCTGAGTGGGGCCCTGACCTGACTGTGGGGGCGGCGAGGTCATGAAGCCATGGGGGGCAGGGGGACGAGCACCTGGGAACCTGTGGTTGAACGTGGACGGGGCCTCTGGAACTGTGGACACTTCCCAGCCAAAGGGAGCACGTGGGAGAGCTGGTGAACTCAAGGAGCCCAGTCGAAATTCGTGTTATCAGGAAAGGGGGCTCTGTTTCTGCTTCATAAATAGTGGCAGGGGCTAAAGAAGTGGGAAGGGCTGGGCCCCCCAGGTCGGGCCTCTGGCCATTTCTTTGGTGTGAACATCCATTAAAACACAGGCAGACCCCACGCAACCCGCAAGCCCATCCATCACCTGGGGGACTGGGGCTGCGTCTGCTGAGCTCAGCGTTTATTGAGCTCCTCCTCTGGGCTGGCCGGTGCCAGAGGTGGTGACTCTCAGGGGAACAGGGCAGAAGTTGGACCAGTGGACCTGAATCTAGCTCTCCCCTCCCTGAGACCCCACGTCTGAGACACCAGTGGTCCATCCCTCCAGCCTGTCTCTCACTGAGCTCATCGGGGACACAGTGACAACTTCTTCCCAAGGTCATTGTCAGAGCCCTGAGCTTGGGAAGGGGCCAGTGTCTAAGAGCCCTTTGCACCACTGGCTTCTGAAAGCCCCTCTCCCTGGCCAGCAGGTTGGAGGCTCTTCTATCACGTATGGGGCTGTCCCTGCAGCCTGTGTCCCATCGGGAACCAAGCAGGTTGCTGCACCTTTATTTGTGTCTGTCTCTCCCCCCAGACCGCCAGGTGTACATGGAGGTCTGACTGCAGACCTTACCCCACCCAGAGCAGCACTCGGCTCTCAGAATGCACAGAATTCTGCTGACGGAATCAAGAGACGCATCATCTAATGACTGTGTCCAGGCGTGTGCACTCATTTCTGTGAAATGTTTAAAAAATCTGATTCTGAGTCACAAATGCAAAACAAAAACCAGACCAGGCTTTGCAGACGGCAGCTTGGACGACCTCGTGACCCACCAGAGGTGGAGGAGCTACTCAAATTCAGGTCACACAGACCTCAAACGCAGCCCAGGGCCGATGGTGGAAAGCCAATGGTTGGCAAGAGATGTTACTCTGTGCACGTTGGACGAACCACACATGAAGCACCCTTTGGCCTTCATGAATTCCGAATTGCGGACCAGGAACCTGGAACCTTCCATGACTCAGGGAGGAACCCAGGAGCAACGCTCTCCCACGGATTCCAAAACACTGAGCCAGAAGTGTGCTTTTCTAATGGCTCCTGGATGAAGAAGGGACCAGGAGAACACTCGCTGTCCTCCGTCTGCCTTTCTGACGAGCTATAAAATGTTTGATTTTCTTCTAATAGATCTGTCATTTTACTTCAAGTATCCACTACTATTGACCCACGGAACCTCAATTTCAAAGCCATTAAAATCCAATTTTCCACACTGTGCCCCCAAGAGATTGACTAACTTTCAAAGAATAATTCATTTTCTTTCAGAAAAAAAAATGCATATCTCTATATTTTCTTTTTTATTCTCTAAAGTAAGCCAAAGAGCATTGCTGTCAGGGCCAGTGATTGCTCTCCCCAGTGTCTCTCTCGCAGCAGAACGTAAGTGCTTCCCTGACAAAGTAAGCTGGGGCCACCGTGGAGC
>JAJEJO010000549.1:136774-166600 GCA_020662805.1 Glaucomys volans
TGTATGTGTGTGTGTGTGTGTGTGTGTGTGTGTGTGTGTGTATTTTGCTGAAGTGTTAAACTAAACCTCCCACCTGGAATTCTGAGATTGGAAAACCTAATGAGAGGCAGGCAGGCAGGTGTCCATGAACCTGTGGTAAGAGGCTTGGTGACTGGGAATCACGTGGGCGACTTGTAAGGGGCCTGTTGAACTTGCTCCTTCAGAAACACGCAGTGTGGGGGCCTGGAACTGCAAAGGGACATCAGTGGACAATCAGGGCAACTCAAAGTCTGGATTTGAGCTAGCAGTGTGGCCCCGGGGGTTAATTTCCTTGCTTATTAGGTCCTTATGCGTTGGTTACATAACATGTCAACATTAGGAATGGCAGCTGGTGACGGGTCTCTGGGGATGCTCTTTGCTATTATTTTTTTCCTTGTAGATGGACACATACCTTTATTTGATTTATGTATTGTATGTGGTACTGAGGATCGAACCCAGTGCCTCACACGTGCTAGGCGAGCGCTCCATCCCTGAGCCCCAGCCCAGCCCCTCTTGGCTACTTTTTCAGCTTTCCTGTAAGTCTACAATTATTTTAAAATGGACATTTGCAAGGAGTGTATGTTCCATGGGTTCAGAGGTCGGGAGGCAGGAGAATGTGCCATAGGTCAGTGGGGGATGTGAGCCTCGTCCTGCAACTCCCTGGGGTCAGATGTCCTAAGTCAGCAGGCCACAATGACACCACCAGTGACACCTGGTGCCGTGGCTTCTTCCCACCACCTGGCTGCCTGTGCACCCTGACTCCTGAGAAGCCTCTGGCCCCACCTTGAAGAGTCCGCAAAGACGCACTGGAGCCTGGACTGGGTCCAGACAGCACCAGTTGTACACTAGCTGGACCATGGAGCTGGCCAGTCATTCTCACTGTCTCCTGCAGATCTAGGACCTCCAATGAGCACGCATCCCATAAATTCCAGAAGCCTCATTCGGAAGGGTAAGCCTACCGTTAGATGAGGATGCTCAGCCTGGGCCTCCTGCTG
This sequence comes from Glaucomys volans, assembly GCA_020662805.1. Taxonomy (NCBI): domain Eukaryota; kingdom Metazoa; phylum Chordata; class Mammalia; order Rodentia; family Sciuridae; genus Glaucomys; species Glaucomys volans. The sequence continues at coordinate 137,788 of JAJEJO010000549.1, forward strand.
TGGAGGAGGGTCGGGGGTTCCATGTGATCAGAGAGAGGAAGGGAGGGAGAAAGCCAGACCCAGAGTCTCTGTCCCTTGGGGAAGGGACATTCACAGTCAGAGGCTCAACCTGCTGGAATGCCATCCATTATTGTCAAAGGGCACGTTTTCCCAAATCTTGGTATATCTGGGTGGGCTTGAAATGGGACAAATACATCCGAAGAGTCACAATAACCCTGGGCGTCCCCCAGAGACACAGAGACACAGGTTTTTCTCTTGATCCTTCATTCTGTATAAAATCAAACGGGACAGTTCTCCTCGAGCTCTGCAGCTCGGGCTTCTGGAGCGCCCCGCAGGCTCTCTGGCTCCTGAGAGCAGCCACAGGAGACCTAGGGAGGGCTGCAAGGGGGGAGCCGGCAGGGAAGGAGGGGCTCCCAACCTGGCCCACAAAGTGCTCACTGTGCAGCTGACCAAGTGACCTCTACCCAGATGTCCCCTCCATCATGGGGACAAGATGGTCTCCACATGGACAAGAGCAGCATCATGACACCCAGAGATTGTGAGGGTTAAAGGCGATGCACCCAGCTGGGCCACAGCACGCGGCAGACATGGGGAGGGATGCGTCCTCAGTGCGGGTCGCCACTGTTCTCTGGGATCTGGAACACCAGCAGGGCCTGGCTGACTCAGGCCTTGCTGCACAGCCTGCTCCACCCGCAGTCTCACATTCCTGCACCCCGGGAGCAGCAGAGGGAGGAGCACCCAGGGAGCAGCAGAGGGAGGAGCACCCCGAGGGGCAAAGGAACCAAGAGCAACTGCAGCAAAGGGTCCAGCAGCCCCCTCCGCAGCAACAGGAGCCGTCCTGCGGGGCGCAGGGTTCCTCCCAGGGCGGAGCCCGTCAGGCCCGCAGCGCCCGCCTCCACCTCTTCCTCTGCCCTCTGCGGGCACTCAGCCCTCTCAGCGCCTTCCGTGTTGGCTGGCAGTTGTGGAGGGCACCGTGGTGTTTGGGTAAATAATCCTCTTCCTCCAAAGGCTTTCAGGAGGTTTTATCTAATAAAACATAAAAACCAGACAACTTGGAACAAAGGTGTGGAAAGATGCTTTGAAGCCGCTCAGGGATGCTTCCTGGGCGAGTGCTGGATGCCCACACCCCACGCCTGGCAGGACTTGGGCACGAGTGTGCTGCCCTGGCTGATGGCAGCGGTGCACAAGGGCTGGTGCTTCCCATGCATCACTTACAGCGTCCCCACCAGAGACTCAAGGGACAGCAGGGTTGCTATTCTCATTTCACAGATGTGAGCAGGGCAGCTTATTGGGGCTGGGAGGTTGCTCAAGGGCACATCGCTCAGTGGTTGCAAATCTGGGACTGGAAGCAGACCCCAGCTTCTGTGCCGTCCTTAGAGCCATGAGAGCAGAGAGTCGAGCCCCAGCATCTGTCTTCTGCACACAGAAGATACTCAATAAATGCTCTTATTGCTATGACACCGTTACCAAGCTCCTGGTGACTTTGTTTTGCTCAGGTCCCCTTGGGGGCATTTGGGAGGGGCCGGAGGCAGAGCCTGGGAACCGGGCACCTCTTATCACAGCTGAACCCTTAAAATGTGCATCACGCCGAGTCTGCAGGCTCATGCCTCCAACAAAGTTGGAAATTTAAATTCTCATTAAGCAGAAGAGTCTGTTCCATACTTACTTCATCTGGGTGAGAAGGGCTGGAGAGAGCGGCTGGAGAGAGCGCAATCAGACGGAATGTGCTCGAGAGTCTTAGGAGGCAGACGCTGGGGAGGCAGCTGCAGCGGATGGCTCCCTGGGTGTCGGTTCCCTGCTTCCAGACCATCTGCCTCCCATAAAGGTACAGTCCCTGCCTCATTCCATGCATACCTCCTCACCATCTTACACACACACACACACACACACACACACACACCATATCCTCTCAAAGCAAGATTTCTAAATGTGATCAATATCTCCATGTGGCCAAGTTCATCTGCATGGAATCCGAGCTAAGGAATCTAAATTTGGTCTGAAGAAATCCCCAGAGCCCAAGCTCTCAGGGTAGCCTGAGCGTGTATAGGTGCTAGTGTGCTCGTTCCCGACCCATCCCGGGCTTCACCTGAGACGCGGTAAAGAAGAGCACTTATCTGCTATTAATTGGGCTGTGGCATCTCTTTCAGCTAAAAGGTGAGACTTCAAGGACCCACCCGGCTATGACCTCAAGTGCAAAACATTCCCCAGCTACTGCAAGCGGTGTCTCGCACACACAGGGAGGCCCGGTTTCTGCCGTGCACCGCCTGCCAACGCAGCCCCTGGGTGTCCTCCAGCAGCTCTGCTCTCTGCTGCCCACAGCCGGACCTCGAGTCTCGTCCTTTGGGTTCACATGGCTGCATCTCTCCTTGATCTCTCGTCCATGCCAAGGCTGCTGTTCACCATCGCATGGGCCAGGCCCATCCCTCGCAGTCACATCCCCTGGTCATTCTGCTCCCTGGGAACACAACTCCAAAGCTCCCCTGACTCATGACCTGCACTGTGCTCCAGTACCTCCAGGACAGAGTGACTCAATCCTGGCCCCTTCAACGCAGGCTCCCTTCTACCTTTCTAACAGGGATCTGAACCCTCTGGTGCTGGGAACCTCCTTAAACAGAAGAGGCAGCAGGCCAGACTGACCCTGGATCTTCAGTTAGAAAGCTGAGTCAAGTCCAAGGTGCTCTGGTCCTCTGGGCTGACTCTCCCTCTAACACCACCTGGTCATTGGCAAGAAGTCCAGGCAGCAGAGTCCAGTGGAGTTGGCTATAAGGAAAGAAGAGTTTTTCTTTTTTCCTGGGTTCTGGAGTGCATTAAGGATAATGGTTAATCATATGCAAGTGTGTTAGTCCATCTGAGCTGCTATAACAAGCACCTGAGATATAGCGATGCTGGAGTCTGGGAAGTGCAAGGCCAAGACATGGACAGGATGGTGTTTGGAGGAGACTGCTCTCTGCTTCCATCCTGTAGCCGTGCGGCTGTTCCTCCTGTGGTGGACAGGACAACAGCTCGCTGTCCTCTACCTCTAGCCCTGGTATGGAGTGTCAATCCCATTCATGAAGCAGAACCCTCAGAACTCCACCCCTCCAAGGCCCCTCCTCTTCATTCTGCTGCACTGGGGACTGGGTAGCAATATGAGTTTTGAGTTTTGGAGGGGACACCATCCTTCAATGGTGTCATGGACCAGGAATCAAGTTAGAGGGCACACAGATGACAGCACACCTGAAAGGCTGCTCTGTGTGCCCAAATCCTTCGCGCTGACTTCACTGTGCTTTGGGGGCTCACTTCCAGGCCCCCTTGGAACAGCAGAGGAGAAAGGCAGAGCCCCAGGGGGAGCAAGCAGTAGCCCGGAATGGCCTGCCCACCATGGTCCTCACCTCACAGATGTGTCCTGAAACCCTGATACAGCTGATCAGCAGGTGACTCCAATGTGGCCAGGAAGAGGTGGCCACCACTGCACTCAGGACTCAGGTTCTTCCCACCACTGGGCCCTGGACACAGAATCAGGGGCATAAGCAATGCCCAGGAGACGCCAAGGACCTGGGGCAGGGAGGACCAACACACCGGCAGGCCTGTGAGGGAGGGTAGGTCCCCTGCAGGAGTCCTGTCCGCCCACCACCTCCTGCCAGAGGGCAAGCTCCCCGCAGCCTCCCCGCTCAAGTGGTGATTTGTATTCCAGCCCAACCACGCGACTCCAAACGAGGACTCTGCTTAATATTTTTAGTAATGATAACACTTTGTAGGACAAGTGCTCTTAAAACTCAGAGATGGAGGGTGTGGAGTGGCATTTAAAAATGGAGACGTTGGGCGGGATTCACGCGAGCCTGGTAAATGTCAGACGTTTTATCGGCGGGGAAAGTGGCATGTTAGACACATTTTCCCCCAAACCTGATTAAAACAAAAAGTGCCTTTGCATATTCGTTTCCGTGTTATATTATGTTAGCTGAGTGGGAAAGAAACACAGGCTGGAGAGAGCACAGGAAGGAGGTAGGAGGCCAGCGCCGGAGATTGCGACGTGCATATGTGTAAGCGCGCATGACGTCAGGCGGACCGCGCTGCCCATGGGCGCATGCGCGGGAAACCTGCTCCCGGCCAGCTGGAGTGGGCTCAGGTGGTGACCAGCGGTCTCTCTCTGGGGCAATGAACGCCCCCCAGGGGCCGTGTTTATGTGGGAAGGCAAGCGTATTGGGTGTAGCGAGGCCATGTGCCCTCAGGTGGCATCTGCGTGGCTTCTGCTCCAGCCCCGTTGCTGACTCTCCTGACATGCTGTACCCCGGCCACGCGGCCAAGTAGAGCCGGGGTGGAGCCCTGGAGAGCAAGTAGCGCTGAGGAGCCTGGTCGGGGCCGTGTTGTAGCACTGCGCATGCGTGCGTGCGACCTCCTGGAAGAAAGCCTCGCGATCGGCTCAGATTCCCACCCTGCACCCAAATGCGCGCTGCACCTGCTCCCCAGAGCAGACTTCTCTCTGATGCGACTTCAGTGCCCTGAGTGACATTAGGAGGATGGGAGGCAACAGCCGACTTGGGTCCAGGAGGCATGTGGTTGATGACGGTCCTCAGACTCCATCTGCTCTCACAAGGAAGGGCCGCTCAGAAAGAGAACACGCAGGGCGCAAACACACATGCGCACGCTCACACGCACATGCACGCGCACGTGCTCACACCCATGCACACCTACGTACCCCACCTGCACACGCGACAACACGCTCACATCACAACATACAACGTGCTGGCGTGTTGTTAACTGTGGGTTAACCTCTGGGTGTGCAGCCACACCCCGGAGGCAGCTCCTCTCCCCGCAGGCCCCGCATCAGCGCGCAGGGGCCCGGCCCTTCCCACTGGCGGCCAGTGCGTGGGTGCTTTCTGTCAAAAGCTGTGCTGCGGGGAAACCATCCCCGGCCGCGCCTGGCTCGGGCCATTCAGAAACACATGTTGGGAAAACAGCAGTTGCCAATGTAATTCTTTCAACTGCCAATACGGAGGGAGGGGGAAGAGGCAGCCTGCGGCTGGAATTATGCAAACGGCGAGGTCCCTGTGCCGAGCGAGCGGGAAAGCGCCTTTTGCGATGTTTGCAAGGTTTCCATCATATTAATGTGCCTTCCGAGCGTCCTCCGAGGAAATTGGGCATTTTTCTGCCCTGTGATTTTTGATGTGGAAATTGCCCATTGCTCTGGTGTCACATTACGCAGGAGAATGATATGCAAGGTTACACTCGCTGTAATCCAGAGGATATAGACATGAGCAGAGCGCACGAGGACTCTTTTTGAATAGGAGAACCACAGTTCTGAGTTTATGGGGCCGACTGATACTTTCTAAATGGGCTTTTGAATTTAACTTAAAAATGAAGAGTCCTCTCGCACACTGTCTGAATGCACAGGGCTGATTACGCGACTGGGGCTGATGTTCGCTCCTGCGCGCTGACTCCGAGGACCTTTGGCTCAATCGGCGCTGGATTACTGTCGCCCCCTCTGGCGTTTGGCAGGTTTTTCCTTCTCTTCTTGGGATAATTTGAATTTTTTTAAAGCAATGGCTATTTAGAGAGTGAGACAAACGCAACTCCTGCTTTTCTTCCCTGGTGTCTATGTGAGTGAGTGGGCGTATGTGTGCCTTGTGCCAACCGCACCCGCTTGCCTCTCTACAGGAAGCGCCATAGGTGGAGAGACAGCCCTGGGATGCCTCGGGGAGTTTCTTCTTCAGGTTCCTCATTATCCTGATCGCTTGTGGGAAATCGAGGAACACACCCACTTTGTTTAATTACAGAGAAAATAGATGTGGAAGATAGTAAAACAAAATGTGGAAGATAGTAAAGTGGATAGTAAAGTGGATGCTTACCTGATGCTTACCGGAATGGGCCCTGTGCCGGGAGAAGCTGGGGGCCACCAAGCTGGGCCCAATGGAGTACCTGTCCTTCGCTGCCTGCAGGGCATGGGGAGATGGGGGAGTGGGAGGAGGCTCCCCACACCCCTGGCCTGCCCTTGCAGAGGAAGAGGGAAGCTGAGCTTAGAACCTTTGTAACCCAAAGGCAGGGAATGATGGCATCTGAAAGGGATGTACAAAGGGACTTTCTTACTTGCATGATTTTTAAAAGACAGTTGGACATCCAAACAGATTTTCCCAGCAGGAGTCCGTCCTGTTCCCCCAAATGTACTGCTCATCTGTAGATGTTCAAAGACAGGCTTCCAGCCGGGGAGTAGGGGGACCAGTCTCTTCTTACTTCAACTTGTAGTTCTGGTGGGACCTCAGAGTCACCCTCGGGATCCTTGCATCCAACCAGAAGACCAAGAGGAAAGAGAATCGCTCTTTCTACACGTCAGGCCTGGAAGTGTCCAACGCCACTTTACCCACACCCCAACAGCCAGAATGAGTCCCTGCCAGAGCTTGCTGCATGGGGACATGATGGTGGCTTTGGAGGCCTGTCGTGTAACAACCATCTGCCGCTGTCACAGGGGCACTGGAAGCTTTCAGGTCCCCAGCACAAAGGGGGGTTCAGGCAGTATGTCTGCGCCCAGAATGGAGTTGGCCAAGCCATAACAGAAGCAGGGGTTTATCCTGCAGGGAGACAGGTGACACTCCACAGTCCACACTGGCACTGATGTGGCGGCCAGGAGGAGAGCCTCCAGCCACTCGAGGGGCTGCCTGCCCGCTTGGCACCGACTGAAGGACCCTGAGCTCCGGGCACCCTGTACCTGACCTCTATGTGGGGGAGAGGATGCTGTCCTTGGAGAGCCTCAAGGGCTGGGCACCTTGCTCAGCAGATGACAGCCTCCTCCTCCCCCTCCGTCCCTGGGCTGTCAACAGGGCTCTATTCCTCCTGCTTAGTTCCCGTGTCTCAGGGTGCTTTGACGTCTCTAGAGTCTTGCTGGCGGGGGAGGGACTGGCCCAGCCTCGCCCACTCTCAGAGACGGCCAGAGCTCTGTCGCAAGCCAGACTTCTATATGCAAAGCAGTAAACCGACTTGGGGCCCTTTCCCCTGCCCCCTCATCCCAGGGCCAGTTATCAGGCAGCAGGGCCCCTCCATTCTCCAGAGCCCTCTGGAATGCTCCAGCCCGCCCAGCCCACCAACTCTAGCCTCAGCTCCCTCACTCCTGACCAATGCCACTGTTTCCCATGTGGCCTGCGTGGCACACCCTGACCTGATGTGAGTGCCCTGCGTGGGAAGGGCTTAGGATCTTCCTGCTGTCACCCAGCCACCTCCTAAATAAAAATCCCAAGGAGCAGTCCGTCCTTCCACAATTCTATGTCCACTCCCGTGCAGGGAGGGGGACCCTGTGCATGCCAGCTCTGTCCCTCCCTGTCACAGCTGGAAGACTGTCACACCATTCTGTTTGCAATCCAGCCACTCAGCTCCATGCTTTGCCCAGCGTGATCACACATAGCATGGAGGCTTTGTGGACATGGGGTTCTGTCTGGCCCCAGTGAGCTGTGGTCCAGGAGCTGTCAGTGAACTCGGCTTCCCCCTGCACACCTGCAGAGCTCCGGGAACTCCTCTCAGCAGTTCTGCAGCTTCCCACGTGGTCCTAAGGACACCCCTGTGGGCAGGCAGAGCAAGCACTGTTATTCCTGTCTGACTTATGAGGAAGCAAGACCAGAGTGTGAATTGGCTTGCCCAAGGACACACAGCTGGTCCACAGTCGTGCCAGGATCCACATCTGCAGCTCCTCCAGCTGCCTGATACTTCCGCCCTTTATCTTGAGTGTGAGATTTTGAAAATCTTTTTCAAATTTAAATATGCACATCCAGGAAAGAAGGGCGATAAGAGCTGAAAAATGCAGGCAATCATCATTTGTCTCACTGGGAAACACAGCTTTTCCTGCACTGGTGTTCCACACTAGGGCTCGCGGGGGCTGCATGGGGTTACAGACCACAGCAGAAGCAGTGCCAGGGCCCATGGATCTTAGCATTTTGTGGTCAAGGGGGGCCACAGCCAGTGACCCAAGTGCATGATCAAAAGTGGGACCGGCGCTGGGCTGAGAAGAGCAGAGGCTTTCCCTGAGCTGTGTGTCAAGGGAGCCCAGGGAAGTGGGAGGTCACATCCCACAGCAGAGAGGTAGCAGTGGGCAGTTAGAAGCTGAGAGGGGTGGGGCCAGCGGGAGGCCAGAGGCGATGCATCCAGTGGTGAGCTCAGGGTCCTGCTGCCCCTGCCATAGGAGAAGGGTGGACCCCCAGAGGACAGCCTCAGTGGGGCCCTGGGGAGGTGGGCAGGGCCATGGTGCTAGGAATTTGGTCTTGTTCCAGGAGCCTGGGGAGTCTGGAGGATTTCAAGCAAATAGGATGACCTAGTCAATTTTCAAAAAGCACTTGCTGGTTGCTGGAGGGGATGTGGGAGAAGGCAAGAGGGGGATGGGGACCCCAGGTAGAAGGCCAAGCCAGCAACCAGGCCAGGGTGATGGTGGTGTGAGTCAAACAACTTGGGCACCTGGAGGGGAATATTTGGAGCTCTGACTCTGAGCCCCCTTCCCAGGGGTCCCAGGAGCCTCCTTCAGACAGAAGGTACCGTGTGATCAGCACGCAGGGCACCACAGCTCCAGCTGTGCCGACACATCGGCAGGGACCCTCAGCAGCTCACTCGCTCTGCGGTAATAGATAGCTCTGGAAAGAAACCAACCTTCCAGATGGAGATGGCCAGTTTAATTTGCAGCTTCTAAATCTGTACAGATACAGTGTTCTGTCATTAAAGATTCATTTAGACTTATCTTAATAGGAAACAATATAACTCAGCCAGACCCATAGATGACAAATCACCCTCCCTCAAGAGAAATCTTCAGGCAAGAGACACGACTTTCCATCACTCGGTCCTGTAGTTAATTTCCACGTAGCTGACGGTGCTTCACAGTGCTCAGAATGATGGGCACTCTCCTGCTGTCCTGCCCAGGCGCTACAGGGAGGGACCGCTGCTACTCTGGTGCCGGGATGAAGAACTGGCCAGATGGCACACCATGGAGACAGGCCACGTCTTGATTGTAAGAATGGATGAAGCCTAAGCCAAGGGGGGATGATAGCAATGATTTCCCAGGTGTGCAGCTGCGACGTGCCAACGGACTTCCCAGTTCTGGGTATAAGCACCAGCTTCCGGGTCTCAGGGTCCTGGGCCTTTGTATTCTCAGCTCCACCAAGTGGAGAGGGAATCATTTAGGGTGAAATGTGTGGAAGCTGGGGTCACACAGGCTGGACTTTGATGTCTAGCCCACCACTGACCCCAGCATTAGAAAAAAGAGGTGGTCAGGAACTATGTACTTGGAGGCCAGTCTGGGTCTGAATGCCAACTTGGAGGCCCCTGGGAAATGACAAAACTTTTTAAACCCTGATTTCATTCTCTAAGAAAAAAAGTAAGTGGTTCATCCTACTTCATTGGCTTGTTCTTAGATTTAAATGAAATAATGCATATAAACCATCCAGTGCAGTGAGCGGAGTCCAGCACCACAGCAGCGCTGATGGGCACTTAGAGTCCTGGCCGGGCTGGGGGCTATAAATCCCTGTGAGGCTATTCTTAGTCTATCTCAGGCTAAATTCAATGAAAATGCGTGCAAAAATGCCTTGCTCAGCGCCTGGCCCGTGATCAGGTACGTGTCATCCCTTCCTCTGTGACCTGTGACCAGATCAACCCCCGACTGAGAACACTTTCCAGCCCCGTGGAAAAGGAACTGCCTTGTCCATCAGCCAAGTGTCTTCCAGGATTCCAAGCCTCAGACCCTGGGGTAGCCCTGCGATTCAGGATTGGGCAGGGGAGCCCTTCAGTGGAGAAAAGGAGGTTGGCCGCCATAGTGCCTAGACTTCTTTGGTCGCCAATCCCCACCATGGGTTCAGGAGACTCTCATCTTCCTACGTGGAGAACATGGTCTAAGAACCCAATTTGACTGGATCCGTCTCAGGCCCTAGATGTGTGTGGACAGTGTCAAGATTGTTCTCTTCGCCAGCCTGGAGTGTAGAGGTCAGAGATTAAGATCAAAGGCCCCAGAAGTGGCCGAGACGTTCAAATGCCATCTTATAAGTGAGAACACAGAAGGGAGACACGGTGAAGGGCACATGCTAGCTTCCGTTACTCCTAACAATGTGACGCGGACCCAGAAGATTCAAACAGCACCATTCATGAGAGCACGGCACTGGGTCAGCCCAGCCAGGGCCCTTCGGTCCCATTCCTGACTCTGCCATGACTAGGGACCCTCAGCAAATCCAATGCTCCAAGAAACCCTTCGGGCCCCTGGCACACAATGACAGCCTCGTGTCCAGCCCCCTTTGCTGGGGTCATGGGTGCCCTGGGCAGAAAGGAAGAGGGGCCTGGGGGAGTTGACGGGGGCGGATCAGGCCCAGGAGTCCTGAGGGTGGAGCAGCAGCCCCCAAACTCTGGATCTGGAAGAGTATTTAGGCAGATGGGCCTAGCTGTCCACGGGGTGCTCTGACTGCCCGTGGGGGGACGGGTGCGAGGGTCACTTGCACTGCCTGGCCCTGGAGAACCTCGCTGGGCATCACCTGAGCACCACGGGCTTTTCCACTTGGGGCTGTGGACCACGGGAGGCCCTAGATCTTCATCTGGGTCCTGTGGGCACCTTTGTAAGGCACACGCCCTCCACTGGACCAAGGCCAGAGCTCTTGGTCAGATGCCCCAGGGCCTTCATGCTGCAGATGAAAGGAGAGCCTGAAGGTCCTCAGAGGAGTCTGTCCCACTGCCAGGGAGCCCTGCTCAGCAGGGGTCAGACATCACCCAGCTGCCCCAGAGCACACTGCGTGATGCATCAGCCCCTGGGACGGCGGCATGCGGGTAAACTTGGGAGTACACCCAGCCTCTTCCTGCAGGCATGCGCAGCACTGAGCACAGTCCTGAGAGGAGGAAGCGAACTCAGAACCCCTCCAACCACTCCCAGCAGGACTTCCGGTGTTTACTGTCACAGCTGTTGGTATTCACCAAGCTGGTGCGAGGCTGGCTGCCGGGAGGTGCTGGTCCATCCGCACAGCCAGTGGCTCCCAGGTCTTTGCTGAGCGCCAGCTCTGGGCAGGTGCTGCTCAGGGTGAGAGGAAGAGTCACAAGGACAGACAGGAAAGGACTTGCCTGTGGAGCGTCCCTTCTTGCAGAGGAGCAAGGACAGGACAAATATGTGATGGGCGGGTCACTGGAAGTCTGGGGAGAAAGGGTAAGTTAGGTAGGGGGGGCTGGAGACCGTCACTCTAAGAGGGGTGGCTGGGAAGCCTGATGAGGGGAGCAGGCGCGTGGCCATCTGGGAAAGAGCAGAGCCTGATGTTCTCAATACACAGCAAAGAGGTCAGTGCAGCTGAGCAGAGAGAATGAGACCTGGGGGAGAAGAGGCCAATCCAGAGGCCTGGGGCCACCAGTCCCAGTGGGCAACGAGGGCAGGATCCCGTGGGTCTGGTGGGAATGGGGCTGGACCTGCAGGGTCCAGTGGCCGCGTGATGGTGGTGCACATTCCAGGTGACAGAAGGGAGGGTGGAGAGTCCCCGAGGGTCTGACAGGCAAGCAGGATGGAAGCCAGAGGACCGCCTGCAGGTAGGGGGTGGCCCATGCCAAAGACCTGGCTCTGACCGGTGCTGAGGTGCTCTGGAGTGTCATGAGCAGAAGCTGAGAGCCATCCTGGACTCTGGGAGGTAGGTGGCCGCTGGAGCCAGAGAGGTAGAGTGTGTGCATGGTTCTCTCTCCCCAGAAACTCATCCTCCGCCTCCCCCCTAATCTCTGTCCCCACTTTCTCCTCCATAAACCACAGTCTTTAAGTGCAATGCTCTGCACAAACCCGGGCCATCCGCTATTAGACACTGTTATGTTTTTTCCACCTAATTGAGTGAGTGGTTAAGGATTTAAGGCATTTTATGGCACTTATTAATCTATTGTCAGTCTTTAATTTTATAGACAGGAACCAGTTAAGAGCCAAGCCGTAAAACTTCACTGTGGACGCGAGGCCTCCGATGCAGATCGCAGAATCAACGGGGCGGGGAGGAGGCAAGAGAGGAGCCCTGGCCACTCCTCGTGCAGGGTGGGGGGCCTCCGCGGCCCCTCCTGTTCAACGCACATCAGTCAACTCGCCGTGAAATGAACTGAGCCGGGAGGACGGGCATCCCTGGGATTCCACCGAGCGGCCGGGTGGCAGGCCAGGGCACTTCGACTTTCCTGAAGGATGAAACGGGGCTTCAGCACCCCTCCACCCCGAGGAACCCACCACACTAGTTAACCCGTTCTGTCTCGGGTTGCGTTTGTGACAGTCTCCGGAAGGAATCAGCCGGTGCATCCAATGAAGAACTGAGTCCTGACGAGACTCTCTGGTGGCAAGGGCAGATGCTGGGTGAGTCCTACCCCCAGCATTCATCCATCTGCTCCAGAGATGCTCCTTGGGAAAAGTCTCCTGCCAGAGAGGGTTAGCTGCCCAGCTGGGACGGGCAGGAGCTCGGTCTCTAACCTCCCACCCTATGTGCCAATGGTGTCCCCACATGTTCAACTGCTGCCTTTGTCCGTCCCTCAAATGGCTACAAATTACTTAATTGGTATGAGGGGTGCAGAGAGATGCTCTCTGCTCTCAGGGAGACAAGGGACATGAGAACCGGAGCCCAGGAGGCACAGGGCAGCAGCGAGCTGTGGGCATAGTAGATGTGCTCCTGGGCGCAGGCAGCCTGAGCTCCTGCCTTGCAGAGGGAGACGCAGGTCTAGGCCAGGCAAGGTTCCCAGGGACCCTGCCTTGCCATTGGACTGTAGGATGTTGCAGAAGACCTTGAGCAACCAAGGGCAAGAGTGCTCCAGCACCTTCCAGGCAATGCCCTGAGGCCAGGTCCTGTCCAGCCCCCCAGCGCTCTGCTGGCAAACCTGAGGGCCAGCAAGTCCTTCAACTGTGAACCTGGGGCTCCAGCCTCCTTATGAGCAGGTCCCACAGGGAGCTGCCCACTCCTGCTTCAGGTCCTGCCCGTCCCAAATAAACCACAGGTTATAGCTGGTCCTTGATGGGTCTCAAGGTCAACATGAGACACCCTCATATGTATGCCTGGCAAAACCCTGACCAGAGACTTGGATCTCGGCAGCATTCAGTCACCTGTGTGAGGACCCCCGGGACAAAGCCTCTCAGAAGACACTCTGGGCCCCTTTGCGTGAGTGCCGAGTGCCGCCGGCCCCGTGAGCACTGACTTTCTCCGCCTACCAGGAAATTTGGAACTAAGCTCTTTGCTCCATTGTGGGAGCTCGACCCGGCTTAAGAACTTCGGAGACACAATTAACATGCTCCTTCTCCTCCTCTGCCCCCAAATCAGTCACGCAGATTGCTTCACAGAGCGACTCTGCTTTTACTCCTTTAATTCACCTCTAATCTTTTCGAGAAGCAAGTGGGCATTTAGGGAATTAATTCAACTGTGTCTTATCTGTGAACTCACAGTGACCACTGCCCCACGGTGGAAAATCAGCCTCGGTGCAGACACAGTTCAATTGAGACTCAAAAACTCCTGAAAGCGGAGTCTATCAAGCTGCCACGGGAAGGCTGCCTCCACGGAATACTAATGGCACGGGGTGCTTGCGACGCACTCGCTTCCGAGGAGAGATAGAGATCTGCACACCGTGCAAGGGAAGCCTCATTGCGCAAAAAACAAATCCAAAGGGCATCTGTGCATAGTAAAATGGGAAGAAACGAGGCTGAAAGGTTAGCGTCCTTATGTCTGCAACCCAGGGTTGATGGCGAGCTTCTGGGTCTCCCGTGACCTTCTCTGCACGCTGGCTTGCGTCTCCTCCATGGACACATGCTCTCGCCTTGTCACCGAACATTGTTTCCACGCACGTCTCTGCGTCTCCGCCTGGACCGCGTTTGTCCCTGCGGCACGGCCTCCGGTGTGTGCTCCTAGCATGGCAGTGTGTCCACGCTCGCATCGATGGCCAAGGCTCCTTGTGCTGCGTCAATGCTGTCTCTGCTTTGGGGTGCAGGTTTGAGTCCCTCAGAGTCCATCCTGGGAAGCACAGTTGCTGTTTCTACGTGTGCACCTCTTCCCACGGGTTGCGCAGTGGATCTGCAGTCAGGGCCTCCTCCCCGGTGTTCGGCCCCACAAGACTGCTTTAGCTCTCTCTGGCCAGTATGTTGGAGCAGAATGTTTCCACAGTGTAGCATCTGCCATGCCCTGAGCGTTTGTGCCCCCCGAGTTCCTATGCTGAAAACTCCTAAACCCTAAGGTGATGATGTCAGGCGGTGGGGCCTTCCGGAGGTGGTCAGGTGGTGAGGGTGGACTCTCATGAAGGGAATTAGTGTCCTTTTAGAGGAGACCCCACAGGGACCACTCATTGCCTTCACTATAAGAATACGACAAGGAGTTGCCATCTATGAACCAGGAGATGGGCCTCACCAGGCACTGAATCTGCCGGTGTCTTGATCTTGGACTTCCAACCTCCAGAACTATAAGAAATAAATTTCTGTTGTTTATAAGCTGCCGGGTTTAAGGTATGTTCTTATCGCAACCCAAGCAGACTAAGGTGATATCTTTCAATGTGTTTCAGCAATTCGGGTCTATTTTTATATTTATGCCCATTCTATTGAGTTATTTGTATTATTTGTATGGATTTGGAGGATTGTTTATTTAAGAATGATGATCGAGTAACAGTATATTAAGCTATCCTCCCTAGCCACATTGTTTAATTTGTTAACATCTATGTTTCCTTAAACTAAAATGTCACATGGGGTCACAACCAGCCCTGCCTGCCCCAACCGGAGTTAACCTGGTGACTAGAACTTGAGCTGATTCCTGTCCCAGCCCCGACTCACAGAGAAGCCGTCAGGGAAGCAGGACTTCTGGAGTTGCGGTTTTGATGCCCAAGTCACAGAGATGCAAATTCCATGAGGAAGAGGGCCCGGCGCCCTGCTCCGCCCGGGTGCCAGGCAGATGTTCATCACCGGCATTGTGTCCCTCGTCTCGTCGGACCTCTGATTGAATCAAATCACCGCCGCATTTACATTGTCCTGATGGAGAAGAACATCTTTGCATAAAGAGCTTCCTCCCCTGGATGCTTCAAGACAACAACCGCCACACTGTCCCCAGCCCAGGGCTCCGGGGAGCACGCTCCTGATGGCCAGACTTTGAATGAATATTTCATGGTCCTCATCAGGAATCGCTGGCTCCAGGAGGACTTAGAAAAGCCAGGCTCTTGCCAGGGCTCACAGGTCCAGGACACCTCCTGCCCATCTGTCTCTTCCGGCTGGTGACCAGGTCCCATCAGGAGCCTGCTTGTCTGCCCTCTCTTCCCTGAACACCTCACTGAGCTGTGGAGAGAAAGGGAGGCTGAGCGGAGCCGCCCAGAGCTGCCCTGAAGCTGCTGCCTCGGGCCATGTCAGTGAGCGCGATGGCCCTCTGCCCTCTGCCCTCTGCCCTCTACCCCGGGGCCTTGCAACCGTGGGTTCAGCCACCCAGGGATGAAAATATTCAGAAAAAATCGCATCCATACTGAAAAAGTCTTCCTTTGCTATCGTTCCCTGAAGAATACAGTATGATGACTACTTAGGTCACACTTGCAATCCGTTAGGTGCCTAAGCAGCTGGAGGTGATTCGGAGCATGCGGGGAAGCTGCCTCGTGATACACCAGAACCACACCATGTGGACTAAAGACTCAGCGTCTGCAGACTTTGACTCTCGTGGAGGTGGGAGACCTAAAGACAGCACCCACAGATATTCAGGCTGCCTCCTCCGTGGGGAGCTTCTCCTGCCAACAGGACTCTAAGTATCAGGCATGTGGTGTCATGAGGCAAGTTAGGAATTGAGGAGGCTCTTCACCAGACAGTACTGGGCATGCGGACTGAGCTCTTTGTGGAGACAAACAATATGGGGGATACTTGGCCCTGGAGAGGGGAGACAGGGAGGCAACTGGAGTCCAGAGCACCCCCAGAACCTGGCCATGCGAAGCAGGAGGCAGGGCAGCCCAAGTAGAGGAAGTGGGAATGGGGAGCAAGTGCGGTGGGCTCCAGGCTGGAGAGAAGGCTGGGGTGGTGGCAGGGGACGGGAGGGAAGGGCAGGGCTGCCCCGTGGGTCTCTGGCTGTGGAAAGATTTTCTTCCGAGGATGGTGAGGTTGGCACGAAGCATTAAGACCATCGCAACTGCTGCGTGAAGAACGTAGGGAGAGAGGCCAGAGAGAGACGGGGTGGGCGTGGTGGACTGCGGCCTGACCCCTGGGGAATGTCCCCGAGCGGCAGGTATGGCCGGGGCGGGTGCCCAAGGGAGCAGCCAGGCTCCAGATGCCTCGGCAGCTGCAGCTCTCCCCGCGTTTGGGAGATAAGTTAGAAATTATAAAGACCGTTTTCCTGGAGAATCAGGGCTCCGGCTTTAATGAAGGCTGAAGTCTGAATGGTGTTGTTCTCGCCGAGGACTTTGTTTCTGTCAGTGGTTTTTAACTAATTACCATAAGTGCTGTCCGTTTAGAACTTCTCCGTCATCCCACTGCCTATTAGTGGGTAAGCAATGCCTTATCTTTGCTGCAAGCTACTGTTTATTCATAGAACGAGACAGTACATCACAGACATTGTCATATCAAATAGATGTCTTTTGTATTACATTGTGTGCAGGGTGAATACGCTGGGAGTGATTTGCCAAGTAGGAAGTGCGCTGGGGAACGGAGTCTGAATCTTAAAAGAAATCCACTTGCTGTTGCCTGAGTGCGTGTGGGGGTGTCCTCGGCTCCGACTCGCCTTTCATCTTCGAGTTTTCGCCTGAAGGAAGTGGGAGCTGGCTGGGGTGCTGAAACTTTGGAGAGGAGCTCATTGACAGGGCCTCCGGGCACCAGGGGACCACGGGGTCCAGCATCTCCTTGCCCAGGGTGGGCATTTTGTTAGCCGCCAGGACCCTGCTGCCTCTGTTTCCCACTGTCCATCCACAAAGATGTCAGCCAACCCGCATGTCAAGGAAATCGAGCTGGCATGTTGTGCGATGCTTAAATGCCATTAGGATTCGGAACAGTGCTTTCAGGAGCTCCCAAATGGAACCGCACATCTGCAGGGACCCAGGGAACGATCACCTCTCCCCATCCAGGAGAGACCCATATGGAAGCAGGCAGATGTTCCTGGCGGAGATGGCCAGCCTAATTTGCAGTTTCTAAATCTGCAGAGACACCATGTTCTGCCATTAAACATTCATTTAGGCCCATCTTCATCGGAAACAATGTCACAGAGCCATGTACCTAGATGACAAATGGTGCTTTTTGTGCATAAAATATTAAAGTGACAGTCACTGACTTTTCTCCATCTGACTCTCCACGCAGGTACTTGGTTGGGCAAAAGTTCCTGTTTCCTCAAAGCTCGTTCGTGCACGGGACCCATGTCAGACATGGTGCTGGAGGCCACAGGGCAAGGCAGCACCCCAGACACATCCTGCAAGATGTCCCTGGGCTTTGAGAACACAGGGAGTAAAGCTAGAGACGACTCAGCAAATTAGCCTCTTCTTTCTTGGATTTTCTCTAAAATGAGCTGCGTTTGTGAACTTCCGAGTGTGCTGGACACAATCTGGACGACATCGTGACACCGTGGAAGCGTTCCCTGTGCACCGCGCTTCATGAAGTGCTTTCTTTCTCACTCAAAGACATGCTGAATTAAAACCCAGTTTTCTGGTTCCCATACCAAGTGTTACTCTCAGATCCAACGCTCAGGCCGAACCTGCTTTGGAATTCTGCAAATCGAATTCTTTGCAGCCATTTTGGAAACCTGAATGTGTCTAACATAATCCAATGGCTTTTGCATAAGTTACTTGTTGGTTTTATATAAATATAGAACTTTAAATAAGCAGAGCCCCCAAGAACTTGTTCTAGTTCAGCCACACTAAGGGAGATTTGGCTTGCTGAAAGGCCCTGCTTGGCTGAGATGCAGATATCAGTACTGTGAGAGGGTATGGGATTTCAGTGAGGAAGTCCTGCCTCTTGTCAGACCAAGTCTTGTTACATCTGGAGACCTTCCTGTCCTCCTGCCTGGTCCAGTGTGCGGGTCTGTATGTGCTGAGCTGAAGGAAGGCCAAGCCCTGTTTTCACAAATATCGTTCTCGCCGACTGCCGTGCAGTTTAGGGTCTACCTACCCAGACCCAGACCCAGAAAGAAGGCGGAATCCTAAAGACTGCCTCTGAAGTCCGAAGTGGGGTCAGAACTAGCCTCTAACAAGCCAGACTTGATGCTGGCCCCCGCCCCACCTCGCAGTCCTGGCCATGCTTGGACTCCCCTGGAGAGCCGTGCAAGTGTCTGTCCTTGGCACCCTGCTTGGTCTGCCCAGCTGCCCAGTGAACACCAGGACCGAGTGGTTTGGGCAGCAGGCCTTTCTCTTCTCTCAGATTTTGGAGCAGAAGTCCCAGGCCACGGAGTCTCTGCCCTGGGCTCGCAGGGGGCTGCCTTCTTGCTGTGTCCTTGCTTCTGTGTGGGCGCACCCTGGGTCACTCTTTCTGCTCTTACAGGGACACCAGTCTTACAGGACCAGGGCCCCACCCTTCCCTTCATGACCTTCTTAAAGGCTCTGTCTCCAATGCCTGGGGATTAGGACGTCCATGTATGAACATGGGGAGGACCAAGCCTGTCCACATCACCCTCCTGTTGGGTCAGTACCATGGGGGCTCTTCATGCTTTACTCCTTTCATATTTTTATTCAGGTATGCATAGTACGTGGCACCTATTTGAGGGGTACAGTTTGATGTGTTCGACACTGTACATGCCAGAGAAGCCATTTGCATACTCAAGAGTAGGAACATGCTGACCACCCCCAAAGTCTCATGGCCTTCCCTGGTGATTCTCCCTTCTTACACCCTCATCCCCAGAGATCAGCATATCTGCTTTCTATTCCTGTAAGGTTTTGTCTTCTACAATTTTGTGTGCCTGGGTTTTGGGGTTCTGCCTGATTGTTATTCTGAGATCTTCCCATGGTGTTGAGCATGTCCACAGTTCAACTCTTTTGGTCCTGACTACTCTTTTGTTGCATGTTAGTGACTCCAGCTCTCCTTTGGTTAGTGTTAGCATGGTGCATCTATTTCTGTCCTTTCTTTTTTAACCTGTGTGTGGCTTTAAAGTGAATCTCTTATAGGCAGCATATTGTTGGGTCTTGCTCTTTTATCTAATCTGACCATACTAGTAAGTTCAGGCTGAAATAGGAAGATGCCATAGACTGGGTGGCTTACACACCAAAAAAAATATGACTTGTCATTCCAGAGTCTGGAAAGCTGAGGTCAAGGTGCAGCATGGTCGGGCTTGTGTGTGAGACTTCTTTCTTGCCACAGACCGACAAACTCTTGTTATGTCCTTACATGGTAGAAAGAGAGCTAGAAAGCTCTCCAAGGTTCCTTTAATCAGGGCATTAATCCTACTAATGAAGGCTCCAAAGTCTTACCCGAAATTATCTCCTAAAGAGCCCAACTCCTGATGCTATCGCTTGAGTGCTAGGAACTCAACCTGTGCATTTTAAGGGGATGCAAACGCTAGTCCACACAACGACAATCTCTGCCTTTTAATTTGGATGCTTAGGCCATTTACTTTTAATGTGATTACTGACACGCTTCCAGTTTGAGCCTGTCATCCTTCTGCATGCCTTCTTCCTGTGCTCCCTGCTGTTTGCTTCCCTTTCCCTCTTTTCTGCCTCATTTTGAATTAATTACATCCGGTCTCCTTTGTTGTCTTCTCAGCTTTGGCTCTCTTGAACTCTAGTACTGAGTTCTGGGTTCATGGTGCAGACACTGCACTCCTGACTCTGTAATCAAGAGCCTCATGGTGTAAGGTACAAGGTGCGGGAACCTCAAGCAGGGTCCTTTCCTCTCCACCTCCAGCCTTCCTGCTGGGGCCGCTCTGCATATATTTATTTATTTTTAATCATACAAAGACAAAAATGGCTAGAGTTAGGGTCTCTTGCTTAGGCGTGTGGCAGGCTATGTTTCTAGTACGTAGTCAAGGTCAGAAACACCCTGATGTAGCATGTGTACTCAAGGTCACGCAATCTGCTGTGGGCACACACCCACTGATAGACCATTGACACTGCACCTTCTCTGATGGCCTGGATATTAAAAAAGGCCTATTAAAAAAAAAAACTCAGGGGGCCAAATAAAACTAACTGAGGGCTAAATAAAAGTGGCTGGGGGCTGAAGATGGAGCTGGGCACACTATGGGCTATTGCCACCTCCAAATAAAAAATGACTACTATTCCAACCATGCCTGTGACCTTATTTGAACTGCTGGAGCCCTGAACCTGCTTCTCAGACCTGAGCCTCGCCTTCTGCCCAAGACTCAGGGTTCACTGCCATGATTTTTTCAGCGGTTGACTTTACTGTAAAGAGATTTACGTAGTAAAAGTACCTATCCACTCAAGTCCTTGCCCTGGTCCTCTCCGGCCTCCGTGAGGACAGTTCCCTCCAGTGTGGGCTGCCCTCTGCGGCAGCCACTCCCTTTAGCGCTCCCTGGAGTTGGGCCTGCTGGCGACGGATTCCTTCAGCCTTGGTGCCTGGAAGAGTCTTATTTTTGCCTTAGTTTTGTGAACATGTTTTCACTGAGTATATAACTCTATGTTGACAATTTTCTTTCTTCAATATTTTAAAGCTATTGCTCCACCGTCGTGCTTGATGGCGTTTGGCTACGAATCTGATGCCATCATTATTCCTGCTCCTCGATACGCATGTCCTTTTATTTTCTCTAACTGCCCCCGAGGTCATTTTTCCTTTGTTGCCGATTCTGGACATCTTGGTTATGATGTGCCTGCATTTCATTTCTTCTGTTAACGTGTCTTTCCTGGTTTTCACATTTCTCCGAGGTCATTGAGTTTTATGGATCTGCGGCTTCAGAGTTTTCATCAAATGTGGAGAATGTTGCCCATTATTTCTTTAAATACTTTCTTTCCTGTCATCCCTCTTCCTCCTCTTCCTCAGCACTTCCCATTACGCGCATGTCGGACCCTGAAGGTTGACTTACAGCTCAATGATGTGCTTTCTTCTTATTTTTCTATGTGCATTTCATTTTGGATACTTTCTATTACTATTTTCAAGTTCACTTCTTTTGTCTTCTGTGGGGTCTAACCGACTATCCAATCTAGTGAATTTTTCATCTTGGACCTTATGGTTTTTTTTTTTTCTCTCTCTCTAGAAATTTGATGTCGGTTTCAAAAAAAAAAAAAAAGAGGAAAGCATATTTCATTATTTACATACACAGATCCGTCGCATGTGGAGGGAGGTGGGAGGTGGGGGTGAAGGTACTGGGGACTGAAGTAGAGAAAAAAATGTTCCATGCTTGTATGATTTTGTCAAAATGAGCCTCATTATTGTGGGTGATTATAAGGCGCTAATAATAATAAAATAAAATGGCTCATGTTTATGGATGATGCCTGTCTTAAATGTCTCCCAAGTCTCAACGCTGTGGTGCTTAGCATGGAGCCTAACGATGTCTGGATGTCCTTGTCTGCTAATTCCACCACCTGAGTCAGTCCTGGGCCAATCATGACTCCTAATTTGCCCTCTTCTCTGTCACATTTCCTGTGCTCCTCCAGCCTGGCAATGTATTCCTGGGCTTCATAATCACACGTTTTACCCTGGGGTGATGGATATCTGGTCCGATCGGCTCGAACCTTTCCAGTCTTGCTCTGAGATGTGTTGGCCTGACAGAGCCGCACTTAGTGGAGGGCAACCATTCCCCACAATTGCATAAGGCCCTTCAGAGTGACTTACCCGATTCCTCCTGAGTAATGAGGCTTTCCAGTTTGGCTGCTGGCAACCGGCATTGTTCCCAGGCCGGCATGAGTGCTGGACACGATCGTTTGTCTTTAAAAGCTCCCTAAGTGTCTCTCAAGCATGGACAGAGTGGCCTAATTGATGGCGAAGGAGGTCTTCCCTGGGGTCAGCCTCCCGGTGAGAGAGCGTGCTCACAGGCCGCCTTTCCCGGGTTCTGAGCCACCGTGCCACCAACTCCCGGCTGCCTGGTTCCTAGGAGACGTGCTGGGTTATTTGAGTGGTAAGACCACTGAAGTTAAACAAAGCAAAGAGGCCACTGTCCCCCAGGAGAGAGCGGCATTCCCCCCATCCCAGCTCTGCGCTTCAGGAAAGAAGGTCTCTGAGAGGTGTAGGCGTGCTTAGGGGGACACACTCGGTTACTCGCCCCCAGAGGAGACCAGGGTGCTCTTACGTCCTTCCTGAACCCTGAGGCCAGCATGCTGTGACTGCTGCAGATCAATCCTGCTCTCGTGTCCAGAGCGGGCTGAGGCCTGACGCAGACATGAAGCGCAGCACCAGCTCCCCGTCCCGGAGCCTGCCTCAGGCACCGCCACTCCTCAGATCCCCGCTGCCTCTTCCTGGGGTCGGAAGCAGCTTCACATGGGAAAGCCTTTATCTGCATTCTGCCCGCCATCTCAGGATGCTCAGTACGATTGCCTTTGGTTAATGGAACTACCGGGACCCTTGTCATCTTAACAAGGAACATTCCCTGCTCCGAGCCTCGTTACGGAAATCATTTGTTGGTTGCCTTCCTAAAGGATATGCTCATTGATTTCCTTATTCAAAAAAGTTCATCAAGCCCTATAAGATGCCAGGTCGTTTGCTGGGCCAGGGTTGGAACAAAGCACAGCTTTTGCCTTCAGATCATCCCTCTATGGCTCGGGGACCTTCCATTGGGACGGACCACCGGGAAAACCTCGGCTGCAGACCGCGGGAGTACGCAGGGCCATTTACCAGTTCCACCAGTGCCCACCAAGCAGGGCAGGACACTGTCCGGCCCCTGCAAAGACGGCCCCAGCCCCTCCTCCTCCTTGGCCTTCTTTCCCAGGTCCTGCTGCACCCATCACCTCCCAGTTGCTGGCAATCCTCAGTCCTGGGTTCTGTCCTCACAACACAGCAGATGGGCCTCCTCTGACAAGAACCCAGATGCACCGACAGCCAGCACCCAGCGAGGGCCGCAGCTCCAGATGAAAACGGCAGAACTGACATCCACTTGAGCTTGGTGTGAAGTCTCCCAACTTGCTACATCCACAGCCTTTCCAGAGGAGGCTGGACTGGAATATTAAATACCCACCAAGAGCAGAATAGTCACTCCTAGCAAGTCAGGTGATGAATGGAGAGAAGGGGACGTATTAGAGGAGGTGACCACTTATCAGCAGCAGGGACTTATCGAGCAAGAACGAGCCATGTACCAACCATGATTGTGGACATGACCCTCTGATTGCTTTAATTCTAGGCAAGGATGACGGCTAATTCAGCCAATGGGTTTTCGAGACTTAATTGACTTCAGGTTCTCTTTGTCCAGTTTTTGACGATGTACCAACTGCCTATTACATCGGGATGGGAGGTAGAGGAACAGGCTTTGTACTGTCCTCACTGAGCTTATAACTGAGTAGAAGAGGATGGCAAACTAAAATGAACCTGAACAACACCATAGGATACTTAGTACTGTGCACAGCCAGTGGGATTCTGGAGAGTTCATGAGAAGACCGGTGCCCGGCACCCTCCAGGCAGACAGTAGGTACTTGAGGCAAGAATGAATGAAGAAGTGAGTGAATATACCTCAGGGACCAGAGGAGACCTGTTCACAGAGGAAAGAGCTGAGAGCAGAGAAAAGAGGAAGAGCAGACTGGATCTGAGGAAGAAGGAGGAGGCCAGCTGAACTGGGAATCCAGGTATGGGGGCGGGGATGTGAAAATAAATCCGGGTTACAAGGTGGCAGCCAGTCACAAGAGACTGGGCTGCAGCCTGGGGCCCTCAGTGACCCGGGCATCAGTGACCAGGGCAGCTGAGCATGGGGCCTGTCCACAGGGCACCAGGCCAGGGCCTGCACAGCCTGAAACAGGCCTGCTGTGCAGCACCCAGTCCTTTCAGAGAAAATCAACTCATTTCGCACAACGTACTTGCTCCCCAGAGCTGGAGCTCCAGCCGCATTCAGGAGCTTCCGTTCCGAGCGATGGAGCGGCCGCCGGGTCCGGCCTCGCTCCTCCTGGGCTGGGAGCTGCTGCTTATCCCATTCCACCTCGGGGGATTTGGCACAGGCGCTGAGACCTGCCCCAGGAGGTCGCCTCCCTGATCCACATTCCTCCTAAATTCAGGAGGGATCCGTGGCCCTCATCCAGCCAGATCCAGTTCTGCAGGTGCACGGCCTCTCACGCGGGCCTCTCACGCGGGCCGTGGGGACCGCCACCACTGGCAAGGAGACCGGCTCACCCCGAATCACCCCGTCCACACCGCCTGACGCGGATGAGGATAAACGGCCAGCACATGGACTCGGTGATGAAGTGGCCAGGGACCCTCACAGGCTCCGAGACAGTTACGGGAGCCTGGATGTCACCTTCTGTCGCCACCGCGAAGCAGATTTCATCTTTCTCCAATAACTTTTACCCTCCTGTCTTCCCTGCCTGCTGCCTTTATAGATCATGTTTTTACGGTTATAGATCGAGCTTTACAAGTCGACTCCGCCGTGGCCGAGGAGACGGCGTCTTGTGGAATTCTTCCCTCCTCTCAGCGCTGGGAACCCCCCTGAGGGAAAACGCTGGGGAAGGAGAGGGCCATTTGTCATCCACTAATCGTGTGGCGGGAAGAGCGTTCTCAGGCAGCCGGTAAAACCTGCAGCCGCAATAAAGGTGATCTGAGGTTTTAACTGCTGTGCTGGTTAAATCGCGTTGGCTGGAGACCGCGGAGCGGCCAGGCCGAGGCTGGGAGCGCAGCTCAGGTGCTGCTGATTTCCCAGGTGTTGGGAGCCGCAGCCCCGCAGCGGGGCCTGTGGGCTCCTTAACTGGGAAGTCCCGGTGTTTGCTGATGAAGACCGTGGGGACAAGTTCGCACACGCGGAGGTCGCTGGGTCAGTGGAAGCACGGAAGTGGCCAGTGGACTGTGCTTAGGACTGGGTGGATGGGGCCACCTCCCTTGGCTCCATCTGAAGGCCAGCAGCTGCCGCACCGAGATTGCTCATTTACCTGGGGTTGTCCACGCGAGGCTGCTGAGGATCACAGAAGGCCCGCCAGCAGGACTTCCGACTCTCCTGTTGAAGGGCTCTCCCTGAAACAGCGCCTTCCTGCCCAGGGGCCTCCGAGGACTGACTCCATCCTCGCCCCCTGGCTGGTGCAGCTCCATGGGCTCCATCGTGGGCGCCATCCTCAAAACAGCTTCCACCTCCTTTTCCTTCCTCCATGGTACTTGGGATGAAGTCCCCATCTCACTCTCGGCTCCCTCCTCACCCCTCCTCGGGACTGTGCCCAGAGGCAGAGGTTCCTGGGAGCAGGGGAGACCTACTGCTTCGTTTCAAATTGGCGAGGGGCACGACGGGCAGGGGATGCAGGTGCACGGCCAGGCGCCAGGTCCCGGTCCCTCTCCAGCACTGCAAATAAACAGCTCTACCACAGGGAACCGCGGGAGGCCTGCGTCTGGGCCGGCCAGCTCCGGGGCACCCAGCGTCTGCCACACCCACACACGGTCACTGCCCACTGGCCTCTGGCAGCATCTCCTGCATCCCTCCCTGGTGGCCCCCAGTAGGCGTCCTGGGTCTCTGTCCCTCTCCTCACAGAGCAGGCTGTGTCCCTCCAGGGAAGGGACCTCACTCCATGCTGCTCCCACCTCCCTCCACACTTGACATGTCCCTGGGTACACGCTCTCCCAGGACCCTTCTCTACAAAGGGGACATGTGCCCCGCACCCTCTAGACTGCCTGCACCCCAACTGTGGCCTGGGATCCCCAGGCTTCCCTTCGGCCTCAGATGATGCCATCCCTCCCAGGACCCTCTCCCAGGACCCTCTCATCCAGGTCTTTCCCAAAGCCTCTCAATACTGTCACCAAAACAGGGGCAGCCTCCCCACTCCCTCCTCGGCCTCCCACAGAGGGCAGCTGGGTGCCCAGTCCTCCTCCCTTCCTGGGCTTTTCTTGGGCTGAAGCACCCGTCTCTTGTTTCCCCCACTGCTTGGGTCCCTCCTTGTCTGGCTCAAGTTCTGGCTCCATCTTGGTCACCCTTCTTTCCTGCTGCCATCCTGTGGCCCTGGCTGCTGCTGGGGTCCTTTCTCCTCAGCTCCTCCGTCAGCTGGCCCTGCTTCTCAGGCCACTCTCGGCTCATCCTCCTGAGGGTTCCCCTTGCTTCTAGTTTCCCAGCCATGCACCCTGTGGCCACTTGCACTCATGGTCCCCATGAGGTCTCTGATGGCACTCAGCATCCTGGCGAGGTCTGGGACGGCATTCGGGGCCCCTGCGTGGTCTGGAACTTCCCAGTTCTTCCCTTCAGCCTCCTGTCTGGCTGTCCCTGACGATGCCCGCCAGCTGGACTTGCTCCCAGGACTCCCTGCAGAGGACCCTCGCTGGAGGCTCTGCCCCAGACCACCTCATCCAGGCTGCTCTCGATCCCACGGCACACGCTCAGCCCTCTGGCCCCCCAAGCTCCCTCCTTGGACCCCCTTGGTGTCCATCCCCTACAGGACACTGAGTCCCAACATGTGAGCAGGAGTCACCCAAGAGACCAAGGCCCTCAGGGGCAGAGCTGGGGCCGTGGGTTCCTGGGCGCCCCCGGGCCCCTGGGCCTATTAACGCTCAGATGTCTGTTGAGGGAAACGCTCAATCCCTGACTCTCCTCAGCGGAACATGCCGAGCAGAGAATATTTCAAAGCAGATAACCCCTGTGCTCGCAGATACAGGCTCTGCCTTATCTCCTCCAACTTAATTTAATATTGGGTTCTGGCAGGCCAGACACTGGGCTCCATCTTATCTTCCATCTTTGGTGTTATTTCGCGTTTACTGAGGGCACGCAAAGTGGGCACAACAAGAATCGCAGCCTCTGATTGAATGTCAGGCAGGAGCCCCGCCGGCCTTTCTCCATGGGCAAGCCAGCCACACCGCTGGACACGGAAGCCGAAGCTGAGCAGGACGCGCCCTGATCCTGAGGACGGCTTTGCAAGGCTCCTAGTGAGGCCGGGGCTGACAGGCAGGTGTGCTTCTCCCACCGGGCGGGGCGGGTGGGGGGGACTCCCCGTGCCCAGGTGCACCCCTGCCTCGCCCTGAGGGGGCCGTGGGCAGGTGGCGGGACCAGAGCGCCAATGCCCTCCTCTGGCCATGTTGGACTCAATGCTGGGAAATGCATTTAGACTCGTCCAGGTGGAAGGACATCCCCCAGGGGAAGGACGGGCACAGAGGCGATGAGAGCAGCCCCTGGACCTTCTGCTCCACGCGCCTCACCCTGCGGCCACTTCATGAGGAGCACCCATTGCTTGCGTGCCCAGTTCTGATGCCCACAACCTGAAACTGGGGAAGGTTTCTGCTGGGTGGAGGGGAGAGGGGTGAGCGCGCACACACAGTGACCAGGCCGCGCTTGGTCGAACGCTGTGTTTGCCCATTCCTTATTCCTTTCAACATTCCTGCAAAGCCATAGTCAGATGCTTGGAAAAAAATGTGTGTATGTGTGTGCGTGTGTGCATGTGTGCACGTGTGTGTGCGTGACCTAGGCCTATGTCCTTTACTGTGAAATACACTCCCAGCCCTTAAACAGATTCACTCCAGGGCAGTGAAATCCAGAGTTGTGGAAACACAATCCCTTTTGATGGCTCTGAGGATGCCCTTGTGTGACTACGCCCTGCCATGGCCCGGTCACTCCTGGTCAGGGCTGTGCACTGCTCACTTGACCTTGAGCACAGCTCTCCAGGGGCACAGAGAGCAAGGCACCACTGACCATCCGCTGGCTGGAGTTGCCACAGCACCGGCGGCCACATCTGTCTCCAGCTGGGCTGCTTTTGTCCGAGCGCCCAGCCTTCCCTTCTCCTCCTGGCAAACAGTTTACCAGGAGGCCCCGTGATTCAGAGTGACGTCTGGGTCTCCCCCGGCAGTGCGTGCTAATTCCCTCCTTCCCCCTGTAATTAAGTCAATTAGATTTCCAAGTCCTCCGTGAGGGCATTTCGGGGAATCCTCTCAGCACACAAACCACTCACCAAATGCCATCGGCCCCTCAAGGTGCCACCATTCACTCTGTCCCCCTCTGAGCAGCATGAAGCGATTCCCTCTGGCTGGGACTGACCAGGTAAAAAGGGAGCAGCCTGCTCATCCCTCCAGCCCCGCTCCGCACAGAGGGCTCCCGCCGGGCACGGCCAGCTCCTCCCGCAGCCCCGGCCAGCCTCGCTGTCTCTTGGTGGTGTCTATGATCCGAAATTTTGGCAGAATTAGCACTTCAGACGAAGGTCGAGTTTTAGGGTTGTCATCCCCCAAATATCAGGGAGCAGGAGGGTTGGGTTGGCACTGTCCCCGGCATGCAGGCACATGAGGAACCTGACTCTGCGAGCGAGAGTGGTCACGTAGGCCCCACTCCATCCTCTTGATGAAAATCAAAACCGTGGCCGAGGCTTCCGCAGAGGGCTCGGCAGGTCTGACGAGCTCCGTACCTGGAATTGCTTGGGAACTCTCCAGTTCCGTAAAAAGCTTGTCTTAATATTTTAAATTCTTCTTCCCCAAACACCCATTTCCTGAAATTCTAAGGAGAGTTCTTCAAGGAAATGATCCGTAACTTCCAATTAGTGCCCGGTGGTATTCTTGCCAATAAGAGGGCCTGTCCTCTCACCTGGCGCCCCGGGGACCCGTCCATCAACTGTGAAAGACACTCGCCACAGCCTGGCCCCAGGGAAGGAGGTCCCTGTGGCTCTTCCACGCGCCCACATGGAAATCCAATCCCCTACTGAGGAGAATTCTGGGCGTGTGAGCGCACACACACACACACACACACACTCACACACACACACACACTCACACACTCACACTCACATACACACACACTCATACACACACACACTCACACTCACATACACACACACTCATACACTCACACACACTCACACACTCACACTCACATACACACTCACACACACACTCACACACTCACACTCACATACACACACACTCATACACTCACACACTCACACACACACACTCACACAC
>JAJEJO010000549.1:166700-180812 GCA_020662805.1 Glaucomys volans
CACTCACAGTCACACGTACACACTCACACACATAAACACACTCACACTCACATACACACACAGTCACACTCACAGTCACACTCACACTCAAACACACTGTCTCACACACTCACACACTCAAACACACACACTCACACACTCAAACACACACACTCACATACACACACACTCACACACACACTCACTCCCACTCACACACACACACACACACACTCACTTCCACTCACACACACTCACAGTCACACATCCACACTCACACACTCAAACACGGTCATACACACACGGTCACACATACACACACACTCACACACTCAGTCACACACACATTATGTTGTGGGTTTCAAATAACCAGATTCACATTGATTATCCACCAACACAGTCAATTCCAAATCCCTGTCCAACCTGGGTCATTGAGACAACTGAAGTCAGGAACGGCGTGCCATTCAAAATCAGAATGGAGAATTCGGACTTTTAAGAGTCAAGCCTGTGTTTGGCAATGGCAAACCAGGTGGAAGGAGAGGAAGAATGGAGAGCTCGTGCAGTGGGAGGAGACTGGCCTCCGTTCGCTTCCCCTGTCGTCGGGAACACCTGGGTTCTGGTTCACAGCAGCCAAGAGGGTCTCGTGGCATCTTGGCCTGCAGGATGGGAAGGCCAATTGGTGACGTCATTTCTGAAATGATGAGCAGTAGTAACGCCCCCCCCTAAGTCTACCCTTGGGACTTGACCACGCCTCCTGAGGTCTGGGGATTGTCTCGAGTCGCCCAGGGAATCCAGGACCAGAGGAACGCTGTGCACTTGCTGGGAATTCCATGGGTACCCACTGAATTCAATTAACCATAGCAACAAATATTTGTGAAGCTTGCTGTTTACACATCAGTCTAATAAACCTTGGGTTGACACACTTTTTTTCAAGTAAAAATAAATAGTCCTGTTATGGGCCAGTCAGGGCTCCAGGACCCAGGGATTGAGCAGCGTATGGGGGCGTCGGGCCCAATACACGAGGCCATCGTTCTCTGATCAGGTTGGAACTTCGAGAACAGAGCAGGAGGGTCCAGGCAGATGAGGATCAGAGCCTCAGCATCCCGGCTGATGGAGAGGCTGGGCCGAGGGAAAGGTGGGCTTCAGAACACGGCACAGACTGAGGCAGCAGCCTAAGCACGGTGCCAGGAGGCAGCCCAGACCCTGCAGGCACAGCCCTCGCAGCTGCATAGACAGGAGACCCCACAGAGCCCGAGCGGGGCTGGTTCCCTCCGGCAACTCTCCAACCAGAGAATCCCCCAAGGGGTAAGCGAGGGACAGAGGCCAGGCTGACCTCCTGCGGCATCTCCCGTCAGGTGGCAACAGGACTCCTCAGCTTCTAGGTGTTTTGTGTGCACACAGCCCCCGGGTCTGGACTGAGTCACCAGGGGTCTGGATTGCAGGGCAGGGTGCAGAGCCTCAACAAGGGAGGGAACCAGGGACCTTGGCATCACAGAGGGGAAGCGTTGCTCAGGGGAGCTAGCTCAGGGCACCGTGGACCGGGGTGAGGCTGGGGAGGCGGCCGTGTGGAGGATAGGCTGTGGGTCTGCTCATGGAGCCTCCATCCCAGCCGGGGGGACAGACGTCAGGCTGATGACATGGAGGTGACTCGTAGTTACAGAGAGATCATGCTGTCAGGTGGAAGCACATGGGGCTAAATGGCCTTCAAATGGGGGCCGATGGGGGCCACAGGGTGGAGAAGTCAGAGACAGCAGCCTGGAGCCTGGGCGCTCAGAGGAGCCGTCAAGCCGCCATCTCGCCTCCTCACACCTGGGCCTTGACCATTCCAATACTCAGCTGACCAGACTGGACCGGCTGCTTTATGAGACAGAGCATCTCAAGAAGGCCACACTGCATACAGCGGGAGAACTCGCTGCCCCTCCTCCGTGTTTGGGGCAGTTGACCTGGACCCCGCCCATCCTCCTGCCCCTGCACCCACCCACGCACCCTGTAATTCAGAGCAGCTGCGCCCCCTGCTGCTCTCTCCACCCCCATGAGCAGGGAGCATGCTGGACTGCAGCAGGCAGGGGGCCACTCGCTGAGCACACAGCCGCCCAGGGGTTTGCACGTATGAGCCCTGGGGAGTGAGTCTGGAGTCCAAGGCAGGAGGCCCGCCAGCCGAGGGGGAGCCACCTTGCCCAGTGAGCTCTCCGGCTGACGCAGGCCTGCTTCCTCCTCCGCTCTTCCTGGGACCTGTCCCTTCCTCTGATTCCTCCAGCCCTTCGGCCTGAGCCCTTTGCAGCCCTGAGCCAGCAAGTGGGGGTGCTGCCCCAACCACTCTCCTTCCTCGCCCACTCTCGGGGAGCTTTGCAGACATCTCTCAGCCGGCTGCTTCAGAGCCGGGCCATGTGCTGCCGCCAAGGGCGCTTGGCAGATTATCCCCTCCCCGGCGGAGCAGCCCAGGGTCCCGCTGGCTGCGGAGCAGGAGCAGGCCTCCCCCAGAGCCCACCACTCTCAGCCACTCAGCTGCAGACAGACAGGAAATGTTCTTCTCCGTGCAACTCGCAAACTCCACGGAGAGTGCTAATTCCCTGTGGCTGCTGTGACAAATTGCCACAGACTTGGTGGCTTAAACAGCACAAATGGCTTACCTGACACATCTGGAGGCCACAGGTCCAAAAGAAGCCTTTGGGCTAAGTCTTAAAAACTAAAGCCTCTTCTGGGCCCGTAGGGGAGGCCCTGTGCCTGGACCCCAGGGCTGGAGGCTGACCGCCATCCTGGTTCCTGGCCCTTCCTGGATGCAGCCACCTGCTCCACCCAGCTTCTCCTGCCCCTCTGCTGTCCAATCTCCACCCACTTCCCTCCTACGAGGACCCAGTGAGCACCCTAGGCCCCAGCGGGATCGTCTGTGGGATTCTTCCCAGATCAGTGTGAAGTAGCCCAGTTCCTTCTGCCACATCTGGCCACGCATTCTGAGCTTCCAGGCATTAGGACCTGGCATCTTTGGGGATCATCAGTCAAGTGGCCACCCTGGGCAAGGTGGACACGGCTCACCTTTGATCACTCGTCCTCTGAACCCCTCTAGCATGGTGCACGTGCTCACCTGGGAACACAGAGCTGGCCACCTGCTCCAGAGACAGAAAGTTCCAGATGGTGAGTTCTTGCTGTCCCCCTCCTCTGCCACTAGGACTCAAGCACATGACTTGGGGTCAGCAGCCACATGCTCACTCCCAGGTGACCCTGCAATCCATTTCCAATGCCCCACTCAGACAGGTGCTCCCAGGTCGAAGGCAGGGAGGCCCTGGTGGGCGGTGGTCACAGACTGGGGTGCCCAGGACGAGATTTATGGACAAGATGAGGCTTCAGGTCTGGAGCCAAATGAGGAATTCGGAGGAAGGAGGAAGGAAGAGCATGGCAGTGAGGATGGGGACGAGGAGGAGACAGCTGGAGCTCGGGAGCAGCAGCAGCCCCACCGTCCAAATTAAACAGAACCATAATTGGGAAAAAATCCTACATAAGACTCAGCACACCTTCTCTTCCAGCTGACCTCGGGG
Source organism: Glaucomys volans (assembly GCA_020662805.1). Classification (NCBI taxonomy): domain Eukaryota; kingdom Metazoa; phylum Chordata; class Mammalia; order Rodentia; family Sciuridae; genus Glaucomys; species Glaucomys volans. The sequence continues at coordinate 170,213 of JAJEJO010000549.1, forward strand.
GAAGGACGCTTCTTAGAAGGTGGTCCTCATTAACAAGGGGGATTTTCCAAGGCAAGCATGTCACTAACCCCCCACCCCCTGTCTAGCCGAGTGTTTCAGCCAGCTTTCTCGCTGCTGGGACCGAAGCCCTGAGGAGAGCGAGGCAGAGGAGGGAGAGCTTGTGTGGCACTCGGGTTTCAGAGGTCAGTCCACAGAAGGCGGACCCCATTCCTCTGGGCCAAGGTGAGGCAGAGCATCATGACAGAAGGGCCTGGAGGACGAAGGCAGCGCAGAACGTGGCAATCAGGAGGCAGAGAGAGCTCTTCTCACTAGGACCCACCCCAGTGACCCCCTCCTCCAGCCTGCCTACTGCTGTTGCCCGGTCACCACAGCAGGGGACTAATGCCCTGATTAGGTGAAGGCTCTCATAACCCAGTCATCTCACCTCTAAATTGCCCTGCATTGTCTCACACCAGTGGGGACACCTCACACCTAAAGTGCAACCCCAAGCCCAGTTAGCCACACCAACTGAGGCCAGGCCAACACAAGCCGATGACTCGCCACTGACTGTGCTTGTTTGGGTCTCAGAGCAGAAGATCTTCCAGTGTGCAGGGCAAGCACCCACCCAGAGAAAATGGCTGAGCCGTGTTTCAAAGTCAGCAGGCGGCAAGGTCCTCTGGGCCGAGTGACTGCACACGGTGTGGGAAGCGCCCCTCCACGCGGTTGACGTCCTCAGCTCCTGCCCAGCTCCTCTGGCTCTGGCCTCCCTTGATCCTGTGTGTTTCCCTCTGAAGAAAAGATCCTTCTTCTCCATCTATGTCCAAACCAGATTTCATGAGGACGTTGGTGATGAGGGGGCCAGGGGTATGGCTCTTCTTTCAGAGATGGCCCCCCTGGGCACATGGGCCCATGTCCACTCCAAATTCCACCTGAGCATGCACAATAGAAAGCAAGGACCAGGGCTCCAGATCTGCCAGGCTCCAGCCTCTCCTGGACTCTGGGTCACAGAGACGTGAGGTGTGTGGCCTGTTGAAGGGATTCCAACACTCAGGTCAATAAGAAGCTCATCCAATGTGAAAACTCCATCTTTGCACCCTGGACAGGGCCCTAGCTGCCCCCAGCTATGTGCCTGGTGTCAGCTGGGGAGCCCCAACCCCCTGGAAAGCTTGACTTCAGCTAGCTCTATGGCCCACGCCCCTGGTGCCACTCAGTCCCTGACAACGTCACCTGGGTGCTCTGCTCAGCAGGCTGCTTGGTCCACAGGGCTTGCAGCCTAAAGGGTGAGTGAGGCCAGCCTGTTCCTAACCACCTGTGCCAGGTGGGCAGCAAGAGTCGCAGGTAGCAGTCTGAAGTCATATCTGCTCTCCTCCGGCCAGCCTGTTTGAGTGTGAGCATCTGGAGGCAGAGACGAGCCTGCAGGTGGCAAGCCGAGAGAAAGGAAGGTGCCCGAGGAGTCTGCTGTCTTAGTCTGCCCTCTGCTGCTGTAACAAAAGCCTGAGACTGAGTAATTTATAAAGCACAGAGTTGTATTTGGCTTGTGGTTCTGGAGACAGGAAGTCCACGAGCAAGGCGCTAGAATCTTCTTGGCTTCTTGCCGTGTCAGCTCATGGTGGAGACAGCACACACTTCCAGAGGGAGTTGGCTTCTTAATCCATGGGTGGATTAGTCCTCACAACCCTTCGCCTCCCAGGGGTTTCACCCCAAATTCCATCCGCATATGCCTGGGGGAGGAAGGTTCTAGGACATGCGTTCACACTGGGGACTCTGCACTAATGTCCCTCAAAGTGGCCCCAGGGGACAATAACTCTGAGCCTGTCAGAGGTGCTGAGCACATGGTGAGGTCTAAGCTGGGCCTAGTGCACCGTCTGTGAGTCCCACAAGCTCTGTAGACAGAGGAGCTTACGTTCGTGCCCTCATGGCTGCTGCGGGTCAGATATTTGGCAGCGTGGCTGGGCTCTCAGCTGGGGGTCTCCCAAGGCTGAGGTCAAGGTGTCATCTGGCCGTGCTCCTCTCCAGGGCTCCTCTGCAGACTTCATCTCCCCGAGCCTACCGACTCCACGGCAGTTTGATCATTGATGCCAGCAGCAGAAAACGGTCTCTCCTGCCTGGAGCCTCCAGCAGAGGCACAGAGGCCTCAGCCTATGTTAGAGGCTCAACTGATCAGGCCTGGCTCACCCAGAAAGTTCCCCTCTTGGTGAAAAGCCAGCCGAAGTAGGTGCCTTAGTTCAATCTGCTCATCTTTGCCACACTCCGTCACATGAAAGTGACACCTGTCACATTCACTGGCCTCAGCCACACCCAAGGGGAAGGGATTCTGCAGGTGGGACACAGGAATGGGACTCTTGGTGATGCCTTGGAATCGTGCCTGACAGGTACAGGAGCACTCCACACGACTGTGATGCTCATCTGCCTCCTCATCGGCGTCAACGCTGTCTGTTCTCCATGCCAGGAAGCTGAGGCTGGGGGGCTGACACCTCCCACCCAAGGTGTCACCATTAACCACAAGCAAGGTGGGACCTGAGGTCAAGCCCTCCCCTCCTGAGTGCCCGCTGTCCCCTACACGCCTGCAGCCCAGGACCTGAGGACCCCCAGTGGGGCGTAGCTCTGTGTCTGGCTGGCTCCTCTTCCTCCCCGGGGCTGGAGAGGGAAGAGACGAGAGCAGTGGATTCTTGCTGACCCACAAGAGTCGTCTCCGTCTTTCCTTGTGGGTGAATTCCAATTGGCCAGCGCTGAGCAGATGTTCAAGTCTTCATGGAACAAAAGGAGGAGCCTCCCCGGGCCAAGGGGCGTCCTGCTCATGCCCAGCCGGTCACGGGAGTGCAGTGCTCTTTACTCACATGTCCAGAGTGTCAGGAGAGGTCTGGGGGGGCTGCTAGGAAGGGTCCCCTTGCATCTTCTCTCTGGTCCTCTTCTGCATGACTCGACCACAGTTGCATGAAGTCCCAGGCCCTGAGGGGGGAGCTCCCCCCTGGTCTGAGCCTGCGGCTTCAGAGCAGGGCAGTCAAACACCTTGTCCTGGGTCCAGAAGGACGTGTCACATGGCACAGAGTGAGCACCAGGCCCGATGACACAAGTGCACCAGCCTCTGGTGGCTCTCGTCCCAGGCTGAGCTGACCACCCGCCTGCACGTGGCCACGATCACGTGACCACAGAGCACATGCTCCTCAGCACGCGGCACACCACACACACCACGCAGGGTGGGGCAGAGGTCCCACCATGGGGGGCTCAGTGTGGAGGGGAAGCAAGTGTCTGAAAGACTATCTGAGAAGATTCGCATGTCTCCTCTAGACAACGAGAGGAGGTAACCTAAGGCAAGACGTGATTAATTGGCAAGTGAATTATTCAGACAGGAGTGACAGGAGGTCAGGGTGGAGAGCGATGGCTTCCGTCCAGGCTGATCAGGGAAGGCGCCGTCATCCCACAGTTAGACCTGTGGACTCGTGAGAGGAGGTACAGTGAGTGAGTGACGCCTGCTCCTCAGAGCGGGATCTTGAGAGCAGACTGAGGACAGGTGGGGCCAAAGCTGGGACCCTCGTGTCCTCCCTTGGTCCAGCAGAGCCCCTTCTGAGGAATGTCTCTGGTAAATGCAGAAGACTGCTGAGAGGAGTGGGGAGCAGGACCTGGGTGGAGTTGCTTTCCACTGACTCGAGCCACAGTCCTGCCCCATGGGACTCCCCCCCAGGGTGAAGCGTCCGGCCATGCTTGTGGGAGGACGGTACTTACGAGAAGAAAGCCTGGTGAGAGTGAGGAGCACGAGACCTTCCCGCCTGCTATGGCCATCTGAAACCTGGCAAAGCACACCAAGCAAGGGTTTGCAGGAACAGCACAACAGCAGAGCAGAGGCATTCCAGAGAAAGGAAAACCTAGGCGGTCAGCTTGACATTGACCCCGCTCTCTTCTTGGGGACGAGGCAGTGTGTGTTGGTCCCGCTGAGCCACAGAGGTGGAGACTGGCGCTTAGCACCACTGAGGCAGGTGGCACTCAGGGCGCAGATCACTGGAGAGGAAGGAGCTGTGACGGGGCAGGGAGGCCAGGGGGCTCCCCAGGGGTGCTTGGCCAATGGCGGGGCTGTGTTCACACAGGGAAGGCTCCGCAGACCCTCGCAGAGAGTGGCCTCTGTGGGATTCAGAGAAGAACCACGCTAGCAGTCTCAGTTGGTGCAAGAGGTCTCATCCAGCTTCTCCTCCAGCCTCTGGACTCCCAGCTCAGACACCAGGGAGGGTCTGCACTGGAGGTGAGAACCGTGACCCAGAGGGACGGCCAGCCTAGAACTCTCCCTCAGCTCAACCCAGAATCTCGCTTAGACAGGCCCAGGGAGGGAGGTAGAAACTCATCGACACAGAGAGCAAGGCCCAACAATCTGAAGGAAGACACCCAACACAGATTCCCCACACACACCACGCACAATGTCCAGAGGGTTAAACAGAATTGCAAGTTGTGTGTAAGCCAGGAACACTTCCTCCATGACAGAGAAAACATTCAGTCAAAGGACCTACCACATGGCATTGATAATGGAATTAGCAAGACTTAAATAAGCTAGAGAAATATGCTAAGTATAGTCTTAAAGAGTAAGCAGATTGAGAACGCATGAGAGAGTGAAAGTAATTTTTCAATGAAAACAACAAAGTCTGAAATGTTTACCAAAATTTTATTGGATGAATTTCACAGAACATCGAAGATGAAAGAAGAAAGGGGTCAGGGAACTTTAGAAGAGACAGAACATGCCCAATGTGAAGAACAGGAAGGAAGGAATTCAGAAAATACAAACAGAGCCCCAGTGCCCGTGGGATGACTTCAGCTGATCTGACCAGCTTGCAATGGGAGTCCCAGAAGGAGAGGAAGGAGAGAAAGAATGGGAGCAGAAAATAGAAGACACCATTGTTAGAGAGCGAGTGAGAATTACAGACCACCACGCTTAATGAGCCAAACTGAAGGAGAAAAAGGTCCTTTACTGGCAAGTCAGGTAAGCAACTGGGAGCAGGCTAGCACCTCAGGGAACTCCCAGCACTTGAAATTTGGAAGCACAGAGTTTGTAAAGGCGAAAACCACACACACACACACACACACACACACACACAGACAAACACACAAGGACAATGAAGCCAGATGTAGGTCAGAGAAGACCTTGTTGAGACCAATATTTTGATTACATGAGATGATTATTTTGATTATACATTACAGAGTCATTTTGTTGGACATCAGGGCCATGGTCAGGGCTGCAGGAAGGCCCTGCTGTTCTGTCGACAGACACGGCCTCAGGAGGCTAAAAGGAAACATTATAAGCAAGCACACAATGGAGTCGGGTCAGAACAAAATGGTGTTACTTTGGTTCTTTTCCATATCAACCATAACCAAGTTTTTTACAAATTTAATGGAAAACATTCATGGAGAGTTTTAAGAACCAACAAGAAAACCATCAGATAAACACAAAGGGACATCATGGTGAAGCTGCTGAAAGCCATGATTCAAGAAAAAATCTTAAAAGCAACAAACTTTGAAAAGCACATTAAATATGGGAAGCAATGACACAAATGCTGACTGACTCATCAGAGACAATGAGGGTCAGCAACAATGGAATGACGACTTCAAGGCAATGAAAGAAATGTCGGTGCAGAATTATACACCCAAAGGGAGTGTCTTTCAGAAATGAGAGTGAAGTAAAAGTTAAGGCGTAGTGTGTCACCATCTGAGCCGCCCCCAAGACCTACTAAAGAACAGGACACAGGCTAACGTCACATGCCAGATGGAAACGCAAGCCCAGGAGGGTGCCAAGCACAGAAGGTGACGCGTATGTGGCCAGAGAGTTTTAAATACTGCTTCTCCCTCCCATTAAGCTCATCAAAATGAAAAGTCTTGCGATGAAGGGTGGTTTTTGACACAAGTAGAAGTAAGTCCCATGACCCAGCAGCACAAAGGCCAGGTGGGCAGATAAGATCCCGCTTTTGCTAAGTTTTTACCCCTGTGAAAGGTGAAGTGGCACAATATCCAAGCAGAGTGTAGTGAGGAAAAGACACAGATTGCAATCTGAGAGCAGCTTCTGAAAATAGTGGAACTCTAAAATAAGGAATGAAACAGAACCTAAAGCCCCTGCTACATTTTATAGGGATTTCGATGACCGATATGGAACTTGTTCCCCCACATCTGTTCACTGCTCCGGCCTCACTGGCTCGTCCACTGGTGGAAAGCTGTCTGGAGGTGAGGCCCACCTGTCGGCCTCCCTTGCAGCTCCAGGTGACCTGCCCAGGGAAGTCTTAATGGGGCGTCTGAGCAGCAGAGGCAGATGTGCGACCTCTGTGCTCCTCCTTGAAGGACAGGAAGAGCTCTGAGTGGAACCGCAGCCCAGGCCACGCTGCAGACCGCCATTGCTTCAGTGTGGACTGTGGGAGGAAGTGGGGAGCAAACTTTGATCCCGTGTAAGTCACTGTCATGTTGTGTCCCTGTTACATACAGCCAAAGGGAAAGTCCAACCAGAGCAGTTGGTGCCTGTCCACATGGGCCTGGGACACAGTGAGCAGAGTGTGGAATCCACGCGGCACCCAAAGACCACCTGGTGAAGCAGGCGTGGCCTCAGGCTCTCAGCGCATTGTGGGCAGAATAAGAACCACCCACCATGGCGACGCACAGTCCTCAAGTGTCCCCTCTCCTCCAGATGGATGGTGTAGATTTAATTTTATAAATCACTTTTATTTAAAATAGCTGGAGAAATTATAAAACAGTTGAGAATAAATTTAACAGAGGATGCTCGGCAAGGAGAGCTAAGTGGAGATATTCATGAACTAGAAGCCTTGATATTGTGAAGACATTAAGTCTCTCAACATTGGTCGGGAGATTCAGCTTAATCACAGTCTAAATTCTAATAGGCATTTATGTAAGTTTTGATGGGTTAAATCTAAAATTGATGTAAAATGCAAAGAACCTAGAATAGCCAAAGCCATGCTGAAAAGAAAGAATAAAACGAGAGGACCTGGAATACCTGATTCTAAGTCAGCACGGCACAGATGGAGCATCCCTAAGGCAACATCAGAAACCCCAAATGCTCCGAGATCAGGAGTGCCGACAAGATGTCACACGTGGAAAATCCCACCCCACGAAACTTTGGGTCGTGCACAAAATTATTTATAATATTGTACAAAACTTCCTTCTGTCAATTGTATGAAACATAAATGGATCTCATGTTTAGACTGGGTTCCAGCCCCAAGATAGCTCATAATATATACGCAAATATTCCAAAGTCTGAAAACAACCCCAGATTGGAAACCCTTCTTCTCCCAAGCATTTCAGATACGGGGCACTAAGCCTGTATAATCCCGGGAGAGGCTCATGGACTTCTTGAACGAGATGCGGACTCCAGAGCGAGACTCGAGCATGCTTGGTCCTTGGAAGTTGTTCCCAGGTACCAAACTACCCATCAGGTGTCCACACTACAAAATGTGAATCTTGATCTCAACTTCATACACCTTACACGACATTGAACTTGAGGTGGATAATGTGCTTAAATATAAAACTTAAGACCATAAAGACTCTAGGAGAAAAACTGAAGACTGTTTTGCAGCCTGGGGTAGGCAATATTTTCCTAGACAAGAATCAGGGAAAGAAAACAACCATAGAAAAAGACAGATTTCAAGATTTGAAATTTCTACTCCTGAAAAGACTCAATAAGTAAGTTGGGTAAGCCATAGAATAGGGAGGGGAAAAAAGACATTTATAGAATATATAAAGGACTCCCACAAGGGTAGTAGGACTTCATAGCAAAACGGAAAAAAATATTCTCAGCCCAATTAGAAAGAGGAAGACCTTTGAACGTTGCAAATGGAGGCACAGGAGTGATGGACAGATACTTAGAAAGTGCTGGAATTCAGGGACCCCACGCCAGTGTCAATCAGTGTCAAATGGATGCAGGTTAAAACAGGATGGGAGAACTCCTGGCCTGTCAGAATGGCTGAAGACTGGCAGCCTCAGAGGTCCACAGAAGTGACAGCCACAGGCCTGTCACCTGTGGGATGCAGGTGGCGTGGCTGCTGGAGGAGGGGGCCTGGAACCTTCTCTTAAAGAGCCACCCTGCATATGTAAATGAGAGCGAGCTTACGTCTGGATAAATTCTGTGTGTGAACATTCACAGCCGTTTATTAATAATAGTCCAAAACCGGAGAGAGCCCACGGGTCCGCCACCTAAAAAAAGCAAAAGGACTGTTAGCATGCTCGTACAAAAACTACTCCCCAAAAATAAAAAGGAAGGGGCTCTCATGTGTGCTACGACCCGAATAAATAAAAAAAAAAAATGTAAGCTGAAAGAAAGAAGCCCGCCCCGAAGCACGAGTGTGTGTCTTTCCATCTCTATGTTCTAGAATAGGGAAAACCACCGTTTCCAAAACCCACGGAAGCAGTAGGGGACAGGCAGGCCTGACTGGAAAGAGGCACACAGGGACTTCCCCAGCGATGACAGGGCTCGGGTCACACAGCTCCGTGTGCTGTGGAAGCTCATGTACACTTGAGATTTCTGTCCTTCCTTTCCCTAGCATTTAAAGATCATTGTTTTTTATTTCTGGAACTTTCTTATTCATTTAGGATTAATTTCCAAACATGATGAGATATCACCTCACACCTATTGCAATGTTATTATGCAGAGAAATTAGGAAGCCTTGTCCATCATCAGCAGCTATGGAAACAGCATGGTAAAAGCAGGACTGTCATGTGATCCAGTAATTCCACTGCTGGAATATTTCCAAAAGAATTGAAGTTGGGGTCTGGAAGAGACCGCTGCCCCCAGGCTCACTGCAGGACACTTCACAGTAGGCAAGTTGGGGACACTCTGATGTGCCTGGACAGATGAATGGATAAAGGAAATGCACACATGCTCAAGATGGAATACTACTCAGCCTCAAAAATACAACTCACTGTGCAGCATCATGGGTGAAACTAGGGGTATCGGGCTAAGTGAAATAAGCCAGGCACAGCAGGACAAAAATGCAGATTCCCCTAGAAATCGGTCAAACTCAGAAACAAGCAGAAATCCCTGACCCTAGCCTTTATTCTGTTAGGCCCCCGAGGGAGCGGGTGATGCTGGGCACGTTGGGAAGGCCATCTGCTCGACTGAGTCCCAGTTCAACACCCTGACGGACGCGCCCGCAGTCACGTGAAGCAGGTCTGGGACACCGTGGGGCTCTGTCAGCTTGTGAAACGGCTCCTGCTCAAAGCCTGTCCTGAAGCGTCCATCACCAGGCCCACCTGCCGACCGTCCCAGAGCTCCCCAGGAGCTGGGCACCTGCTCTTACTGCCCAGCTCTTCTCTGCATGGACGCTCACTGAGTCTCCCCCTCAGGGGGATGTTCTGCCTCCGTGGAGGTCCAACTTGGAGGCCACGTGGTCTTCACCCCTGCAGGCCCAGCACTTTCCCGAGACCTGGATTTGTGCAGCTGGCGCCTCTGTGACTGTCTCCGTGGCCCTTCCACAGGAGAACTGCGCACCCCCCAGAGTCCTTGTCCCAGCTGTTCCCCATGTAGAGGGGGTTTCTCCAGACCCAGTCGGACCCGAGACTTTGGTGCCCACTCTGTGACTGATCCTCAGGAAACATGCCTGATTCTGCCCAACAGACCCTGACCTGAGTCCCCAGCCCCTCCGGGGGAGAGACCCCCTCCAAGCCACCTCCTCTCCTCAGCCTTCTGGGGCAGAAACCCCTCGAGTCCCCCTGATTTCTGTCCACCCAGCAGACTTGCTGCCCCCCAAGATCATGGGGCCATTCTTCCTCCATGCCCTCCAGGTGGAACCGGGCACCCGCCCTGGTCCTAAAGCCCTCCAGGCCTGGTCCCCCGCCCCTCCCCAGCTGGCCCTGCTCCACACACCTGGCTGCTCCTTCGGGGCTACCCAGGCCCCCGCCATAATGGTCAGCTCCCCAGGCCCAGCCCTCCCTTCCCTCCTCTGCTTTAATCCTCTACAGAACATTGGCCTTAACCTGAGTCTCCCAGAGGCAGACCCTGGGCAGGGTGAACTGAGCAGGGTGGAACTGAGGGAAATGCTTGTCAAAGAAACTGGGAGGGAGCCCAGGAGATGAAAAAGGGTCTGCTGCCTGTCCAGCCCTGGGGAGGGGGGCCAGGGAAGGAAGGCCGAGGAAAGGCCCAGGCTGCCTGGAGGTCGGGGGGGTGGTTCAGCAGAGCTGTCCGGGAGTCCAGGAGCCCTGTGCTGGAGCCGGTCAGCAGGCCCACATCCCCAGGTGCCAGGACTCCTGCGGCCCTCCATTTGATCTGGGTGCACATGCTGGCGTGGGGTTCACGCTCAGGTGGCCACAGGGTCCCTCAGGCCACACCCTCTCGTGATCTAGTTTTCATCTCCCACCTGGAAGGTGAGTGACACGAGGGGTGTGTTTCACTTCCTCCCAATCCCAGCCCTGGAATAATGCCTGGCACATGTAGATGATCAGTTCAATGGTTCATGAGCAAATAAGTGGATGGATGGATGGATGGATGGATGGATGGATGGATGGTGGATGGATGGATGGTGGATGGATGGATGGTGGATGGATGGATGGACGGATGGATGGTGGATGGATGGATGGATGGATGGATGGATGGATGGTGGATGGATGGATGGTGGATGGATGGATGGATGGATGGTGGATGGATGGATGG
>JAJEJO010000549.1:180912-195842 GCA_020662805.1 Glaucomys volans
GTCAACAAAACTCTCTCCTTTCTTCCCACACAGGTGTATCGTAGTTCTCTTCTACAACTAACTCAGACATGGAAATCAAGGGCAGGACTGGGCCGCACATGCTCCCTTGGGGTGCCTCACCCCTCTCAGAGAGTGAGTGGATTCCTGTTGATCACTCTCCACTGGCCCGTCTGATCTTCAGGACAGCGGGTAAGCAAGGGCGGCCTATGCCGCCTGTCCTGAAGGTAAAACCTGGGAATGAATGTTTACCCTAAATGCCATTCTTGTCCTAAGTACCCTCAGGGTCTCAGCCTCCATCCTCCCTCACCCCCACGTGGGCAGCAGAGACTCGGAAGTGATGGGAGGTGCTGAACCTGAGCCGTGACCTTGCAGAACTCCAGAGCCGCACAGGCCAGCATTCAGCACCCGCTAGGTAGTGTCCCCTTGCTGGAGGCTGGAAAGCTCAGGGTGGGGAGTGACCACCCCCTGTGGGCAGCCCCCTCCCACCGTGGGGCTAGTGCCTCGGCTCAGTGATCCATTTACCTTGAACTTGGGAAGTGGAAGGCTGTGCGAATGAGCAGGGTGGTCTGGGGCAGGTCTCGGAGTTCAGATAGCAGAGCTGCTCAGGGCGGCTGGCTGGGATCAGTCACCATTGCTGACGACGAGTCACAGGAAGTGAAGTCGAGGTGGCCAGCGCTCCGCAGACTGATGGGTGTCCACGTCCCTCTGCTGTTTGCCAACGCCATTACTTTTACAGCTTAATCTTCCTGTAACCATTTTTCAATAATCAGAGAGGCTAAATTAAATAAAAGGCCACTTCTTGCTATAGGTGCCGCGTCTACTTCACCCTGCTCTGGGGGCAGGTGGCTCTTGGAAGCCTTCAGCACCCGGCTGCAGGGATTCCTGGGGACACCACCCCTGGGTTTCTCCTCCCAGTGCACGGATTCTGACCGAATTGGAAAAAGCCCGTGGGTTCTGCAGTTCACTCCCGGTGGGAACACCCATCCTGCGCATCTCTCTGAAATCCTTAAGTTAATGCTGACGAAGGAAGAGGAGCCAGTGGCCTGAGGAATGTCAGCCCTCCAGAGCACGGCTGCAGGGTGGCTGCAGGGCGACAAGCAGCTCCTCCCGCGCTCCTGGGAGCTGGGCGTCTGGTGCACCGAGTAGAGGCAGCCCTTGGAGTTCTGTCGTAAGCTTTGCAGCCACGGAATCTTTTATTACTGAAGGAAACCCCGCCTCGGGATTTGTTGGGGATTAGCGCACTTCTGTACAGACCTTCCGTAGGGAGAAAGCGGGGAGGAGACAGCCAGCACCTCACACATCTGTGGCTGTCATAAGGAGACGCTTTAAAGATAGCGCCACACAAAGAGTGTAAAAATAAATGACGGAGGCTCGCGGCTGTGCATCAGAGGCAGCGGCACCATCTGCTTTAAGTAACGTTTATTTTCCTGAAAAAAATATGTTCCCAAACTGAATAATGTCCACGTAGTCTAAATATTTGCTCTGCACAAGCATCCTGGGAACGATATGCAAACGTCCCGAGAATTCAGAAGCATCACCAGCCGCGGGAAGGGAAGAAGCACGGTGGCGGTGCCGAGAGCGCCTCCATCGCCATGGCAATGCCGCGCGCTATTATTTATGGCTCTCTCAGCTCTGACAGTTGGAAATATTGCAGAATCAAAAGACATCTGTTGAGTGCAGCGGGCGCGTCTGCAGCCCTGCGGTCGGGACGAAGCGTGTTATTTCTGGACCCCTGGGTGCAGGCGCCGAGTCACAGTGGGAAGCAAATTGCCCGCAGCTCTTCACAGCCACTTACTCAGTGCGAGTTAAACACGCAGACAGACGCTCCAGCCCCGCGCACGGTGACTCCGGCTGCCGTCTGGCCGCCGTTCCCCGCGATCTGACTCAGAAGGTCAGGTGCTGCTGGTTGGCTGAGGGAGTGGGCAGGTGGCGAGTCAGCACGGCTTCCGAGAGCGCAGCCCAGGCTCCGGAATGCACTGGCTGCGGCGCTTTGGACCAGCCGCGGACCCTCACTGGGCCTCAGTTTCCTCATCTGCAAAATGGGCATGAGGGCCTTCCCACCCGAGGGGCGGTTCAGAGAACTGGGCACCTACCACTCCAGGTGCCAGCACCCAGGTTCCCAGGATGGCCACTCTTGCTCTGCTGTCCTGGCTGACGTTGGAGCTCTGGTGGGATTTCAGCGGAGCTTAAGCAGGGAATGAATCTGAGACACTTTTTCCAGCATGCTAATCATTTTATTGACATGTGATGAGGGACACCGACTAGAGACAGGATTCTGCACCTTGTGTCTGGCGCCTTCAAACTTGGCCCTGCAGGCTCAAGGATCCCTTGCTTATTTTAGTGTTTGATATTTCAAATCGGCCAGGGGCAGCTGCAGCAAGCCCCAAACACACGATCTGAAACATCCCAATGGTGGCTTCTCTCCTTCAAGCTCACACAGAGGACCCGATGGGGGCACAAAGCAAGCTGGACATCACAGGGTGCCCTGCGCCAGCCTGACCACTGGAAATCCCTCTTACCATCTGCTCCCGGAAGAGAGCTTTCTGCACACTCAGACTCGGCGCCAAGGTCCCACTTTATAAGTCAATAGTCTCTAATAAGCGCACCAGACGGCACTGGTCAGGAGAGGCTTGCTCTGTGCCCAGCGAGGCACCGTCACCCCTGTGTGGACTGCTGCTGAGCCCAAAGCCCACTTCACTAAGGACGCCCACAAGTGTACCAGCTGCTAAACTGCAGTGACATCTGTGGGTCCTCAGAGCCCCGGGTTCCCAGGAGCAACCTGTTTGTTCTCCTGGTTTCTCAGGTGAGATGAGAAAGGGGTGCTCCGGGGCGTGCTCTCGGGAGGCCACGGGCCTGCGTGCAAAAAGCACAGTCCTAAACCTGCTTCCTGCTTTTTCCTTTGTCCCCAAGTTAAAGGGGGCTTCTCAGTCCAAGGACCCCCCTCCTGGTGGGTGTCTGAGCCCAGCGTTGGCAAGCAACACTCCCAGGGCATCTCGGCAAGACCAGTGTGACGTGCCCAGAGCGCCAGGGCAAGCCAATGATGGTGCCAGGTGGAGATGGTGCCAGGTGGAGAGGGGGCAGCACAGAGGGAAACCTGGGGTCCGCCTCCCACCTGGGGGGCGGTGTGCCCGCAGCTGGGTGGTGGGAGCCGCCTCTGAGGCCCAGGGCTCGAGGTGTTTCTGGAGCTGTGGGAAGATGCCGAGGTTGACAGTGGTGTCCCAGAATTTGGAGAAGGTCCTGGAGGTACCATAAGACGGGGAGTCCGAGCGAGCCCGTAGCACACTGGGCTCTGGGCTCCGAAAAGCAAGAGTGGCTGTGGCTGCAGCGGGGCTGGGCTCCCGGGAGCAGCTCCTATGAGCAAGATGGGCCGACCTGCAGGAAGAAGGAGGGAGTTGGCCAATGTGGACAGACTCAGGAGGGAAACCAGCAAGGGGAGCTGGACTGGAAGCAGGGACGAGGAAGAATCCGCGAGCCCGCAGGTCCACAAGCTTGGGCAGATTCTGCCGGAGAGAATGACCGGGAAGCGGCACAGCCTGCAGGAGAGGGAGGCGGGGTACAGCACAGTCCTGAGTGCAGACAAGGGGGGCCCAGACTCCAGGCTACCTACACAGAGCGGGACCCTCTGGCCTGAGGCAGGCCAGACAAGGTTCAGTGACAATCACAAGAGGGTAATAAGAGACGATGCAGGGACCACCAGGTGCTCACCCTCCATCCAGTGCCAATCAGAGAGGCAGGAAGGGGACCCCGTTCCAGGACTCGAAGGCCCTTCTCTGAGGGGCCTGTAGTTATTCAGCACCGGCCGGACCTCAGGCGCAGAGGCAGAGTCACAGTGCAATGCTGGGGACACATTCAGAGGTTCTCGCATTCTGGCTCTGTCCTCATCCTGCAAACACCGTAGAGAGCTCACAGGAACCTGGCCGTCTAGCCTCTGCGTCCCCACACGTTCCAGCCTGGCACTGCCAGGGCCTGACGGGCAAAGCAGCGTGAGATTAAACCAGGAGCAGAGCGGCGCAGCCAAGGCGAGGCAGCTGAAATGCCTCCTGTCCAGCAGGGCATGTGTGTGACAGTGACCTTCCCACAACACTGGCAAAGCTCAGTGCAAGGGAGACACAACAGGAACGTGCCTCAGCCCCATAACCAAGCCCCGTGCTGCAGGAGGGTGGGTCCCTGTCTCTTCCCCTGACTGGCAGCCAGGGTCGTTCACACCAGCACCACCCCCGGCCCGGGAGGGAAGGGTTGGACTCCAAAGGCTCTGAGGCCTTGGGGACTTTCAGCTCCATATGATCTCATGGAGCCACCGCTGCTGACCCAAAGGGTGCCGTGTGGCAGGTGTCTGCGTGCACAGCCTCTGCCCTGCCCAGTGAGCATTGTGACCTCAACCAGGGTCTAGGGTGCAAAATCAGGTGCGGAGCACAGGCACTGCCGGAGGGTCGGGTGTGGGTTATCTTTCTGGTACGGCGCATCTCTTGCCTGCCAGGACAGACAGACAGCCCGTTCCCACGAGCACTCCTGAGCATTCCCACCCCGGAGTAGCTGGGAGAAGCCCAGAGACGGGCAGAGCTGTGCCCCCAGGAACAGCGTTGCTGGACCACGTCACCCAGGGCCCCACAGAGGAGGCGTGGGTCATGGGACTCATTTACCACTTTCTCCATCAGGAATTCTACTTGCTTCCCACTGGGACGTTTTCGGACCCCATTTCCTTTAGTGTCTGCATAGGTCTGAGGCCATGTAGGGAATTTTTGATAATTATTATCATTTTGGCACCAGTGGCCGAACCCAGGGGTGCTTAGCCCCTGAACCACATCCACAGATCTTTTCTATTTTTTATTTTTTATTTTGAGACTGACTCTCACTAAGTGGCTGAGGCTGGAACTTGTGACCCTCCGAGCTGCTAGGATTACAGGTGTGTCACCACGCCCAGAGGGAAAAAATCTTTTTTTAAATCTAGAAAGAAAGGGATTGGATCTGGACTCTAAAAGCTGCTTCTCGGGCTCCGAGACAGGCCAAGCAAGACTTGGGTGCATGGGAGAGGGCGCCCGGCTGTGACCTCAGCAGGAAAGAGGGGGACGTGGTGCGGCAGCAACACCCAGGGAGCGGGCACCAGGGCGGAGGAGGAGCCAGCAACCTGACACTCAGGTGTCGCCTTGGCTTTCCCCTGCGGTGACCTTCTGGGAACACGGTGCCCTTCTCTGCTGTGGGCCCCAGGGAGAAACAGGAAGAGGAGGGCTCCTCCCACCTGCCCCCCACTCAGGGCTGCTCAGGAAAACGGGTGGAAGCGTCAGCAACTCAGAGAGGACACCCTGGCGGAGCCCGGCTGATGGTGGCAGCGAGGAAAAAGCCATGTGGGCAAGTCCTCACTCTGGATGACCGGCCGGGAGGGGCAGGTGAGATCGCCGCAGCCGCACCCAGACCCTGCCAAGGACACCCGGCGGGGAGACGAGGGAGGAGACTGAGCTGGTGGCAGCAGGGGCAGGAGGGGGCTTCGGCCAGGGAGAATCGCAGGGAGGGCAGCCTGCTACCAATACGCTCTCCTCAGCAACCTCGCCCCAGCCGTCACCAGCGTCCTGCTGCCGGGCAGTGAGGGGCCCTCCCGAGCCTCCCTGCCTCTCGCAGACAGCCAGCGCTGTCTGATAGGGTCAGCGTGTGAGTTCAGGACCAGGATCGCAGGCTCTGAAGTCCGGCCGACGTTGGGTTTAATGCCCCAGCTCTGCCGTTGGCCAGTTCCATGACACTGGGAAGCTGGCTCACCCTCTCTGACCTAGTAGCTTACTGGAGGATGCAATGCCATTGAGGCTCATTCCATTCCAGGTACAGTACCAGCTGATCCATGGTGGTGGGAGTCTTCTCTTCCACCCCCCCTTTTTACTACCATTATTGTTAAATCTGAGATAAGAGCCCGTGGGATGAAGCCACTGAGCCCTTGAAGCCACTGAGCCCTTGATCACAGTTGGAGCCGGGGCCACTGTCACGGACAGATGTGCCAAATCAGCAGGCCAGTGCTTCTGCGATGTGGCATCTTCTTGTTTTCAACCCTGGATGTGACGCCTTCACACGTCTCATGTGAACTCCCTGATGAGCTGTGACAGGCCAGCCTCAGGGCTGTGGCTGTGGAGTCACAGGGCCCACGTTAAAGGCTCATCACTCAGCTCCACCCGGCTGCCACCTCGAAACTCAGCCACTTCCAGCAGGAGGCCCCATCTTTGTCGCTGGGCCCACTAACCTCGTTCTGTCCCTGAGCTCTGGCCCCACGTTCCACAGCGGGTAAAGCAACGCCAGGCAAGTCAAGGAAACCACAGAGAGACCGTCAAACTCAGGAGCCTGGGACGCAGGCTCCCCTGGGCTCCCTGAACTTTCCAAAACTTGTGATGAAATACACGAGATCAAATCCGCACCTCAGTCCCGTGCGCTGCGTACCTTCACGGCACAGCCATGGCCACCAAATAGTTCTAGGACATGTCATCAACTCTCAAAGGAACCTGTCCCCTTAGCTGTCCCTCCGGAGGCTCCCCCAGCACCTGGGGGCCGCCCTTCAGCTCTAACGTCTCAGAGCTAACGTTCCTGTCCACCTGGAGGGACACCAGGAGCGGGACAACACTTGCTGGTGTGTCTCTCTGTTTCCAGGAGAGAGGGCACTTCAACAGACTGGCACGGTGAAGAAGATCCACCCTCCCGACACGGGCAGCATCACCCCGTCCATGGAGAGCACAGGTGGGACAGGGAGCAGGAGGAAGGGGAACTCCCTCTCTCCTCTCTGTGGGCTGCCCTCAGACCCTGGGCCTCCTGGCTCTTGGGCCTTTGGCTCCCAGGACTCAAGTGGGCACCTCTGCCCTCCCCTTGCGCTGGTCCTCAGCTTTGGACACACCCCGGCTTTCCTGGTTCTCTGGCTTGCAGACAGCAGATGGCGGGACTTCTCAGGCTGGATTCCCATGACGACTCTGGTACTGCGTCTGTGTGCGTCTGCCGAGGCTGTGCTTCCTTCCCCAAGAGAATCCGGACCAACACACCAACTCCGTGGACTCGCCCGTTCTGGATATTCCGCACAGACAGGCTCTGCAGGGCAGGTTCCTCCTCGAACTTTGGGCCCACAATGAGTCCACTGCAAGACAGCCTGGTGGTCCCCGAGGCTCAGCGCTGGTGCAAAGGCTCGGTAACGAGTCCCTGCAGCCCAGCACGTGGTCAGTGGAGGTCACCTCCAGCAGCACCGCTGTGTCGAAGCTGTGCTGAGTGCCACGGAGGAGGGCGGCGCGTGCCGTCCTTCATGCCAAGGCTGACTCCCAGCTGCAGTCTTAACCTCCAGTCCTCCTGCTGCTCATTCCAAAACCCTGTGGGCCCCTGTCCCCGGGTCAGGGCCTCCAAGGAGCACAGGGCAAGGCAGTGCAGGTGGAGAGGAATCACAAGCCAGGTCTGGAGGGAGAAGGGTCCAGTGGGCGAGGGGCACGGAGGGGAGGAGCTGGGGGCCATGCCCTGCCCTCTGCCCAGCCCCGGAGGCTGCCCACACTCCTCCCTGGCTCTGCAGCACCTCGGAGGTCTTTGGACAGATGCTCTCGGGACCCACACTGGGCTCTCTGGACATTTTAGCTGGAAAGGATTGTGCAAGACAGAAGGCAGGCAGGGCTGGGCAGGCATCCCGGGGGAGGCGCCAGGCCCTGGGACATTCTTTCTATGTCACAGGATCAGCCATTTGTATCATCTTAAAATAACTGCAAAGCTCGGCTGGAGCCCCGCTGCGGAGCCTCCCAGCATTGCAAACAAGAGCTCATTATGCTGCATCCTTTGTCCACCTGTCTCTGGATCAGATGGAACCTGCAGGTTGGATACCTGCAGCCCACACCCCTGGGCTGCTTTCTCTTCTCCAGCAGGTTGGGGAGCCAGTGCCGGCGGGTCTCAGGGGATCGTGGTGTCCCGCTGCTCAGTGGGCCTGGCTGAGCAGCATAAGCACATAAGAGCAAGGTGTGCCTCTGATTCTAACAGACAGAGGCCTGGGGGTGGACAGCACACTGGCCACATGGACCCTGCGATGCCAAGAGCTATTTGTGGCAGTTGCCCAGACGCCTCCAGGCAGGAGATCCAGATGCGCCTGGAAATAAAGATTCTGCTTTCATGCCACCGTCTCTCCTGGTGTGAAAGTCCATCCTGACGCAAGTCGGAGCGTTCACAGCCCTTGATCCTGAGAGCTGGACTTCTATCTGGAGAACGGCCAGATCGTCACAGCACAGCTTCCTTGAGGACCCAGCCTGGGGTCCGGAGGAGCGCACTACAGGAAGAGGGATAGAGGGAGGCAGGGGTGTGCTGTCCCAGGATTGTGGGCGGGGGAAGGTTCTGATTCACGCTGGATCAGGGTCACCAGACAGAGGGGAGCCTCTGCTCCCGCTGGTGAGACCGGATCCCCGAGAGGCTGGGCACACAGCTCTGCCACTTCCTGGCTTCGCCATCTCAGGCAAATTGCTTTTCTTCTCTGAACTTCAATTTCCTCATCTATAAAATGGCTATATTGATTTATATTGTGGATTTCTTTGAATATTAAATGAAATTTTGATGCAAAGTACCTACCCAAAGCCAGGGATTGTGAGAAGATATCACCAGAGCTGGGTTTGGGGCAAGGGTGTCAGTCAGTCTTCATGACTTGACCAAAATACACAGTAAGGACAACGTAGAGGAGAAGAGTGTATTCTGAGCTCAGAGCTTGAGGTTCAGTCCAAGGTCAACTGCTGCATCGCCCAGCACCTGAGTGAGGTGGAGCATCGCGGTGGAAGGACAGGGCCGAGCAAAGATGTTCACCTCATGGTAGCCAGGGAGTGGAGAGGCAGGAGGAGGAGCCAGGGGCACGAGGTATCGTCACTAAGTGCATGGTCCTCGTGACTCATCTCCCCGAGCCACCTCCCACCTGCCTACAGTCACTACTCAGCACTTGCTGAGTACCTTGGAGTTATTAATCCATCAAGTGCATGAATCCACCGACTAGGTTACAGTTCTCATGATCCTTCCACTTCTGAGCATTCATGCATCAACACAGGAGCGAAACATTACATCCCCGGCCCCAAAGCTCGTGCCCGTCTCACAGTGCAAAACAGTTTAGTCCATGTCCAAGACCCCCATCGTCTTAATGGTTTCAACATGGCCAAAATAGTCCAAGTCCAACGTGTCTCCGAGACTCAAGACCAACGCGTGCCTGTGAGCCCCCATGAAAATCAAAAGCGAGTTGCATGTACCCAACATGGAGCAGTCGAGTGACACCCCATCCCCACATGGAGAAATGGAGGCTTAGGAGGAAGGGATGGGACCAAAGCAAGGCTGAAACCCAGCTGGGCAAACATTATCCCCTGGAGCTCCATGTCCAGTACCTGGGGAACATGGTGGTGGGGGGTGTGACCTCCAAGGGGCTTGGGCAGCCCTGCCCCTGAGACGGTGCTGACCGCAACACTCCTGGCCTCTCCCTCAGGCTGGCTCTATCTGAGGGCAGCAGCTTTCCTTGGCAGACTTTCCATGTTCCTGGCGTCTCTTAACCCTAGGGCTCTCCCCTGCAGCCTTGACCTCCTTCTCACATCTTCCTGCATCACCTGCTCAGGCGCTGCCCACAGGGACTCCAGCCTCGCTACACTTGGCCTGAACTTCTTCTCCAAACTGCAAGCTTTTCAAAGCTTTCCTCTTTCCTCTTTGCTCCGGATGCAGTAAACCTGGATCAGAGCCGCCAACGGGCCCATGCCCTGGTCTGAGCGCTGTGCTGCTTGGAAATCCCCCCACTAGAGTCATTAGCCCCCGCCTCACAGGAAGTCACAGGATGTGGGCAACACGGAGACAAGTTCTTTGCCAGAATGTAACACAAATGGCCTCCAGTCCAATTCCAACGTGAGTCCACATTTCCCTCTGAAACCCGGAGCCCCGTCTTTACTTTCTGCATTTCCATCAGTAACCTGGTCTTCTGAGCTCCAAGCAGACTCACCAGTAAGTCCTGCCCACAACATTCTAAGACTTACCCAGCCTAAATCTCCAAACTTTCCCAAACTCCTCACACAAACCCATTCCCAAGGCTTCTGAACCACAGGTCTGGTGAGTCACGGCAATGACCTCACTTTGCAGTATCAGCTTCTGTTAGTCGACTTTCCATGACTGACCAAAACACCTTAGCGGGGGGAAAAGCTGAAGTGGACTCATGGTTTCAGAGGTTCAGCCCCTGGTCAGCCAACTGCGCCGCTCTGGGCCCGAGGTAGGTGGAGCACGGTGGCAGAAGGGCATGGTGGAAGGAAGCTGCCAGGTTGTGCTGGCTGGGAAGCAGAGAAGGAAGAGCCGGGGGACAAGAGGCAGCCCCCAAGGACAACCCCAGGGCCACCCTCTGCAGCCAGGCCCGGCCACTGTACAGCAGTCCTCTCAGATTCTTAATGCACCAGCTGGATTAACCCATGGGTGAGTCACAGCTCTCCTAACCCAATGGTCTCACCTCGGAACATTCCGACATGGGGCTTCTGCAGGACACCCACATCCAAAACACAACCCCACAGAAAACCCAGAGCAACTCAAATCCAGCCAAGGGTTTACTGGGGCTTCTGCTTGGTGTCGACGGGAAATGCCACGCTGACCAAGAACTCATCAGGCCAGCTCCTTGAGCAAAGAAGGGGCTCGTTTTTATTTACGCATCGAGGCTGCAAGCTGGGCCAGAGCTCCCCGGGGCCATTCTCTTTCCCACTGAGCCCTCTCAATGCGGAAGCCACGCCCTCCTGGCTTTAGTGATGCACTTGGGTTCAGGCCATCAGACTGAGGGAGTGAGGGCACCACGCCCGATGGTGCCAGGCTGTACGCAGGGAGGGCCATCTGCCCGCTCCCCAGGTGGCTGACGGTCACAGGGTGATGGAGCACTGTAAGTTTTTCTTACAGCTCTAACAGTAACGTCACAGCTTCTGCCTGTCCTCTGGGAGCAGCGCCCGCTGCCAGCTTCCTTCTCGGTGGCCCCTCTGTCTAGCTGCCCTGGACGGAGGCCCTTCCCTCAGGGGTTTCCTTCTGCTCTGAACTGTCCCAACTCCTTCGCGGCCACGGAGGTGCTGCCCGCGCCTCCCTCAGCTCCCTTTTCTTCTCCCCCATGGACATTGCTGTGCTCATCGCCCCTTTTATTCCATATCTTCTTCCGGAAGCTGGGGTACCTGCACCCGGGGCCAGCCTGTCCCCTTGCCCTCCCGCGGCTGCGCGGCGGCTGCGTCCCCCTCGCACCAGCGGACTGGCTCTGGGTTCTTCCCACGTTTCCCATCAGGCCTCCCAGGTTTGGGGCTCCTGCAAACCCAGCTCCCACCGCTCTGGCGACTCTCTGCAGTCGCCTCTGCGCGGCCCAACCACGCGGTTTCACGCGCGCATGCGCAGAGCCCAGAGGCCATGGCCCCGCGGCAACCGCTCTTCCCTCCACTCTTGCTCCGTCTGGGCACAGGCTTCGTCTCAGGGGACCCCCGCTTTGCCCCTGTGACATCCGTGCTTCTTTAAGGGACATTTCGAGGGCGGGATAATGGTTTAAATATGCATGCTTGTGAGGTTATGTCGTCCTCTTTTAAAACAATTCCACTTGATACACAATTCCAAGTTCAAATCCTTTCCCCTATGACTCTGGAAATCATGTTCCTATTATTTTCTAAAACTTTATGTTGAAAATTATAAATCTGATGTCTGTCTAATATTGAGTCTGATTTTCCTTGATACATTTTTAAGACGGATTATTTTTTTAACCTGAATATCAGAATTTTGGTTATTGGGGGCTAAACTTTAAAATGCAGAGACACCTGCAGCATCTGGTGCCCAGGACCCTTGCATATGCTGTCATTCGTGGGTGGGTGCTGGCATTCTTTATGTGAGATGGCGCTGCACCCGCAGGTTACCCAGCCCACCCAGCCCCCTTTCCTTGAAGTGGTCTCTAGGTGATCTACAGCACCTGACTCCTAAGTGCTGTGGAAGTAGCTGCTGAGCGATGCTCTTGTTTAGGGAATACAGACGGCGGGGAAGCATGCAGGTTCAGCACACAGTTGTTTTTCAACTATAATTTGTGCGTGGCTGGTTGACATCAGGGTGTGGGACCTGCGGTATGGAGGGCCACCTGCACATTTGAAATGGATGACATTAAAAAGCGTCATCATTATTATGGTGGTAATTATTGAATTTCCAATTGTTCCGGGGATATCTAAGGCTCTGCTGGTCTTGACAATTTTTATTTTTTCGGGCTCTCTTAATTCCTCCATGTGTGTGTTGTGCTGATCCCATTGTCTGCTTTATGATCTGTTTAAAATTCCCTGCTACATGTTCCTAGGAAATCCTCTTTCATTTGATTGTATTTTACAAATATTTATCACGTTTTCATTTAAAAAAGCAAGGTGTGCTTAAGATGTATGTTAGAAATTAAAATGTGCATTTACACTCTTTCTGCTTACCATTTCATGGTTTCCTGAAAGTCGAACCTTTCTTGACATTGGACCATTCCTGGTATTGCTTTCAGTCTGTTTTGTATTCTTCCTCCTGTCACTCATCTGGATCATCACCACGAGGCGACTATTTTACTTTCTGATCCATCACCCACCTCTCTGAACGTTTCTCCTCATTTCTCTGAGTTCTCATTGTTACGTGAGAAGCTTCCCCGTCGGTGGCTCGGGCCTGAGCTGCCTCCACAGGGCCAGCCCGTCCACTCATCCAACACCCTTCCTTTTCTAAATCTCGCCCAGACCTGCGTGCTCTCCTCTCTCTAATCTCACAAGAGCTGCTTATTGGGGGATGGCATGAGTCCACGTTCACGGTGAGAAAGCTCAGCCTCAGAGAGTGGCCAGTCCTCCCTAAATTGACCAGGGAGGCGGTGCTCTTCTTCTCCAAGTTCTCATGAGGATTCCCTGGACTTGACAAATGGGTTCTGAGATGCATGTGGAAGTGGGAACAAGCAGGAGCAGCTGAGGAGGAAGACGGGGAGTGGAAACGTGGGCTGCCAAGGCAGCCCCAGGCACCAGGGAAGGGGGGCCGTCAGACAGACTCCAAGTCCAGCGCCCAGAATCAGCCCACTTCAAGGACCAGCCGCCGCCTCACATTCCATGCCAAATTAATCTCAAATACATTCATGACTTAAAAGTAAAATTTAAAATACAGGAAATGATGAAAGGCATGTTCCTGAACTGAGAAAGGGACGGCGCTCTGCCCAGACCCTCCCAAACTAAATACTTTCCAAGTATTTAATTGTTTTGGCAACTTTTTAATCAAAACACACTTTAAAGAAAGCTAAAAGCGGAAGGAAGATATCCCAACACTGTAGCAGAAGTCTCTCTACTCAGGGGGGATATCAGGAAGCCCTTTAAGTCAATAAGGAAAAGCAGGAATGAGCTGATCCCGAAAACCAGAGGTGGACACGCATCTGTTCAGTAGGCGAGCGAGCTAACGAGCCTCGTTAGGCCTCAGGTAGACGCTGATGAGGGTGAGGGAGAGCGTCCTGCCCCGGGGATGGGCTGCACCTGGGGAGCCCATGGCAGGTGGCCCTGGAGTGTGGGCGGCTGGTTCAGAAGCGGTGGCGTCACCTGGCCAACACCCGCACCGTGAGCCCTTGGCGATTCACCCCCAGTGGGGACACTCCTCAGCCAGGGGTCCAGCACAGCCCAGGTCAGGGAAAGTCAGGTGGACAGGGACCATAGCGTGTCCACACCGTGACATCCCGCAGCGTGAAGCAGGAGGAGCCGCAGGCATGGCCCAAGAAGCACCATGGCGTCCCCGCATGGCGAGCCCTGTGACGGCCACCAAGGAGGACAGCACCACAGACCCACCTGAGGCCAGGAGTCCAGAAGCAAGGCTGTGTGCCAGCCGAGCCCCCAGGGCCCCGAGTTAAGTTGCCACTTTCATAATAATCAGCCACAGAAGCCAAGCAGCGTGGTGGCCAGGTGTGCCCACAGAGTGACCCTGGCCTGCCCGGACACAGACCTGTCCGGGGAGCCACCAGCAACCTGGGTCTTCAGCGTCTTCTCCTCTGTTCTGATTCCTTCTTACGTTCACGGGTGCGGAGCTCTTGTACGTGACATTGGCATTCAGGTGGCACGTTCCACAGGAGCAGCAGGAGTGGCCAGTTCCCTCCCAGGGCCTCCCGCTCCGGCCTCCCCTCCTGGTCTGGCCCCTCCTCCACTGTTGGTCCCCCTCCACTTCCATGGGACCCCTCCTCCTGCTTCCTCCCCAGCTCCTGGAGAGGAGAGGACAGAGGGCCCTGGCCTTTCTGCGTCTGGCTCTGCTGGGGTAACAGGGTGCTCTCCAGTTCCACCCATTTTCCTACAAACGACACAATTGCATTCTTTGTGTCTGGGTAACCCTGGCTGCACGTCACACCACTGCTCGCTACCCAGTCGTCTCCTGATGGGCACCCGGCTGGTTCCAGAACCGGCTGCTGTGAACACAGGCACAGGGCACCTCAAGAGTCAGAGTGAGCAAGTGTTTCCATATCATCACGTCACCTCGTGGTAACAAATAAGATGGGAGACACAAAGCCAAAAAGAAGAAAATAAAACTGCCCATAACCCTACATCCTCTTTTTTATTAATTTTATATTTTTTCTAATTAGTTGTCCATGACAGTAGAATGCATTTACGCATTTTGATAGATCATATGTAAATGGACTATAACTTTTCATTTTTCTGATTGTGCATGTTGTGGGATCACTCAGTCATGCAGTCATAGATGTACATGAGATTATGATGTCTTTTTCACTCTAATTCCTAACCCATGCCCCTTCCCTCTCTTCACCCCTCTACCTAATTTAGAGTAACTTTTCTTCCCGAACTCCCCCACTTATTGTGAATTATCACCCTCATATCAGAGAAAACATTCAGCCTTTGGATTTTTGGGGTTTGGCTTATTTCACTTAGCATGATATTCTCCAACTCCATCCATTTACCAGCAATGCCAGAATTTCATTCTTCTTTAAAGCTGAGTAATATTCCATCATA
>JAJEJO010000549.1:195942-236124 GCA_020662805.1 Glaucomys volans
TTTTGGGGTTTGGCTTATTTCACTTAGCATGATATTCTCCACCTCCATCCATTTACCAGCAATGCCAGAATTTCATTCGTCTTTAAAGCTGAGTAATATTCCATCATATATATATATATATATATCACATTTTCTTGATCCATTCACCTGTTGAAGGGCACCTAGATTGATTCCATAGTTTAGCTATCCTGAGTTGAGCTGCTATAAACATTGATGTGGCTGTGTCACTGTAGTAGGCTGATTTTAAGTCCTTTGGGTATAAACCAAGGAGTGGGATAGCTGGGTCAGTGGTGGTTCCATTCCAGTTTTCTGAGGAATCTCCATACTGCTTTCCAGAGTGGCTGCACCAATTTCCAACTCCACCAGCAATGTGTGCCTTTTCCCCCACATTCACCCCAACACTTATTACTGCTTGAATTCCTGATAATAGCCATTCTGGCTGGAGTGAGGTGAAAGCTTAGGTGAGTTTTGTTTGCATCTTTCCTTTTACATGTATTTTTTCTTTTCATATTTTTAAAATTGATATTTTAACCAGTAAGTGGAAGCGTAAGTCAGACATGACCACGGGCTCCATAGTGTGTTTCAAAGCTTGCCCACGCGGGAAGTGCACATTTCTTCACTGTGTGAGCCTTCCAAATCCTCCTCAAGCTCTGCACCTGCAATACGTCATTGGTACCGATCGCTCGTCACCCTGCCGGGCCACACACCCAGGACGTCAGCTCCTCTCTCAGTGCCACCCAGGACCCGGATCATCACCATGGAACCCTATCGCCCGCCTCCCTGGCCTCTGCTGACCGGTCTTTCCTTTCAGCTTCTAAGACAGCAGCTTTGCCGATCTGACCGCTGAGCCAGCTGGTGCAGCTCTGGTCCTTCTGGCGAAGGTGCCTGGAAAGGCTGTCGTGGCTGGTGGCTGGCGGCTGGGGGCAGACCCCAGTGCTGCAGACCTTCCCCAACCCGGGGCACCAGCCTCAGACCACAGCTCAGCCTGCTGGCGAGGGAGCCGGAGGGCCCTGGGCGTGGCCCACGCTGCTCCGCGGTCTCAGAGTGGCTCGCTGTGCCCGAGTGACATAAGTGGACCAGCTGGAGTCCACTCCAGCACGGGCAGCGGCCCAGCTCGTCGCAGTGAGAGCGCTGCCTTGTCCAAAATGTGGTCTCCAGAAAACGGGGGATTTTTGAGGACAGAATTTCCACTTAGGATAAAATTTAACAAGCCCTCTAGAGAAATTATCTGGGGTCAGAGATCTAAACTTGCCCAATAAACACGCACTCAGAGGCTTAAACCGACCAGGTTGCCTCCCCTCCCCCAGCCCATTGAAACATTAAGGAACTGAATAATCCTATTTTTCCTCCAGCTTCAGACCTCGAGGATTCATAAATATTCATTTTTTCCAACTGGAAGCATTAGGCCTTGTTACTTCAAGTGGAACTAACTGAAAATTAATGATGGTTTTCAGAAAAAGCAAGATTATATACACAGAAGCAATTAAACACAAACCTATTAATTATTTAACAACTTGTTAATGAGCAGAATCCCAGCTCCGGAGCCGCGGCTGCCCCGGCTGCCCTGCCAAGGCCCTCGAGGATCGTCCTTTCGAAGTTCCGCTTTGAGGACTTGGAGCACTGGGGACGCTCACAGGCTCTCGCACCCTGCGAAGAGGAAGCTGAGGTGGCAGGAGCCGGCGAGGAGCTGAGCAGGGACGAGCAAAGCAATCACCCCGTCTCCACCCAGAGCACAAGGCGCGGTGAAGTTCAATCTCCAACTCAGTGTTTGTTTGAGGAAACAGAGGCTGAGGCCGTTTTGCTCTGTGCACATTAGCGCAAGCTTATCAATGATCGAAACATGAACTCCAGCCATCGTAAATCAACTGTGTGCATTTTAAGCAAACTCAGTATACAGAATCCAAAATTCCCCAAACTGCTGAGCGAGTCTTCACCTGCGCCATGGGATCGCAGGCTCTGGATGTGACCACAGGCCTGCTGACCATTCCCACGGGTTCGATGGCCCCAGGCCACAGTGTGAATGCCCGCTGACCCAGAGACCCGGTGTGAAGGGTTTGGTCCCAGGATGGTGCTCCGGGCCGGGGGCAGAACCTTGAAGGCGTTTTTAGGTCATTGGGGATGTGCCCCAGAAGGGGAGTGTGGGACCCCACTCTTCTTCTTCCTCCCTTTTTGCTTCTTGGCCAAGAGGTGAGCAGGTTTTTTCTACCATGAGCTCTCAGCCTAACGTGGTCTCTCACCAACATGGACTGGAACCTCCAAACCTTGTGAGCCAAAGGAGACCTTTTCTCTTTATAAGTTGATTACCTGAGGCGCTTTGTTAGAGTCCTGGAATGCTGACAAGCACCACCTGCCAGCACAGTGCATCACAGCCCTGACGGGCACTGCGGGTACCTTAGAGCAGAGGGACGGGCCTGCTGGGCACGGTGGGGAGCACAAGTTGCCAGACTCGGTTTTACCTGATGGATTTTCCTCTGCTCCATTCTGTCTGGGACCGCCTGGACACGGTGGTGCCCTGCACCATCTCCGGGGCCTTGTAGGGGCTCAGAACACGATATCCCAAAGCACAGTGCCGTGCCCTGCTGAGTCCTGTGGACCAGCCACTGAGGGCCTTAGAAGCCGGGTCTTGCTGACCTTCTCCCACCCTCCTGCCTGCTGCTCCTCTCTCTCTCCCAGGGGGAGTCACAGAAGCCAGAACTCCTCTCCTGAAGGACCCTCATGGGAAGGGGCAGGGCATCTGCCCCAGAGCAGGACGCAGGCCAGAGCCCCCTGCCCAGCAGGCCACAGTGCTGGTGGGGACACACTCCCCACTCCCTCCTCCCTCAAAGACCCTCATTCCAGAGGCTCCTGCCCCATACCGGGGGGACAAGTCCCTCATGAAGAGGCCTCGAAGAACCCAGAGAGCCAGGCCGAGCCAGGGCAGCCCCTCTGCCCACAGCCACGAGAGCAGACCCTTGAAAGTCCCCTCACACCGCTGCACAGCGTCCACTCCGCACCAAACGCAAGGTAAAAACAGGGTCTCCCAAGGTCTTCATGCTCACGGCTCCAGGTTCGTGGCCGGCAGGGGTCACTTGCATTGGCGGTCTTGTCAGCCCGCCTTCGGGAGGCGCACCCCACCCTGAGGACGGGAGGAAGGGGCCTCACCCTGCCGTGCCGCAGCCTCTCCCGGGTGGGCCCACCTGGTCCCGTGGCTCTGGACGCCTTCCCCACGCCCGGGACTCGGGTGCAGCTCACGGCCTGGACAGCGGCTCCTCCTGACGTGGACCCCAGGGCTCTGCACACCTTCCCCTGGGGACAGTGACGCCAGCCGGAGCCGCAGCTCGTGAGCACAGTGGCCATCTTCTGAGGCCGCCCTCGACCCCTCCTCCTCTTGCCCCCACATCCGGTGGGTCAGAACTACTCTGCGCTCCAGCCAAACGCCCGAAGCCACCCCTCCTGCACCCAGGCCGCGGCCCCTGGGAGCCATCATCATCCTGAGCCAGCGGAGCTGCCCGCCCCCCACTCCCACCCCCACACACGACCCGGAGCAGCAGGGACGTCTCTAAAGCACGCTGGCACCACGGAGTCCCTGCCCAAGGTCACCCAGTGCTGCCCCACTCCTCAAAGTAAAGGTCAGTCTTTTGACCACAGGCTGTGGTTTCAATGTCCCCACAGTGAGGTATGAGGAGGTGACACCAGGGGACTGTGGGAGGAGGCTGGGTCACGTGGCACCGTGTGTGGATCCCTGGATTAGTGGGCCTGGTATAAAAGCCAGCCTGGCTGTACCTCCCGGACATGCCTCTCAGTGCCATTGGGACTCTGCAGAGTCCCCACCAGCAAAAAGGCCCTCACTCAATGGAGCCCCTGGGCCCGGGACCTCCCAGCCTCCAAAAGCTAAACAAACCTTCAGCCTTTATAAATCACCCCGCCTGTGGTGTTCGGTTATAGCAACAGAAAGTATACGAAGGCCGTATCATAGGCCCCGACATGTGGCCACTTCCACCCTGCCCCCTTTGTCACTTGGCTCCAACCTCGTGGGTCCCCTGTGCTGGCCAAATACGTCCAGAGCCCTGCGATGGGCCCCCTTGCCGGCTCTTCCCTCTGCCTGATCTATTTCAACTTGCCTCCCTGACTGTCCATCTTCCCATCACCCTGGACTACGCAGTAGCTATTTTTGAACCTGCTTGTTTCCTGTGTGTTTTCTACACACACACAAACACACATGCACGCTCGCCCACACTCGTCCATGCAGCTGATCACCTGCTCATTGTCTCCTTCCTCCTACAAGAACAGGGGCAGGGACTCTCCCTTGCCGGTCCTGGGGACCGAGCCTCGCCTGCCAGAGTGTGGCGCTCCACAAATCACTGCCAGAGGAAGAGCGAATCGATGCCGCGCATTAATAAAGTTATTAATGAAAGGTGATTATTTATTAATGAATGGATTATCAATAAATGAATAGAGATTGATTGCATCCTGATGTGCTGGGGAGACGGCCTGGCACCAGGAGGAGACGTGCAGATGTGAGCATCCCCAGGAGCAGTCGGGACTGAGAAACTGCTAGAGGTGGACTCTTGCCCATGGCCTTCCTGTCCCTCCTGTGAGTGTGGCCACATGACCTGCCGCTCTGCCACCAGACCTGGTCACGTGACCTGCCACTCCTCCACTAGACCCCGTTCAGGCCTGTCACCTGGCTGGACCCGGGTTCTGGGACCCCGGCCCGCAGGCAGGGCCCTCAGCAGCAGCACCCAGGCCCCGTGGGAACCGTGGAACCACAGCTCCTCTGAGACGGGCATTCGGCACCTGCGCGTGGACCAGGACCCTGGTGAAGGGACTGCGGGAGGTTTGAGAAGCACCCATGCCCAGCGCCTGCCAGTTGGTCACAGGCACTCACTGCTTAGCCTGCCTCGCAGCCCTGAGCTGAGTGAGTGCACATGGCAGTCCCTCTCCTGGTCTAACCTGCATCCTGCTCATTTCTCCACACTAGTCAGAGCCCCTTCCCAATCTCTGTAACCCCCATGTCACCACCTCGCCACCTTCACAGGCTCCCAGCCACCTCAGAATTGCTCCTGGCTCGGTCTGCACCTCCCCGCTGTCCTCCAAACTCTGCTGGGCCACTGACTTGCCCCAGGGAAGCAGCAGGGCCCCCTGCACCCCAGCCCACCCCAGGGAAGCCAAGGAGTGACCAGGGCGGTGCCCGAGCTGGGGGAGGCTTCTCGGACTTCCTGCTCCCTCCTCAGCCTCTCCCACCTCTCAGCCACTCCTGAGATGCCGCAGTGTCTGTGCGGTGACCCACGGAGCACGAGGGAAAAGAGAGGTAGGAGAGCCCAGAGGGCAGCGCAAGCCGGTCTCTTCCTCTACTAACCACCTCTCCCACTACTGGGAAAGAAAGCACAGCCCCGCCCACCCGCAGCGCCCAGGGTGGGGCTGTGGGTTGTGCGCTCAGCTGACGCACCTGTCAGGAGGAACAGCAGCGTCCTGGGAAGAGGTGGGAGGGACGGGAGGCGCAGGGGCCGCCTCCGAGCAGACAGCCTGCCAGACAAAACAGAATTAATGGATCAGACGGAGGAGAATTCACAGCAAAGATTGTTAAAATGTGCTCAGTTTGGCGACTGTGGATATTAAAGACCCAAAGTAGGTCAAGGCGGATATGGAAAGCAATCAGAGAGAAGGTGGGTCTAAAACCACAAGAGCTTAAACAGTGAGCACTGAGGCGGGGAGTCAGGGTGCAAGAGAGGAAAGAGGAGCTGGGAGGCCAGGTGGACCACTTGCTCAGAAGAGGGATAGGAGCACCGGCTAGAGGAGGAGAAGGAGGAGCCAGAGACCCTGATGTAGCAGGGCGAGCCCACGCGTCACCAGCGTGGAAGGCCCCAGGGAGGGAACAGGGCGAGGCCCAGGCGTCCCTAGTGCGGAAGGCCCCAGGGAGGGGGAGAAGTAACCCTGGAGAAGAGCTTTGCAGGACAAGGCGGGAAGCATGATTTCCACAGACTCAGAAAAAGACCCTCTCCGTTGGGAAGGGCTCACAGATGGCGCAGGGGATGGATGGGAAGCGTGGGCTGCAGCGGAGACAGACTCACCTGGACACAGTGGAGGACAGTGGGAGACCCCGGGCAGACCCCAGGCAAGCAGCAGATTCCTGCAGAGCAGGGAGCAAGGCGGAGGAGCGGCTCTGGCCAGGTTCTGTGGGAGACACGACCTGGGCACACAGACAGGATGGCCGCGACCGGGACCTCCACGCCGAGAGGAAGCCTCCCCAGGATGGGTGGTGTGCACGCCGCCTTCATGCGTGGGCAGGACGCTCGGGGGCCTTCAGCAGTGGACACTCCCGGGCGAGCCCAACACCCCATCACCAAGAATAAAATAGGGAGGAAGCAAATGTTAAAAAATAAAGGAGAGAAGAAGAAAGAATTCTGCTTCTGGCACCTGAGCCGTCCAGGGTCTTGACCACGCTCCCTCCAAAGCCACCTGAGGACGGTGGACAGGCACAAGCATCGCTGAGTGGAAAGCTGAGCTCACAAGAAAGGAAAGGAAGCCTGTAGGGGTCAATGCAGACAGGGAGATGGACGCCATGGTCCCAAGCAGGCAGAGCCGTGCCCTCCACAGCCGCCAGCGCCAGGGGCCGTAGGTTTGAAGGCATGAAGACAGGTCAGATCTGGGCCTCTCAGAGACAGAGGCTGAAGGCTGGGGCCTCCACTCGGAGTCAGGGCTCAGAGGACTGCAGCTTCAGAGATGGGCAGGCCACCTGGCACCTGTCTGCTGGCACCAGAGGACACAGAGGAAGGAAGCTATCTTGGCCTCTCCTGAGGCTCCCTGGCCACTGGCCAGCTCCCCGTGGGTTGCGGTCTGAATTTGACGTCTGCAGAGGCAGGATGCGTGGTGAGGGGTGGCTGGCAGGCTCAAACCCCTGCTCTGCCCCAGGCCCCAGGTGGAGCACCTCCGGGTGCAGGTGGAAGTGGACCTGACTACTCTCCAAGGACCGCGTCCCGGGCCCGACCCCTATATGTCCCCACTAGCCTCGAACCCGAAGCATAACTGCAAGTTACAGACTCGTAAGGGAGCCAGCTCCAGCTCCCCCACGGTGGAGTCATGAGGGACGACACTCGGCATGGACGTCAGACGCCGGAGCCGTCCTGAAGGAGGTACAGTACACATGCTCAAAAATAAAATACAGGATTCAAAGTCGTGGATGAGTAAGAGATTATCAGAATGTTCAGAAACTTTGAAAAAGGACCAAGTAGATGAAAGCTAAATTAAAAATATCTACAATTAAAAACGTAATGGTGAGTGTTTTGGGTTTTTTTGGTCATAGCTAAAGAGAGCAAGCCAGGAAATAGATCTGAAGTAGCTACGCAGAGGGCAGAACAGAGAGAAAGAACATGAGGACAGCCAACGATCAAAGGCTCCGGGGACCCCAGGGAAGGTCCAGCCGAGGTTAACAGGAGCTCAGGAAGGAAAAAACAAGGGGAACTTGGCCAGGTGCCCTGGTGCTCGCCTGTAATCCCAGCACCTTGGGAGGCTGAGAGAGGAGGATCACAAGTTCAAGGCCAGCCTCAGCAACTCAGTGAGGCCCTAAGTAACTTAGAAGACTCTCAAAATACAAGAATAAAAAGGGCTGGGGATGTGACTCGGTGGTTAAGCATCCCTGGGTCCAGTCCCCAGTACCAAGGAAGAAAGAAGGAAAAGCATGGAGAGAAAACAGTTTTGATGTGATGATGAGTGAAGTCTTTTCAGGATTAAGTTTAAAGCTAACTCCTGGATTCAGCCGGACGAGTCCCAAGTGCTGCGAAGGGAAAGGAACACACACCTGAAGAGCCGGTGTCCACACCTGAAGAGCTGCTGTCCACACCTGAAGAGCCGCTGTCCACACCTAAGCACAGGGAGATCCTAAGTCAAGTCGGGAGGAGGAGCAGACGCCTGAAAACCCAGTAGAGCAACAGAGAAAACCAAGGACCACACCAACGGTCGGCTCGGCTCCTAAGCGGGGAACGGGAAGCCAGCTGACAGGGCTGGGGTCCTGGGAGCTCCTGGCGGGCGGGGTCTCCAGGGGCAGGTGCCTGTGCTCAGCGGGGACATCAGACCTCGCCCCAGATGGGCGGAGGCAGAGTGGCCTGCTTCCATCCTCCTGGGCAATCAGCAGGGGGACTGGCCACTGTGACACAGGCCTCCAGGAGAGGGAGGGGCAGGCAGGGACCCCGTGCCCACAGGAGGGAGGGCTGGACGCAGGGCGAGGATGGGCAGGCGATGGCCCCCTGGGGTTCGCCTGATGTGCACAGGGCCTCCACCTGGGAGAGGGCACATCACAGAAGGTGGGCAGCTGTGGGGCGAGTGAAGCCGTCCTCCGGGAGCAGGGAGGCGGGCCCTGCAGACCCCCGTGGGGACTCGGCCAATGACATTGGCTGTCCATGTACAGCAAGGCCAAAGATGGCTGTGTGCTCCACCTTCCGCCCACTCCCCAGGGACAGAGTGGGCAGCAGGAGTGGGGAGGGTCAGGAGAGGAGTAGCTAGAGTGTGGGGATGGTCAGAGGAGTAGCTGGAGTGTGGGGAGGGTCAGATGAGGAGTAGCTGGAGGGGGTGGGAAGGTCAGGAGAGGAGTAGCTGGAGGGGGAGGGTCAGATGAGGAGTAGCTGGAGTGTGGGGGAGGGTCAGAGGAGCAGTAGCTGGAGTGTGGGGGAGGGTCAGATGAGGAGTAGCTGGAGGGGGAGGGTCAGATGAGGAGTAGCTGGAGTGTGGGGGAGGGTCAGATGAGGAGTAGCTGGAGGGGGAGGGTCAGATGGAGTTTTGAAGGCAAGAACCGGGAAGGGCCGGTGTCCTTCCAGAGTGTGCATTCCAGGACGACGGCCAATCCTTCAGAGTCGGCATCTGCAGGAATCCGTGCACTTGGGACCCAGGGCGAGGGACACAGGACATAGAGTGACTTACAGAGGACCCGTGACCGGCAAGAAGAGGGAGACGCTGATCTAAGATCCACAAGACAAGAGAGGTGCCTTTGGAGGGACAGTGTGGGGTTGCGGAGAGCGGAGGCCTGTCCCGTCCAGCTGCGTGCACTGAGCCCAGACTCTGGAGAGGAGGGACACGGCCACCCGTGTGCCTCTGGACCCGCCGTGAGAGGTGCAGCGCTGCCGTTTGTCCCCACAGTGGTCTGTTCACAGAAGCGTCAGGAGAGACCCGAGCACCAGCTTGGTGACTGGGAGGGACACTTGAGCATCCCCCAGCCAACCCCGGGCCTGCTGGCCGTCACGTGGGGTCCCCTTCGGGCTCGGGCGGCCGTGTCTATTTGCGGCTCCCGACTCGCTGCGCGGGCCTTGATTTCATCTTGCTTTTTCCGTGCCTGCGTTCGCAGCTGACTGAGGGTGATCAGCTGGATCAACTGCAGAGCTATGCAAACGAGCTGCCGAAGTGCCACAAATAGCTCAGCTGGCCACTTCGCACGGCGGCTATTTCTGCTCTCCACAGAGGCTTATGTAACTCCCGCTCCCGCGCAGCCCGGAGCTGCTGGCAGCAGAGGGGAGAGGGAGTGTCACGCTCCTCTCTGGGAACAGTCCCCGCGTGGAGGCAGCTCCCGCTCTGGACGCAGCTCCGAGGACGTCTCATTTCGCAACTCGCTCCGCCCGCTCCCGGTCCTTCCTCCCCGCTCTGGCCAGCAGCGTCCCCGGGCAGAGGCATCGGCCGGCACGGTGGTTGGAAACCAGCCCAGGACACAGGCTCAGAACAACCAGGGCTGCTTCCCGTGGCCCCGTCGGTTGCTTGGGCTCAGCACCGTGTCCGCCTGTCCCCAGGGCTGTGAGCTCGTGTGACCTGTGCATCTGCCTTCAGCCGGGGCTCAGGGGAGCCACACCCAACCCACCCTCACTCGGGTGCCCAGCAGGGGGCGCTCTGCCGCCCAGGGTTCCAGGACACCGGCGGCTCCTTCCATGCTGAGTGGCTTCCAAGGCTGAAACAGGCCATGAACCCACCCAAGTCCACACTAACACACATCGCCACCTCCACCTGCCACTGGCCGGTCCAGGGGGAGGAGCTGGAGATGGCCGGGCTCAGCTGGGGTGTGGCTGGAGCTCACTGGAGCCCCAAGAGCTGCCATGTCTGACCACGGCCCCCTCTGTAGTGAGCCCTGGGGACCTGGGCAAGAGCCCCATGCACAGGCCAGAGCTGGGCCAGTGCCAGTGGACGCCCGTCCAGCACCCCTCTGTCCAGGGATCTCCTCAGTGGCTTCCTCTGACTGTTCTCTTCCCCTTCCTGCTGTGCACCGTGACTCTCTCCAGGGACTGATGTCAGAGCTCGTCTTCTCTGCCATACTCTTCCAGTCCCATGTCACCTTGCCACGTGACCTGGTCCTGGTCTCGGCAAGCTTCCTGGTCCATCCATGAATCCGCAGCAGTCCTGCCGGCAGAACCAGGACGAGCCCCAGGCAGAGCCAAGGGATCCAGGCTGCCATCCTCCAGGCACTAGGCATCCGGCCTGGCAGCTGCCGTTTGGTGACAGTGACTGACTTCCATGCCTGGAAGCTTTCCAAACCCAGAACTCGAGGTGGTCGATCCCAGGGCACAGAGGCTGAGGGCATGGGGCCAGAGGGTGGGCGGCCAGGAGGCCAGGGCAGAGTGCGCAGGAGACACAAAGGAGCCGCAGGAGAAAACAAGGCGCACCCACACCTGGGGAGGCCGACCAGAGCAGGGACAGGGGGACAGTAAGAGAAGTCCCCTCGGCTCCGGCTCTTCTGTTAAGTGGGACCAGGCGAAGCATGGCCCTGGGGTCACACGAGGATTGGATTAAAGAAGCAGCAGCACTGGGCGCAGAGCGAGCGCCGTGCCAGAATCCACCACGGTGACAGAACACCCCAGGCCACGGGCCCACGCCCTGGCGGCCTAGGCTCCTTCACATCCCATGCTGGTCAGAGCTTGGAACCTGAAGGAGCCTGCTACGGGGCCAGTGTGGCATGTCCCCACGGGTCTGTGCACTGCGGTGAAGTCGTAGGGGCTGCTGCCCTCGGAAGGGTTCAGGTGGTCTAGCCTGGAACCCTGGAGCGTAAGTTGTCATAAAGGAGCAAGGCGGTCACTCCCTGCTCTTTGGCTTCCTGTCTTCTGTAATTCCTTTCATAGGTATTCCTGCCACGATGCCCTCTGCCATGGGGCCTTACCAGAGGTGAAGAGACGGCATCACCCAATCTTGGACTTTCAGCCTCCAAAACTATGAGCTAAAGAATCCTCTTTTCGTTATAGAGTATCCAGCCTCTGGTACTCTGTTATAGCAACTGAAAAGTGGACTAATGCAAAGTTCATGTCTATGGAGGGATCTGGAAGGAACTGATTCTACAGAAAGAGGACAAAGACCTCTCAGGCCAAGACTCACACAGACTCAGACCTCTGTGGTCACCCAGGACACCCCAAGCTGTACTTTCTTTTAGCAGTTTTGACCCCTTTTGCTAGTGGAGGGCCCTGTGCTCAGCCCTTGGTGTGCTGTTGAACCCCTAGCTGGCATCCTCTCCTTCTCCTGCCTCTTCCCCGTCACGCAGGCCCAGCTACTGCAGCTCCTTTAGCTCCAGGCTCAGGGCAGGGTCCCCAGCCGCCTGCCCTCCTGGATCAGCTCCCTGTGGCTTCCCCGGAGCTCTGCCCTCTGCGTCTGCCTGCGTTTCTTCCCCTCCGTGTGGTGGCTTTCGGGATCAGGCTTCCCCTGGCAGTTCACCATCTGGGCCTAAGGACTGTTGATTTAGCTTGCCTTTGTCACTCACGCCGCCTCGTCCCCCACCCTCGGCCTGAAGTTACTCCTGGGCTCTGGAGTCGCCCGCCTGGCCCAGCTGCCACTGTCCATCAGCTTCACAGGCTGGGGAGTGTCTAAGTGGGAGAAGCTCTGGACGGGCTCCCGCCTCCGCCTGTCAGCCTCGCCCAGAAGCAGGTGCGGTGCTCTGGGTTTGGGGGGATAGCAGAGGCCATGTCCGTGGCAGAAGGGCAGCCTTGCCGAGTGGCCGGCATGGCCGAGGGGGCAGACTACACCTGCCCAGAGGGAATGTTCCCCTGGAGTCCCTGCTTCCACCAGGCTCTTCCCTGGGAAGGAAGAGTGTCCTCCCTGATGGGGTGGGGACACCTGGAGCTCAGGAGGAGCCTGCTGGGCTTGGGGGCTGCGGAGGCTTCCTCTGGATGTGGAGGTGCCCCCACGGCCACACCCATCGCCAGGGCCACTTCCTCCTCTCGCTTCTCCATCCTTAAAGTCAGATTTGCTTTACAAAAGCTGAAAACCTGAGTCCCTGGCAGGCGTCTCCCCAGGCAAAAGGAAGTCCAGCTTGGGAGCGTCACACAGTCCACCTCCTTCTCCTCCAGCACCTTGCCTGGGGCACCGGGACAGCCCAGCTCACCACGCCCCAACGGGTCCCCGCTGCCCAGGCTCACCTCCCCACTGCAGGGGGGCCCTCTGAGCTGCTGCCTGCTCCTCAGCCTCCCCCTCGCAGACTCCTGCTGACTGCAACGTGGTGCCACCCCTAGGCCTGGGGACTGAGGCTCGTCTCCAGGGAGCTCCAGGGGACACCACGCTCTGTCTGAGGACCTGAATCCTACACACCGTGAGCCTCCCTCACCTCTCCTGAAGCTCCAGCACCGGGGCCCCCTACTCCACCGTGATTCCACTTCCCACCTACCTTTGCTCTGTCTGGTTGTGGGCCCTGGAGTCTTCCCTGTCCACCTCCCTGCCAACTGCACATGCCAGTGGCCCTCCAGACCCCTGTCCAAGGGCACCGCCTCCAGGAAGCAGCCAGGACTTCCCCTTCTTTGAAAATCCCCCTGTGGCAGGAGGACGGGGAGGCCTGGAAGGCCAGGTTGCAGGAGGAGCTGAGGCTGCCTTCTGACCATGAGTGGATCCCAGAAGAGGAGAGCCAGGCCTCGAGGAGATGGCAAAGGTGTCCCTGGGAGCACCGGGGCCTTCCTGCTGGAAAGCCCTGAGGTTCAGACCTGAGCTGTCCTCATGGCAGATGGTGGGCCGGTGGGCCCCTTGGTGGGAGCACGCAGGACAGAGCCCATGTCCCTAGAGGCCAAGGGCCTGAGGGTGGAGGGTTTTACTGACCACTCCAGGGCAGGGGGTCTTGAACTAGGCAAGGGCCAGGGAGCCTGGGTTCAGACTGGAACAGTGGACGGGCGCTGGTCTCCTGGTCTGGATCTAGGTGGCCGGTCACTCAGGGGTGGGACTGCTTCCTCCCAACCCTGTTTGCTGGTCAGCTTCCAGTCAGTGTGACAACCACTTCAGATGATGAACACGGAAAGGCTGGTGGTTTGGGAGGTTTCCGGCCACAGTCAATGGGCCCTGTGGCCTTGAACCCGGGACGGGCAGCCCACGGCGGGAGCGTAGTGTAGAGCAGCACTCATCTCCTGGCCGGGGAGCTGAGGTGAGCAAAAGGCAGAGACTGGAGCGAGTG
Organism: Glaucomys volans; assembly: GCA_020662805.1. Taxonomy (NCBI): domain Eukaryota; kingdom Metazoa; phylum Chordata; class Mammalia; order Rodentia; family Sciuridae; genus Glaucomys; species Glaucomys volans. The sequence continues at coordinate 209,309 of JAJEJO010000549.1, forward strand.
CTGACCTGCGGTCACTCCCCGGGGACAAGACTGGCCACCAAGCCATAGCTGCTGTTCCCAGGTGGGTGCAAGAGCGTGGCTGGCTCGGGGTCCCCCTAAGAGTCAGAGTGTGCTGGCCCCTCAGGGCCTCCCAGGGTGCCCAGCCCCCTCTCCCTGCAGGCAGGGCTTCCTGCCCCTGCAGGTGGCTCGCGGCCAGATCCTTACCATGCTCAGCAATCCCGCCATCCCCAGGGGAAACCTGCGGGGCGGGTGGAGGGTGCAGGCTCCCCCGTCCCACCTCTCCTCCCACTGGCAGATGCAGCTTGCCGGTGAGGCTTCAAGGCAGCAGGAAGCCTGGAGCTCCAGGCCCAGCCCTGCTACCAGCCCAAGTCCTCAACCGAGCGCCTGTGTCCCCTGTGGAGACGCCCTCTTGCCACCAAGCCCCTCTGATCCCGTGCTCTGAGGGCTGCCCTGCACCCCTTCCCACCAGCATCTCCCAGGACCTCCGGCCTCTGGGCAGCGGTGGGGTTGGGTGGCAGGTTGCAGGAGTGGAGTGGAGTAGGGTGACTGCTCCCTCCCGGGCCAGCGGCCAATCTCAGTGGCTTCTGCTCATCTGAGTCGCTGATCCTTGAGGGGCACTGACTGGACCCAGACCGTCTCAGGGACTTGACGCTCTGAGGACTCCTCGACAGCACGTGATTGTCAGGAAGAGAGGGGCTGCAGGCCTCATGGCCCTTCTCTCTGGGTGAGGCAGGACTTCGCTCACCTCACCTGGCAGCCGAGAAAGCCCGAGGGTGGAGGAGCCTGCTCTGTGCCCCTGGCTGGTTACTAAGCCCAACCTCAGAAAGTGGCCACTTCTGCAGGTCAAAGGTGGTCAACCAGGTAGCCCAACTCAGAGCAGAATGCATGCTCTGAGCTTCCCGGCCTCATCTGCAGAGGGAGGACTGGAAGCCAGCCTGAGGAACAGTCCCACAGGAGTCCCCAAAGGGACCAGAAGCCGGGATGCCTCGGAGCTCCACAGCTCTGCCTCCCTTCCATCCTGGGGGCTGTGGAGAAGGACACGGAAATGGCCACCGGGGAATCAGTGCCTGCCAATCACGCCTGACAGTGGCCCCCCAGGAGCCACCTTGGACGCCTCCTCTGCTCACTACTCAGGGTGGACGCTGGTCAGCATGGCCTCCCACACTGGGGAGGCCCAGGCAGAGGGAAACTTTTCACTTAAAGTGAGCCTTTCCCATTGGACGCCCTGGACTTCTGAATGTCGGCCATTTCCCTATAGATGCACAAAAGCTGCTGATGAAAAAAGCCGGGAAGCTGGGGTCCCAAGAGCAAGAAGGACACAGTCACTGGAGAGCCTGAGCGTGTCGGCCAGGGCTGCCCCTGCTCAGCTGGAGAAAGGCCAACTGGACAGGCACTGAGCCCAGGAGGAGGCAAGCAGGGCCGCCTGGCCACACGCTGCCCCCACGCTGCAGCTGGGAGAGGCCCCGACCCCCTGAGAGGAGACCCCAGACACTGCCCTCTGCGGTGCAGGCCAGACCTGGGCGTGGGTTCCTTCCAGCTGGACAGGAAGCAGAGCCGTCAACTCGCATCATGAGGTGAATAACTGACCGTGGCCCGTGGAGAAGGCATCATGGTCAATAAAGTGGGAACGCACTGGAGATTGGAGATGCCAAGGGTGAGGGAGGAGCGGGGGACATTAGGAGAAGGCGCAGGGAAGCTGGCAAAGGCAAGAAAGAGGGTGCCTTCAAGCCAAAAAATCAAAAACAAATTAAGCCTGGTCAGTGTTGTTCCCTCCAGAAACAAAGGGAAGGGTTCAAATCTGCCTGAGCCTGGAACCTGGGTCTCCCATGTTCCCGGAGGGCCGCTCAGGGCCTCTCTCCCTTGGGCCTGTGGACCACCTTCAACCCCACCTCCACCCGCCCTTTCCCTCCGTTCCATTTGCACCCAAATGGAACACGCAGGACCATGAATGGTAGTGAATGCTAAGGGGAGGCCTGGAGTGGCCTGGCCCTGCAGCAGCCTGGTGGCTTTCCCTGGACACAGGCTCATGAGCTTTGTGTGTTTTCCAGCACAGCCAGGCCCACTTCCCAGGGCGGGGTAGCCACGGCCGCTTCACCACGCTCTGCGAAGAGCACCCGCTCTGCAGGCAAAGCCACCGAGGTCCCTGGAGCAGGGAAGCCCTGCCCCGAGGGGCACCTCACGCCCCAGAGACTCGGGGTCCAGCAGGCCGACCTGCTCCTGCAGAGGAGGAGGGATACGGGGCAGCGGCCGAGGTGAGGGGCTCCGGGCTACCCCTGCTCCAGCTGGTCGCCGTTCTCACGTGCCCTCTGCACTGAGTGTGTAACAGCCAGAACCTTGTCAGGACACGGAAGCCACCGAGAGTCTGACCCGCAGGGATTTAGTGCAGGGAGCTGGATGTGCAGGCAATGGAGAGCTCAGGAGCAAGAGCACCGCCCCTGGTGCTGGGGACTCAGAGGGGCCGAGTCCTGGAGTGCAGGGTCACCCGAGGGAGCACTGCCACCCGGGCCTGTCCTGCTGGACACGGAGGCGAGGCAGCTGCTGGGACACAGCTGGGGCGGGAGCTGGAGCCGAGATAGGCTCTGCCTCTCCCACCCCGCAGGCAGCTCTCCTGCAGTGCCAGACCAGTCACACGCCAGGGACGCAGAAGCCTGGGTGACATGACGGCTGGCAGGGGTCCAGGCCTAGGACCCCGACGGTTCCAAGGAAATCGTCATGGGACGGAGGGTTTGCTCCACCCTCTGTTGCTCCATTACAGAAACTGTCGGTGCTCCCGTCGCTTGAGGGACAGCAGGGAGATGGGCGGGACTCCAGCTCTTCCCACACCCAGCTGGGCATCTCCTCCACCTCCTGCTCAGGTTGGGTCTGTCCCCCGAAGTCATGTGCAGATGGCTTTGGGGTGGGGCCTTTGGGAGGTAACCAGGGCTAGGCCAGGAGGTCACCAGGGTGGGCCCCATGGTGGAACCAGGGGCTGTGCAGGAAGAGAGACCCCAGCTGACGCAGGCTGCCTCGTGGTGAGACACCCAGCCATGTCACACGCAGACAGGCCTCGCCACACCGGGCCTCCTCCCACTTCCAGCCTCCAGAACACCACGAGCCAAATAAAAGTCTTATTGTAAAATAAATTCCCCAGTCTCCAGAGTTTTGGGGACAAAGACACAACCCGTCTCTTCTCCTATTCAGAACAATTCCCTGAACAACTGAATGTGGGCACCACCCAGCACCGAGTTGTAGAAAGATTCCTGCGTGTGTGTGAGTGGCGTTCTCCGAGCGTTAGGACCTGCGGCCAATGTCCAGGCACCCGTCCACCTCACGGCTCCACTGGTCTTTATTATCTTGTGAAAACAAATATGGCTTACGTACAATCCTGTGTTCCTGGCTCGTCCCCTCCGAAGTGACTCCCCCTGAAGAGGACGCCCAGCCATTACCATCCTGCACACAATAGCGAAAACACCAGGCCTGCGGGATTTACAGAGGGCGGCAATTTTAATCATCTTTTATGGTCTGCCTTAATTGTATATCATTTTTAATGACAGTTTAAAAAATAAGTTATTCTTGCTGACATTTTTATGACCTATTTAATATCACAGATCAGGAGTTTTATTGCAGTGCATTCTGGGGATTATGCACAAACTCGGAAGCTGGGGGAGGTGGCCGCCCTGGCGAAGGTGTGCACCTCGCGGAGGGAAGGCCGCGCGGGGTCTTGCAGCAGAATAGCTTCAGATTACATGCTTTACCCGGGGCTTTTATTTCTGTGTCTGTATAATGATTGTGATTTTATTGCAAGAGCTGAGTGTTGGATAAAGACTTCCCTTCAGGGGTAATTTAATTTAATAAAAAAGCTCTGCCCAGGGTCAGCATTAGAGAAAAGCAGGAGAGGATCCAAGGGCTACCCTCCCACTCCGGATGGCATCGGCCGCCTCCCTCAGGGCCGGCCGGCTGGCTTCAGCTCGGCCCCGGAACTCAACGTCTTAATACAGTTCTGTAATGCAAGGGATGAAAAAATGAGAGTCTCACTAATTATTAAGCCAACAATGTTCTAACCTCTTCTCGTCGTTTGAGCAGGGCAGAAATCCTAAACAAACAAGGAAAACGTGCCGCTCTGGGTTCTCAGAATCAGAGCGAGCCGGCTGAGCAGCTGCTGGATCGCAGGCGCCTCTGGCCTCAGAACCCAACTGGCCCTGCCCTGCTCAGCCTTGGCCCCGCGCTGGTGAGGAAGGGGGTGACATGGCTGGATCTCCCCGTGCAGCCAGGGCCGGAGGTCCCAGAGCAGCCCAGGCCTCCCCAGCCGCCCTGCGCACCCCTGCAGCCCAGGCAGCACAAGTGGCCAGAGTTGGCTTAATACCTCCTGGAAGCCGAGGGTCCAGGGCCCCACATCCAACTGAGACCATGGAGGCACCACTAAGACCCTTTCCTCTCCATCTGCCGCCAGCTGGGGAGCCCTAAAGGGCCGAGACCCCGAGCGCACAGGATGGGATTGGGACTTGCCGGCTGAGACGGGAGTCTGATGGGATCTGGAGCTGGTGCAGGGCTCTGGGGAGATGGTCTCACCTGTGAGAAAATGGACAGATGGGTGGGGGCCAGAGAAAGAGGGAGGTCCTAGCAAGAGAGAGTTCGCAGGCTCCCTGGGAGGGGTCCTCCGCAGGGAGCCGACACCCAGTGAGCCCACTGGCTCCTCTAGGCGGATGACACAGAGCTGCCCGTTAGGCTGCAGCCGGATGGGTGCGACTGTGGCTGAACCCTGGGGCTCACGAGGCCCACGTCACTGTGAGGGCCTGTGCCCCAGATGAGCAGGCCACCCGTGCTGAGCTCCTCCGACTTGTGCCAACCCGGTGACCCATGTCCAGGGAGACACACCAGGCTGTGCCACGGAGTGCCATCCTGGCTCTGAGTCCAACGGAGGCAGCTGATGCAGTCAGGGCACCTCGCAGCACGTTGCCAATACGTGGCCGCTCCTGTGGGCATTTCCCGTCCTGGCCTCTCTCTGCCTCCCAGGTGCCCAGCCTGCAGAAGGCCTCCCTGGGGCAGAGGCCAAGGGATCCTCCTCACAGCCTTCCTGGCAGGTCTGCAGGGGCTGCATCCCCCACGGGGCTTGGCAGTGAACTCTGACAGGCACCGCAGCCCCAGGGCAGAGGCTGCCCTGGGGGTCAGCACTTTGGAGCCTCTGCCCTCCGGGGCCCTTTCCTCTGCAGAAGTCCTCTGAGGAGGCTGGGCTCCAGCTGACAGCCTCAAAGCCAATGTGACTGTCCTCCTTCTCCAAAGCCACAGCTCTTGGCTGGTGGCTTATCAGAGTCCTGAACTTTCTTTCTAAATGGTTGAGAAAGGAAGTGAGTGGCCACAGCCACAACTGCCCAGGGGTCAGCACCTGAGCAGCCAGCCTCTCTGCTCCGGGGCCCCCCTTCAATCCCCAGAGATGACCAACCTGGGCCCTGAGGGTCAGCGACAGCTCTGGTCCCCCAGGTAGTCCCATTGGGCCTTCCCTCCTGTGGTCTGGACTCAACATTCCAAAGGCTGGCGTCCCTCACAGCCATCACTGTGGTCAGCCAATCACAGTCACTGCCCTCTGTCTGTCTGTCTGACTCAGGAGCTGGGTCCACATGGCCTGCTGGCCACACTGTGGGTCCCCTGTGACGGGACCTCAGGACCAGCCCCCCAAGCACATGGCAAGCAGTCCTTCCTTCCACAACACACCCCACAATGGCACCTACTAGTGCAGGTCCTTCCTAGGCCCTAGGGTACATCAGAGAACAAAATGGAAAAAACAGAGCACCCCTCCTTCGTGGAGCCTCTCTGTTGAGGGAGGGGGATGAAGAGACAGAGAAGTTGATTACATCAGCAAGTGGGAAGATTGGGCTCTGCAGACACGAATACTACTCAGTCAGGAAAAAGAAGATACACAAAACAAATCACTCTCAAAGCAATCACGCTGCTCCTTTCCACCCCTCCTCATAAAGACCCAAAGTTTGTTGAGTTTTTTATTGATTGACTGGGGGACATTTGGGCACCTCGGCTATTGCAAATAAAGCTGCTGTGAACATTGCATCTGCTTCCAGTGCTCTTGGGGAAACGCCTGGGAGCACAGGGCCACATCCTAGGACAGGTCCATGGCTGACTGTTCAGGAAATGGCCAACTGGTTTCCCAAAGGGGTGGCACCCTTTCACTCTCAGCAGCTCTGTGTTAGTTGGCCTCTTCCTGCGGCCAAAATACCAGACAAGAACAACTCAGAGGAGGAAAGATTTGTGTGGGGCTCACAGCTTCAGTGGTCCCATCCACGGTCAGCTGTCCCCACTGCTCTGGGCCAAAGGTGACATGGAGCGTCGTGGGGGAAAGCTGTGGTGGAGGAGCCCTGCTTTGTTCACGGCCTCCAGAAGGGGAGAGAGAAAGTGGAAGGGACACAGTGTCCCACCTCCTCCAGCCACACCCCACCCCCCTGCACTGACCACCCAGTCAGTCCATTCCAACTGGAGGGACTGATCTGGTTACAGCCCCACAATCCAGGCATCTCACCCCGGCATTCCTGCATGAGCCACCTCACCTCCAGATCATGACGAACAGGAAGGAGGGTCCTCGTTCCTCTGCATGCCCACCCCCACTTGGTAGAGTCAATCTTTTGAAAGATGATGAGCCTCTTCCCAGGTGCTGCCTTGCCCTCTGAACCTTGTTCGGTGCAGTGTGTGGAACACACAGGTTCACTGCTCGGCCAAACTTTCACCAGCTTTTAAATCTTCTCCCCGACCATCTTCCCGTCCACTCAGCCCGAACACCCTCCTGAATAGCTGATCACCTTGCACATCTGATCAGGTTCCTCCCCTGCCCACCCCGGGCGATACCTGGTGCCCTGGATTAACTTCGCTAAGAATCCTCGTAGATCAGTCAACCAGAAGCCCCTCCCCTGATGTTCCTTCTCAGTCATTTTCTAGCCCCTGGCCCCTGTGCCGTCCTGGGCAGTAAGTCCCACTTGCCCAGTTGCTTCAGAACCTAGCCCAGGCCCTCCTCCCAAGGCAGAGGCCCTTGGCATGGTCGCACCTCTGTCCATGGTCCTGAATCAAGTCAGCGCTACCTAATATCAGGGAATATTTTTATCTTGAATATAAATTCAAATCTTTACCATTTTTTTTCTACTGGATCATTTTTGCACTGAGTTTCAAATTGGGGTTTTGTCTTATTTTGTTTGGGGTGCTGGGAACAGAGTTCAGGCTGCACACATATTAGGCAAGCACTCTACCACTGAGCTACAGCCCTGGACCCAGTTTTGAAGGTTCCTTCTGTATTCTGGAAAGCAGTTCACTATTAAATAGGTGATTTTCAAATGTTTTCTGCAAGTCTGACTCATCTCCTTGCTTTTAGCATATCTTGTAGAGATCGTAGATTGCAATGGAGACCCGTTTTTGAACTTTTTCTGTTGGAGAAGAACTTGTGATGTTATACCTGACAGGTCTTCGCTCAATCCAAGGTCACAATCCGAGATGACCTTCCATGTCTTTAACAGGAGTTTTAAAGCTTTAAATTTGAGTCTATGATCAATTTTTGGTTGATTTTTGCATTTGGTGCAAGGTACGAATCCAAGTCTACTTTATTTCACGTGATCATATGATCATTCCAGATACACATTTGTAAAAGAAAAAGACACTGATCTCTCTCCCCTGGCTGACTATCGCAGCTTTGTCAAACCCCAGGTCCCCATGTGTACAGGGCTCTGTTTCTGGGCTGCTCCGTCCCTCTGACTGCTTGTCCTCCTTGACACCCACACCATGTGGTCTTGGCTACATGAGCTTCCCAGTGTCTTGAAATCAGGCAGTTCTGGTCTTCCGATTCTACTCCTCTCAAAGTGGCTTTGACTGCTCTATGGCCTTTGTATTTTCATCTGAATTTTAGGATCAGTTTGTCAATTTATATGGAAAAAAAATCCTGCTAGGGTTTTGATTGACATTACCCTGAATCTGTAGATCCATCCGGAGAGAACCACTGTTTCGGAAATGCTAAGCCTTGTCATCATGGGCTTAGCATACCCGCTACATATCTGTATGTTTTTAAATTTCCCTCCAGAAAGTTTGGTAGTTTCCAGGGTATGCGTCTTTAAAATCCTTTGATAGATTTATTCATAGGGATTCATGCTTTTGATGCATTTATAAGTGAAATTTTTAAAGTTATGTCTTTTGTCTTTTTTTGTTTGTTATTTTTAGCTGCACATGACAGTGGAGCATATTTTGCCATATCCTGTACACGTGGAGTATAACTTCCCACCCTCTGGTTGGGCGTGGTGCGGAGTTACACTGGTCGTGTGTTCATATACGAACACAGGATTCATTCTACTGTCTTTCCCATTCCCATCCCCGCTCCCTTCTCCCCATTCCCCTCTGTCCAATCCAGTGAACCTCCACTCTTCCCTCCCCCGCCATCTATTGTGAGTCGCATCCACATATCAGAGAAAACATTCAGCCTTTGGTTTTTTTGGGGATTGGTTAATTTCACTTAGCATGATAGACTCCAGTTACATCCATTTACCTACAAATGCCATAATTATACCCAAAAAACTTAAAATTAGCATACTACAGTGACACAGCCACATCAATGTTCATAGCAGCTCAATTCATAATAGCTAAGCTATGGAACCAACCTAAGTGCCCTTCAATAGATGAATGGATAAAGAAAATGTGGTACGTATACATGATGGAATATTACTCAGACATAAAAAAATGAAATTGTGGCTTTTGCTGGTAAATGGATAGAACTAGAGGCTATCAATGACATTTTTGTTGTATTTTCAGTTTTCAATTATTTGTTGCTAGTATAGCACAATTTTTGCATATTGACCTTATTTCATACAACCTCACTAAATTCACTTATTAATTCTAGTAGCTCTTTGTAGGTTTCATTGGATTTTTCTGCATGTTGTCTGTGAGCAAACACAGATTTACTCTGTTTTTATAACCTGAGTGCCTTTTCTTTTCATACCTTATTGTAATGACCAGAAAGTATGAAACATAAATGGCAAGAAAGGACACCCTGTCTTGGCTGTTAAAGGAAAGCTTTGGACTTGTAACCATCACGCACAGGGCCAGCTCTGAGTTTCCACAAATACCCTTTATCAGATTGTTTTAACCATGCATTCTTACTTTCTGCATTTCTGATCCTTTGACATCTTGGGGTACTGCTGTCCCTGAGGGGACTGTCCCTCCTAGGGTGGCCACTTCCTAGAAATAGGGATCAACTCACCTGAGAATGTGCCTCTCGTATGCTGACAAGCAATCCAGAGCTCACTCCCCAGCCACCCTCTCTGGGAAAGCTCTTTCACTCTGGGTGAATATTCCCCTGCCTTGCTCACCCAGGGCCAGGTAATGGCCGCTCAGCTTGTGGGATTCCATGACGGCAGACCTAGGGGACTAATACAGCATTCAATCAAAAAGTATGAGACACATGAAAAACAAAGAAAAAAGGAGAACTCATTGTCAAGAGAAAAAACAGCCAACAGAACAAGACCCAGAGATGACCAGATGTTGGAACTGTCAGGCAGGGTCCATGAAGCCACTGTGATTAACGGGTTAAAGGGCAAGGGAGGAAAAGCAGACACCATGCACGAGCAGATAACTCAGAGTTCAACGCTGAAAGCCGAGGACAGAGCCTGAACATTGAAACCTCACTGTGTCCCAGTGAGTCACATTCACAGGCACTAGAAATCAATTCCTGTGATCCAACATCTTTTTCTGGATGCAATGCAACCTATACAAATGCCAAGCATCTTCAGTAACAGGAGAGGCTGAGGTCCAAGTGCTTTTGCCTGGAAATGACACGTCCCTTCACTGTCAGTTAATGGGGGTTCAGATCAAGTTGGGTGTATGTACCGTCCTTTCTGTGGCAAACTTGACCATATCCAGCCTTCAAAATCCTCATGTTTAGCCTGCAAGCTGGATACCAGGGTTATTTTCAAAGTCAACACTCTGTCCTCTGCTTTCACCTTGGCTGTCCACACTTCAGAGGGAGCCGCTCTCCTTGCCACCCTGCTCTTGGGAAGTTGGCTGGAGAAGGCGAGGGCAGGGCTGCTCAATGCTCCACTCTAGCCTCCCTGTGAGGCCGGCCCTGTGTGCCTGCACCTCTGGGTGGAGCCTTCTCAGCCACGGCCCTCTCCTGCAGAGCCAGCTCTGCCTGGTGAGTGAAAGGGCCCTCCTCCCTCAGACCAGCAGCCCCTGAGGCTACCACAATGGATCCTGGATTTAGGACTATTCCCTCCCCCTCCCCCTGCTCTTCCCCAGCATCAGGGGTCTTTTTCTCCTCCCTGGGATATCTGGCTTGGCAGCTTCTAGCCCAGAGGCTCGTGGCTGCAACTCCCAGGGCTTGTATTGTTGTGCTAGTCCATACGGGGCTCCAGCTGGCTTCTCCCATGTCCACTCCTATGCAGTCCTGTATTCTTCCAGACTCCACCATGGGGGAGGCTCAGTCCGTGTGCCCTGGACCTCAGGGGGCTGTTTGGCTTGGATTCCAGGGTCGCCATTCCCTGCACCCTCAGCTTTGTGGTGGGTTCAGGAGAGCCCTGCTTCAGTTGGGTCTTGGTTCTGGGGCAGGACAGACTCCCCTTCCAGGTTTCCACATCTGCAATGGAAGGGGAACTAGCAGAGCCTGCACTGGTTCGTAGGGGTCTGTCTCCCTCTTGGCGCCCTTAGCTCTTTTGGGGCTCTTTGGATCTAGGAACCAAGTTCACTGCAAGGCTGGTGAGCAAGCGGAAAGGCACAGCTTGACTGAATGATGGGGAGGTGGGCGTCTCCACGCAACAGCGAAGTGACCAAAGCCAGGTGTCTTTGCACATTCTCAACAAAGAGCAACTACTGGTGAAGGAGCAGCAGAATAAATGGACCAGGGCAGTTGGTTCTAGAATGACACTCAGCTGCACTGTGGGAGTGTGAAGACTGGTGGAAGGGGAGGATGAGCCCATCTCCAGGCTCTGGGGTGAAGCTGCCCTCCTGCCAAGGAACTGAGAGGACCCCCCTCCCCAAAGAGTCCTTGTGGGTTTTGCTGCATGTGGGAGAGGGTAGGGAGATGGGCCTTTGTGCCGCTTCAATCCCCAGGTGATCCCAGCTTGAAACGGCCAATGCTCCAGCAGCCTGATGGAGATGGCACGTCCTTAACTCCTGGGTCTGAATTCTCTCGCTTCCTCTTCCAGCTCTGCTACTAACCCATCCCACAGATGAAGAAACTGAGGCAGAGAAAACGTAGTCCACCTAGCACCACAGAGCTGAAGAGGGGCCCTGGGATTGGAGCACGGGCAGTTTGGCCTCAGGACTTGCTCTCTGAGTCCCTAGACTGCCCCCTCCCAGCAGGCAGCAGGCGCTTTCCTAGTGGAAGGAGAGGAAAGCAGCGCTGCTGAGCCTGGGGACCATCGCCCTCCCATCTCAGCCCCTGCCCGAGGCACCAAGCCCAGGTGTGGCCGGCTGCTCCGGGACTCAGGGCTGGGCAGGACCCCCAGATGCAAGGCTTGGAAGCAGGGCTGCGACTGATCTGTGTGCAGGGAGCATCCACGTTCCTGGGACAGCTACTGTGTTGCCAGAAAATTCCCAACATTTAGATGTCTTAGAAGTTGTGTTTTCCAAGACTCTTAACGGCTCTTAAATCATTGTCTGCCGTCCACAGCGAGGGCTTGATTCACTGCCCGGGAGCGCACCTCCGTGAGTACCCTCGAGCAGGCCTGAACTCCTGGAGGCTTCTGTTCTTGATGACAGAGTAATTTTGTGTCATTAGTTTCAGTGACTCAAACACAAACCAGAAGGTAAAATTACATGTGCACTCTCAGGAAGCATAGCAGGATGGCTGTTTAGATGTCCTGTCCCTCAGGGACGCCGGGAGCCCCGCGGTCCTCAGTAGGCTGGGTGCCGCCCGGGGCCTCCTCCAGTTCTCCCTGCTTCAAAGCCGAGGGCCATTTCTCCTGCGCTGCCCTTTTCAGGCTGCACCTTCTAAGAATATGAATGAATAAAACAAAATCTTGCCTGTAGAGACCCCCCATCTTTCCACCCAGGGATGGACACTCCTACAAAGCCATCTGTCCATCAGAAGCCACCCACAGGCTCTGAGGCCGGAGGCCAGGAGCCTCCACCAACCAGATGTCTCCCCTGGCCTGGGCCCACCCTCACTGCTTGCACATCGGATTTCCAGGGTCTTCCATGACACCGCCCCTCCGGAGTGGGCTCCAAACATACGTGTGGTGCACCTCTGTGTGCCGTGCATGTGTGTGCGTGTGTGTGAACACAGACATACAACCCTGCCAGCTAGCGCCCACTCACACCAGCTGAGCACATCGCAGACTTCTGAAGAGCAGGCTGACCTCTGGGCTCTGTGGCCTCTTCCTTCTCTTAGGGGGCGGTCCTAACTGCACTTGCTCTGCCACATCTCAGGCTTGCGGCCTGTCCTGGAGGGCCTTTCTGGCGACATGGGCCATCAGTGGCCATAGGTGGGGCATCCCTCCTCCACAGCCCCCTCGGTGGCTGGAGGACACAGCACACCCTTCCCACACCCGGCTCTCCTCGACTCTCGGAGGCACTGAGCCTCTTGTGACAGCGGCTGGCTTGGTGCTCTGAATTCAGCCCTCGCCGCTCTGCCGCTGCGACTTATCTTTAAAGCAGACCTGCTCTTTGCTCTTCCCCTCACTCTCCCTTCCCCAACCCTGCTGTCCTTAGTCTCTCCCCTCCCCAGTCACAGGGGAACCAGGATCACCGTTCCTCCCCGTCCTAGGCAGAGTCCTCTGTCCCTGAGCACAGCCCACCACAGGAGGAAGCCAGGAGGACTTGGAGAGGGCGCCAGGAGGGCTCAGAACGGACGCTTCTGGATTAACAGGGGAATTACAACTGGAAGAGAATCCTGGAAGTGGCCTTTGAATCACCCCTTTCAAAGCCCCTGTTCCCCCCATGGGCAGAATCACAGCCTGTGGGACGGGAGTCCCCAGTGCTTCTCCTCCATTGGCGAAGCACTGGTCCTTCCATCCCCTTCCTCAACACCATGTCCTCCTCACTGAATTGGCATCCAGGACGAGGACCGAGCTTTCAGCAGCATCCATACACCAGTTTCCTGCCCATGTCGCTCTCTCCACCAGCCACAAGCTCCTTGCAGGAAGGAATCTTTTGTCCCCGTACCCAAAAGTCCTGCAAGGAAGGTGTAGTCACACCAGGCTGAACGCACCAAGGTCCACGGGGGCCCTGGGAGAGCCCAGTGGGGCGGGAACCCAGCCCTCTCTCAGTGCACACGTGAGCAGGGAAGTTAGACACATTCACAGAGGCCGCTCGGTGACTCCGTTTGCTTTTAAAATAGGACATGGCCCTCGACAGGGCTCCACTCCCGCCTGGGGAGACCCACAGAGGTTAAGTGACCGACCTGGAACCCTCAGCGGCTGAGTGGACAGCAGGTGAGGCCACCCCTCCATGGTCACCACTGCCATGGACAAGTCGAGGGGTAGAAATGGAGGAGCAGGTGGGAGCCCCAGAGGGTCCAGGAGGGGGGGGGGGTCCCAGCAAAGACACTGAGTGTGGTGGATAGAGGCCTGCCCTCCAGAGGCCACCACCTCGTGACCTGACCTTGTAAATATGCAACCCTGAATGGCAAAAGGGACTCTGTGGACTTTGTCAAGGACCTTGAGACGGGACAGAGTCCTGGCTCCTTGAAGGGCGCAATGCAATCTCAGGGTCTGCATGAGGGGAGGCAGGAGGGCCAGAGTCCAGCAGAGACTGTGAGATGCTGCCCTGGAGCTCTGAAGAGGGAGGAAGGGGCTGCCGCCCAGGAGCATGGGCACCTGGGGGCTAGAAAAGCCAGGAACACAGCCCCTGCCTCTGCCCTCATGGCTGTGGTGACAAAGCACAGCAGGCAGGTGGCCCATGAGCAGCACAAGTACTGCTCACGTGCTGGAGGCTGGTATGTCCCAGACCAAGGCGCCCACAGATCCAGGGGCAGCAAGGCCTTTCCCGTGGACAGTGCCCTCTCCCTTTGTCCTCACAGGGGAAGGGCCTCATAGTGGCTTCTTGAGAAGACACCGATCCCTCCTGTGAGGGATCCACTCTCGTGACCCAGCTCCCCCAGGGCCCCACCTCCTGAGGCCCTCGCCTTGGCCGTCAGGTTTCCATACAAAGTTTAGAGGACACGGACGCAGACCAGAGCACCTCCCGGGGCCCCAAGAAGGGTGAAGTCCCTCCCCCTGGACCCCAGGCCAGGGAGACCACGTCAGATGTCCCATCCCAGCACTGCTCCTGTGTTGCCTGGGACCCTCCACGGGGCACCTTGGTAGAGAGCATCAGGACTCTCACTCAGAGCCCAGGCAGCCCAGGGAGGCCACGGGAGTGGCCAGCCATGCTCTTCTACTGCAGGGCCACTGCAGGCTCAGCGGAAAGTGGGGCCGGCCTCCCCCAGAGGAATTGCAGCTGCATGTGAGGCAGAGCGAGGCCAGCAGCCAGCCCACCTTCAGAGACCCTGCTCCCTGGTGCCTGGCTCATGGATGCTGGGGAGGAGGGCGCCTGCTCTGGGGCCTCCCCTTCCTCCCATCCTCCCTCCCTCCCTTCGCCACCAGAGCAAGTTCTCCCTGGGAGAGTTTAGGGCCACTCCAGGCAGCGATTCCTGAGTGTGGCGCCTCCCCTGCAGCCGTCTCCACTGACTGGCTTCCTGCCCAGGCCCCTGCTAGACCTTGGACTCTGCACCTGGTCTGCTCCCCTCGGCCCAGGGCATGACACACAGTAGGTGCTCAGCCAACACCTATTGAAGAAGTGGGTGGACACAGAGTGAGGCTGCAGGCTCTGGCTCATGCGGGCTCCCTGAGCTGGGCTGAGGCTCGAGGAGGGGGAGAGGAGCAAAGGCAGACGGAGTTTGGGAAGCAGCCCGTCTCTCCTGCAATGGCTTCTGGGACGCCCCAGCCTAACCCCACCCTGAGCAGAGAGTTGCTGTAATCCCCCACTTTGAGCCCAGACAGGAAGCCCGCAAGCCAGAGCCTGGACAAAAGAGGAGAAGAGTGGCGTCCTCAGAGATGAAGACATCTCAGACCCAGGATGGATGGGCCCCCGGGTTTCTATTAACATTCTGGGGCCGCTGGGGAGGATCGCTCCACTCAGACCTCTCTGGGAAGGGAGAGGGCGCCGGAAGAATAAGGAGGAAAATTGTCCTCGAAAGGTCAAGCGTTTTCTCTCACTTTGAAAAGAGTGAGGTTTTGATTTCTCAGCGGACAGCTAATTCACTTGCCGACAGCCTTCTACTTGCTGAATTCCCACCGAGAGACAGGAACGGTGATTTCAATTTGTGTTCGAATTAATGCCCCTGCTCATGAGAGATGGCGAGTTCTAGGCAGTCCTAACGGGTGAGAACTAATGTTCCTCCTCTGATTCAGGAGGCGGGCCTCAGGAATCCAGGGTAGAAGTTCTGCTGTCCCAGTGGGGGACAGAACCGTCCAGAATCCACCATCGGGGGGCCACAGGACCCTGGCCGTGTGGGGGAAAGCCAAGTTCATGCAGATGTCAAGTCCCGGCACCTCCCTGGAAAAGCCGATGCTGCTGGAACCAGAAAAGAGCAGCTGGAGTGGGGTGTGGTCTTAAGTGCCCCCCAGGAAACCAGACCTGGAGAGGTCAAGGAGACCAGCTCCTAGGAGAGGAGGGCCCAGCTCCCCGAGAGAAGACAAGAGAAGATGTCCAGATGGGCCAGGAGTGTCCATTCCTCATCTCTGCAGGAGGGCCACCTGCAGGAGGCCGGGGCGGAAGGCCAGAGGCCCCACCTCCCTGCCCGCCCTGCAGTCACAGCCCTGGGCGCCTCGGGCTGAGCAGGCTCCTGGAGCCCCACCGCAGTGGGATCGGGTGCTGACGCGCTCCAGCCGCTCTCCAAGCTGCAGCGCCAGGACAGGACTGAGGCCGGCAGAGAGCTGGAGCTGTGCCCGCCACAGCCCCCTCTGCACACCCCCTGGAACTGCCCTGCAGGAAGGAGAGGGAGCGCCCAGGACCACCCTAGCCTCTGAGCCTCCCGCTCCTTCACTCTCCGTCATTCCGCCTTTCCAATTTGAAATCCCAAGGAGGAGGCTCTGAGACTAGAGGGCCCTCACCAAGGCATAGAAACCCGCATAAATTCTTGGGACTGTTTTTCATACCATACAAGTTGCATCTTGATCGCTGCCTGGCTTGATTGCCCGCATGGAGTGTTTGCTGGGTAAGAAAGGAGATAAATGGCTGAAGACGCAGCCTCATCACCATGGGACATTTGAGGATGGCTTATACCCAGCATCATGCCACTCCCGGCCGGGAAATAGCATGGCGGGGTGGCACAGACTGAGCCCCTACCCGGCTGTGCTGGGGTGGACGTGGACAACCCGCCTGAGCCTGCACCGTATGGCCTCCCTTCCAAGCAAGTGGAGATGATCCTCGGACTCCCTGGCAGGCCTGGCAGGGTGGAGCTGGCAGGGGCAGGTGCCCAGATGTTGCTGGAGAGCAAATGCCCTGAAGGCAGAAGGCAGTGGTCCTTGGTCCTCCCACGGGGCCGCCAGAGCCTCAGGGCATTTTGTGCTTGAGTTTTTATCTGATGAGTGTCACAAATAAATACCAGCCTAAGGACGCACCAAGTCCCTCTGTCGGGTCAGCGTCCCCCTTAGGAATACCTGGCACCCTGAAACGAAGCAGGATCCTTGGTCTTCTGGTTTCTTGGAGACTGTAGTTATCCACGTCTCTGTGTGTGATGTGTGTGTGAGTGTGTGTGTGTGTGTGTGTATGTATCTGTGTGTCCATAACTTACACACAGTTATCCACGTCTCTCTGTGTGTCCACGACTTACACACATGCAGTTATCCATGTCTCTGTGTGTGTGTGTGTGTGTGTGTCCATGACTTACACACAGGCAGTTACACACATCTCTGTGTGCATGTGTGTGTGTGTGCGTGACCGTGACTCCCACCGTGCAGAGTCACAGATGTCCTGCCCCAGGTCACGCCATCCCAGCACTCAGGAACGGATCTTCCTCCAGGTTTTCCGAGCATCCCCTGTTCTCCAGGGAAGATGGGGCAGGCCCTCTTGGCAAAGGGCACTTGGCTGAAATCCCGCCCCAGGTGAAGCTGGATGTGCACGCCGAGGACGCAGAACTGGAGAGGCAGCACAGGAAGTGGGGACGAGGGGACCCATGTGGGAGACCCAGCTTCGGAATCCAAGCAGAGGACATGCCAGCTGACCAGGCCGGTGGAAAGGAGATGGCTCTCCTCAGAGCCGGAGCTTCCGGGCAGCGACGTCCTCAGTGCTGGCCCACAGGGCCCATTGCTGTCCTGTGCTGGCTGCTCGAAGGTGGTGGAATCTGCAGGGCGCACGACAGGGTCGTGTTCCCATCAAGTTCCCTGACCAAGGAAGGTGCTGGGATCCCACCCTGGGAAGGTGCCAGGACCCCCTCACACCGCCCTGCACGCTAGCCTGAGCACCACCCACTCGGCATCTCTCGTGAGCTCTCTGGGTGTCCAGATGGCAGCTCCGGGGACATTGGGATCAGTGGTGCCGGGTTTGAATCCTGTCTCCCTACCTACCTGAGCCAAAGTGGGCGGGCCGTTCCCTCTTCCCAGGCTGCAGTGGAGACTCAAGGAGATGAAGTCCCAGGGACACAGACGAGGAGCCCCGGAGGACCTCCCGGCTCACAGGCTCTAGATCCAAGGTCGGGGCAGGGCTCCGCCTGGGCCTTGGCCAGCCCACTTCTCTGGCCTGGGTCTGCCGCCCACTGCCTGTGCAAGAGGCCATCTGAGCTCTTAGCTCCGCAGCCTGGTCGCCGGGTTGGCACTCCTCGCCCCGCCCACTGTGTCACGGAGAACCCCGTGAGAGCGCTCACCTGCGACATGCGTACCTGCGGCTGCACCATCCCCGGGACGGGCACTGTCCTTCCAGGGAGCAGCAGGGCGAGCCCGCCCCTAGCCAGGGCAGCCGCTCCGGCCCAAGCAGAGCAGCCAGAGTGGCAGGAGCCAGTGCTGGGAGCCCGTGGAAGGCCAGCAGCAGGCGACCTGGACGCTGGAGAGCCCTCGCGAGCACTTCTAGAAAGACCTCATGGTCCCCAGCCTGGGGACTTGAGACCAAGGGCCAGAGTGAGAACAGAAGGGAAGTGAGCTGAACAGGCCTCCATCTGGACGGGACACGCCAACAACTTGGAGAAGGACCAGTGGCCAGGGCAGGCAGCCCAGTGGACACCCCGGGCCCATTTTAGGTTTTGCATTTCCGAGGTGAGACGAGAGTGGAAACCCAGCCAAGGGAAATTAATTACGGCAGAATCACTTCCAACGTGTTTTTCTGTGCAAATGGATCCAAGGCCGGGGAGCTGTGAGCGGGGGCTAATTGCACAGGGGACATTGGGGAGCTTGTCATTAATGAAAGAACGGCCAAGTGGGTGTCGGGAGAGGCACCACACAGCCAGCCAAGCCAGCCACAGCCCGAAGGGGGCCGTCCCACAGCCAAGAGGCACCCAGCGACAGGGAGAGCTGAGCCCGAGCGATCCTGAGAGAGCCCCAGTCTTGTCACACCATGACTTATTCGTATAGCAGCAAATGGAGACTAGGGACGAGTCCCACGCAGCATCCTCCTTCCGCGTCTCTGCCTGCCAAGGCGACAGGGCTCCCTGCTCCCTCCTTGCCATCCGCTCCGCGTCCCTCCCCATAGAACATGCCCCATTCGTGCTTGGGTTCATGGTGGGAGGGAGCTTCTCAGGGACACCCCAGAGCTGGGGGAGGCCTGGGACTAGAACCCCCACTTGCAGGCAAGCGTTCTCCTGACGATCGTCGAGCGCTTGCAGTGTCTGCTACTGTCGAGCACCAGGGCCGAGAGCCAAGCTGAGAGCCGGGCTGGGGGCTCGGGATCCCCCAGATAAAGGGCCCGTGGCCCGAGCCGCAGTCCACCCGGGAGGAGCTGCTTGGGAGGCCGGGTGCCCTCCTGCAGGTGGGGAGGGCAGCCGCCCTCTGCCAGGCTCCTGTCCCGGTCAAGTGAGGGGCAGCACAGAGCACCCACGGGAGGCAGGGAAGAAGGAGGCCAAGTGCCCTGGCCGTGAGGAGCCACGCCGAGGCTGGCAGGGCGGTGCAGTGGGCAGGTCAGTGCAGGAGGCAGCTAGAGACAGAGCAGCCCCAGGTGACGGGCCTGGAGGGCAGCACAGCGTCACTGTCACATGCGTGAGCTGGAGTCATACAGGAAGAGCCTGAGAAAATACCGAATCCAAGAAACGGGACTGGGAGGAGGTGTTGTCCAGACGACAGACTCCCGTCCCCAGGAGCCCTGCCTGGGGCCCGTGGCCCCAGGGCCCAGCCGCTGGCAGGCGCTCCCTAGGTAGGGCCACCACCTGGTTCTCCCACGGCCACAGAGCTCTCCGCTCGGGTGCCCCAGGCCAGGCCCTCTCTGGCCAAAACCTGCAGGGAATTCTCCGCGGAGGTGATTCTACGCAGGAAGCATCTGAGGCAGGAAGCGCCTGGTGGTCCCTGCCCTGCCCCAGCCCCGCCTGCTCGCCTGGGCTCTTCCTTGTTGGATATGGAAAATGAAAACCCCAACCATGTGGCCAGGGCGAAGGGAGCGAGAAGGAAGGCCACACACCGACAGCCTCCACCTCCCAAGGCAAAGGGTGTCCAGCTGCCCACTGCAGACAGGGAGGGGTGACCCCCAAGTGACAGTCCCTGAGGCCCTTCCAAGTAGACCCTCTCCAGACGCTGTCTGCAGACCCTCGACCTGAGGGTCAAATTGACTGACGCAAACTGACACATTCACTCATCCATAGAACAGCCCAAACGCGGGAGCCCGAGCGAGCCTGACCTGCTCGCTGACCACCCCTCACGGCGAACATAAACCCAGGCTCCTTCTTTGTTCAGTGGCTCATTTTCCACCAGGAAAGTGGCCCGCGGACGCCATTGCACCCTGCGTCCCTGCTCCTGAGCTGACCGTGAAGGCTGCGTCCTGCCGGGTCCTCCTGCGCTAACGTTCTCGCTACCTGAAGACGAACCAGGCCCACACTCGGGCCAGGGGGGCCCTGCCAGGTGCGGAGGGTCCTGCCACAGGGCGGGCCCTCCCCTGCCCACCAGCGCCCACCCTGCTGGCCGCCACAGGCCCAGCTCCCAGCCTGCCCCCAACGCAAAGCCAAGCAGCCCCACAGGCCCTGGTCCACCTCAGCCCGCTCCCTCCCTGACCGGAGAGCAGTGACCACACCCGCAGCTCCACAGGGCTCCCGGCTGGCTCTGAACGTGGCCGCGGAAGCTGGGGACAACGCCAGCGTTCCCTTGGGTCGTCAGAAAGAAGCGCTGCTCACAATGGCAGCCCAGTCACAGGCCCAGGAGGACGTTCTGCAGCACAGGAAGCCAGCTGTCCGGTCTCACTCCCTGGGGCCTCCAGGCCCGGCTGCCCTCCCCCTCGGGGAGAGGCCTGCGCCTCACCTGGCTTCCCAGGGCAGCGGAGGGCTCCTGAGGGCTCCAGCGAAAGGCGGAGTGTGGCGGACGCAGGCGATCAGGAGATCCGCTCCGAGCCGGGCTGAGGAGCCCCACGCCCCTCACTCGGCCTCACGCCAGTGTCCAGAAGGCTCTGTGCGAGGACACAGCCACTTAGGCCTAATCAGCTTCAGGAAAGGATCACAGGAGCTCTCAGACCGACCCAGCTTCTATGATGTGCTCTTTGAGCCAATTCTCCTCCGCTAACAAGCCCCCTGGCTTTCCGGAAAATTCTGAAGTACAGTTTTCCTGTAGGCGGGCCCTCCTTCCTTCACTTTCTTCATCCCTCATTGGCGTAATTGCTCCATGGGATCGCGGCAAGAAGCAGCCCTGCACAGACGGTGGCGTTCCCGTTGGTGGCCGACCCCCTGGAGAGAGTGGGTTACGGGAGCTGAAGAGCCCGTGGCCGGGGGGCAGCCGACATGGCCACGCGGTGCCACATGCGCCCACGTGTGTGTGATGCTGGTGCAAGTGCCCACAGCACGCAGCGTCACGTGGACCCCGTGCCGCCTCCCCCTGTCCCCACGGGAGCGTTCACTTCTCATGAGAGCTGGCTGCTGTCCCTGTGCGGCCACCCCCAGCACCCCAGCTCCTGGCTGTCGAGAGGCCACGTCCAGAGGTGGTCCTGGACCTCGTGGTTCACAGGGGTGCCCGGGGAAGGTGGCACGGTCACCCAATTGCCCAACAGCACCTTTCTCAGAACATAACCACGTCACTAAGCCACGTGTGACTCCCTGGGTGTGTGTCTGTGTGTCTGTCTGTGTGTATCTCTCTCATGAGTCTGTATGTGTCTGTGTGTCCATGTGTCTGTGTGTCCATGTGTCTGTCCATGTGTCTGTGTCTGTCTGTCTGTCCGTGTGTCTGTGTGTGCTAGTCGTCCCTAAACAGCCTTGATGTCCTCCAAGAGCGTGGCCGGCTGGCCTGGTGCCCGCTCGGTCCCCTGCAGACACCGCCCACCCACAGACACGCCACACACACCACCTCCAGGTCCCTGCGCCACCCCTGCCCCTTCAATCCAGGCGGTCAGTCCAGAAGCAGCCTTCAGAGGACCCCTGCTGGAGGACGGGACAGTTCCTCACTCCAGAAGGCTGCAGAGCCCCGAAGCCAGCTGGTCACCCTGACCTGGCTTCTGTCTTGGGCAGGCCGAGGGGATACGATTTCTCTCGGGGACTATGGCAAAACATGGCTGCTGGCTAACCTTGACTCCCCAGTGACAGAGCCACCCTTCAGGTCGCTGGGAGCGCAACCAGCAGACGGAGGAGGAAGAGGCAGAGGAGGAAGAGGCGGAGGAGGCCCCTCCCCAGTCAGGCTGGCGTCCACGGCCCGCCCCCAGGCCCCAAGCTGTAGCAGCACCGTGGGCATGGCTGGGCATCCACCCTGAGCTGGACACCAGTCTCTGCTCCTGGACCCCAGGCCTCTAAAGGGAGTTATTAGGCAGCCGTAGATAACTGACAAGCAGTGAGTGGTGGGTTCTGGAAGACAGACCCAGGTAGAGCATGCTGAGGTCAGAGGAGGACAGTACCATTACCTCGCTCAAAACCATCCAGAAGCTTCTCAGCTCACCCAGCAAAAGCCAAATGGCCAGTGAGGCCTGGCTTGGCCTGCTCCCTGACTTCCACCACTTTCCCCACAGACCTTTGCCTCCTGGCTGTTTTTTCCACCACGGGGCCTTTGCACTGGCTGTTCCCACTGCCTGGAACTCTCTTCCCCAGACCCACAGCCATCTTCAGCCCCTTCAGGTCCAGACTCCAGGAGGCTTTCCCTGATCCTCCTGCTTAAAATCACCCTATCCCTGCACCACGTGTGACTTGTACCCACTTAGTGCTTGTCACCAGCCAACACCCCCTTATTTTGCTTCTTTGTGCTGTTGATCCCTTGCAGGGACCTTGATCCGCTCCTTGCTGCTCCCCAGGGCCAAGAGCTGTGCTCGGAGTTATGCAATCCTTGACCTCAGAGTGGTCCCTCCGGCTGCCGGGTCGCCATCCCAGAGACACGGCTGGGGGAGGGCGGCTGCTGGACTCTCCAGGCCACACTGGCTGAGGAAGACCCCACACCACGGGCCACACAGCACAGGCCACCAGGAAGGTCAAGGGCGTCGGCCTCCCCACTCAGCCCCTGATGGCCGCGTGGCTGAGCCTGACCACACCGGTGTCCAGGTGCTTGAAGCTTAGTGCACAGACATGACAGGGTTCTATCAGGCGAGGGAATGCAGCCCGGTCAGCACCGTCCTCAGCACCCTCCCTGGGACCTTCACCCAGAGGCTGTCCTGTTCCTTGTGGAGGACTGATGGGGACTCCCGTAGCCGCTGTGTCAGGTCCAGGGAAGGTTCAGGCCCTGACTGTGCCCAGGTCCAGATCCCAAGGTCTGCAAGTGGCAGATGCAGGTGGCCTGCGGGCCGAGGTCGTGGGCCCCTGAGTGGGAGGAGCAGAGGCCGCATCAGGACACTGGAGTGTGCATCTCAGCGTCCTGACCTCCAGGCCTGTGCTGTGGACGTGCGGTTGGTGCTTAAGGATCCAGACGGAGAGGGTCAGAGTAGAGCGTGTGGAATCCGGCGTGAGACGGGACCCCTAGGGCTCTACCTTTGCCGTGAGTTGAGTTGTGTCCCCCCAAAACTCATGCTGAAGTCCTCACCCTGGTACCTCTGAAGGTGACGCACGTGGACACAGGGCCTTTGCAGATGTCATTAGACGCTTCGGTAAGGTTGTCCTGGAGCAGGGCTGGGGCTTGGTCCAGTCCGACTGCAGTCCTTACCGAAGGGGCCGCTGTGGACACAGACACGCTGGGGGTGGGTGGGGGCTCCTTGCGGCGCTGAAGGCAGAGACCAGAGTGGCGCCTTTAGAATCCAGCACCGCAGAACCTGCCACCAAACCACCAGGCCAGGGAGAGGCCTGCGCGGGGTGCCCTCGGGGGCAATGCTGTGGCAGGTGACTCGCCTTCTAAGCCCCAGACTGTGTGACACTAGATGGACGTCCTTGGAGACTCCAGCTTGCAGCAGCTGTCTCAACAGACCCTGGAGGGGAGCAGAAGCTGCGTGGGCTGGAAGGCCAGGAACGGAGGCAGAGGTCAGGTCCAGGAGGCCAGTGTGTGAGGCCGGGGCGGGGCGGGGAGAGCTGGGACTGAAATGAGGGCCCCTGAGGCCAAGCAGGGGAGCCAGGGGCGGGGAGAGCAGCCTGGAGCAGTCAGAGTGTGAGGACCCTGTCCCTGCAGCTCCAGCCTGGGGTGCATGCAGCCTGGGGGGGCTCAGCTGGGGCGGGTGGAGGGCTCCCTCCATGCTCAGCCCCGCCCTGACTGACTGTCGCCCATCTTACTCGAGTCGCTGCTGCTTCGCGGCTTCCTGCAGGCTCGCAGCCCTGTGGTCAGAGGTGCGGTGCAGCTGGCCGGGCCTCCACTCAGGAATCACACCTGCTAGTGGGTCTGCTGGGGCCTCAGCCGAGGCTCCGGGGAGGAATCCACACCCAACTCCTGCCAATTGTTGGCAGAACCTAGGGGCCTAGGATTAAGGTCCCTGTCTTCTTCCTGGCTGTGACTCGGGTCCGGAGGATGGTCACTCCATGTGGTCACTCCCTCTTCGAGAACAGTAACCACCGGAGCCCCGTCAGCCCCACCCTTCTCTTGTTCTGAATGGCTCATGCCAGGAAGAGCCGCTCCTTCTCAGGGCTCACCTGAGTGGCCCACCGGGTGGCCTCACTTTCTGGAAGTCCATTGTCCTTAGAGCACCCCTGCAGGCCACAGACACCGGGAGCCCCTCAGAGTCCAGCCCACCCACAGGGTCTGCTCACACCTGGAGCTTGGACGATGAGCCCCTCAGCCTGATCACCCCCGTGGGTTCCCCTGGAGGCTGAGGGCCAGGTCTGTGTGGAGCTAGAACCTGGCCCACACAGAGGAGGGGAACAGAGTGGGAGTCACAGCGGGAGGGCTTGGCGGAGCCCAAGGACGGCAGAGATGAAGGAGCACAGCCAGGGCGGGAAGGGACTGGGAGGGAGCCTGGCCATGGGACCATTGTGGGCCACACAGACGAAGACTGGACCCTGAAATTGTTCCACCCCTGGGAACAGCCTCGTCTGCTAAGTGACTCAGTCACTGGGGCCCCAGCCCCTCCCATGACAGTTCTCCAGGCCCCCCCAGTCATCAGCCTTTAGCCCCTCAGAGACCACCCTAACCCTGAGCATAAGCCAGTCCCCCAGGGGAATCTGGGGACAGACAGCTTCCTTAGCAGCAGCACCTGTGTCACTGAGGAGAGGGGAAGGAGAAATCCAGCCCAGCAGCCCTCCCGAGCCACGCGTGAGTGTGTGCATGAGTGTGTGTGTCTGTGTGCGTGTGTCTGTGAGTGTGTGTCTGTGTGCGTGTGCGTGAGTGTGTGCGTGAGTGTGCGTGTGTCTGTGTGCGTGTGTCTGTGAGTGTGTGTCTGTGTGCGTGTGCGTGAGTGTGCATGTGTCTGTGTGCGTGTGTCTGTGTGCGTGTGCACATGCACGTGTGTCCTAATGGAATAACACACAGCATGCACCCCACCAAATGCCAGCACCTTCATTTTCTGATAACAAGGGGCTGCCTGGGATCAGTAACAGCTCCCTGCCGCTGGGCCAGGGCCGCTGTGCCAGGGCCAATGTGCCAGGGTCGCTGTGCAAGGGCCCCGCGCAAGGTGGTGGGGCCGCCTGGGCTCCAGCAGGACAGCTGCTCTGCCTGCGTCCCTGGCCCCAGTCGGGGCCCCACTGCCACTCAGCCAGGCTGGCCTCCCTCTCCACTTCGCCTCCTGCTACGTAGTTTCCTATATAAGCTGCAAACTCGGCTGCTGAGCAACAGATCCACGTACATTGTGGTTTCCACTTACCGGGACGTGTGACCACGAGGTGGAAAGGAAGGCGGATACTGGACAGCTGTCCACGTGGTCTTGAGCCATGTCAACACTGTGGCTGGAGCAAGGCAGCCCAGAGCCTGGAGTCCAGGCCGATTGGCTCTAGTTAGGGAGCTTCGGGGTCAGAGTAGCGCCGCAGGCCCGATGTGGACTCCAGAACTGCTCCCCGGGCTTCAGGTGCAGCTCTTGCCTGCTGTGGGACATTACCTGGGTTGCTTGACCTCTCTGAACCTCCTTTGTAAACCGGGTCATCCAGGCACCTGTCTGTGACATCACCCAAGCATCTGTGTGACACTGCACAGCCGGTGTACTCTGGCTGGCATTGCCAATCCGCCCACTCGCCCCAAAGCTGCCGGCTGCATCTGCTCCATGCACCGTGAGCAGCACTGAGGGCTGAGAGGGCGGCAAGCTCCCTGGGCAGGTCCTCTCTCCCCGTGAGCCTGGGCATCAGGGGCTGCTCCTTGCTTCGGTGTTGGTTGAGCTGCTGGAACTTCAGCCCTGCAGGGACCAAAACCTTTCTGCAATGCCAAGTCTCCATGAGGCCCGTCCTCTGCCCCGCCAGCGTGACTAAGGCACCTCTCAGCACGGCTCCCTCTGGAGTGACCTGCCAGAGTCCTGAGTAAGGGGTCAGCTGTGTGTCTCACACGTGTGTTCCTGCTTTCCCGGGTGTGCCTGGGGTGCACCGGCCTCAGCTGGCGTGTGTCCTGGTCCTCCTGGCCTCTGGCATCTGTCCACCTCCTCTCACTGAACTCACTAGCACTCGGGTGCACCTCGTCTGTCACCTTGTTCAGAAGCTTCAGGGTCCCCTGGCCACACCTGTCCTCCTACCTCATGCAGGGGCCTCTCCTCAGGGATCACTGCCCCACCCCTGCCCGGACCCCCAAGACCCCTGCTTTGCTCTGTCCAAGGTTCTTGCCCACGTTTCTCTTCTGGATCAGCAACCAAAGGTACCCTCGGGCCCTCCGGGAAAAACTGATTGTCCCCTCCCTGTAAGCTCATAGCACTCTCCATGTTGGTCGCTGCCAGCCACGTTTCCCTCTGCATGGAGACGAGCCAAGGATTCTGTGTTATCTCTGCATCCGCACAACTCCAAGTGCTTGGCATAGCATGGGCCACCTAAGGATGCATGTTATACATGCACTGGTGGGTGGATGGATGGATGGAAGGCTGACTGGATGGATGGATGGATGGAAGGATGGATGGATGCATGGATGTATGCATGGATGGAAGGCTGGCTGGCTGGATGGATGGATGGGTGGATGGATGGATGGAGAGAGGGAGGGAGGGAGGGAAGGATGGATGGAAGGAAGGAAGGAAGGAAGGAAGGAAGGAAGGAAGGAAGGAAGGAAGGAAGGAAGGAAGGATGCATCCACCTAAGGATGCACGTTATACATGCACTGGTGGATGGATGGATGGATGAAAGGCTGACTGGATGGATGGATGGAAGGATGGATGGATGGATGGATGGATGGATGGATGGATGGAAGGCTGGATGGATGCATGGAAGAAGGAAGGAAGGAAGGAAGGAAGGAAGGAAGGAAGGAAGGAAGGAA
>JAJEJO010000549.1:242524-260496 GCA_020662805.1 Glaucomys volans
GTTGGAGGTGCATGATGGAGCTGAATGAGGAGGCAGATGCCCAGGACAGATGACAGGAAGCCGGCAGCACAGGAATAGAGGGGACAGGGACAGGGCGACTGGACACAGGACAGCCCTTCCCACCTCGGGTTCCCAGTGTGGGATGGACAGACCCTACATCACCCCTTCCAGCTCTGACCCCTTCCGGGTGCATGATGGGACCACTCCTCCTGTGCCCGGCAGTCAGGTGGGCTGTGCTGCTGGTTCTGGCCAGCGAGTAGAGGACACCACCGGCACTGCTGGGCCGAGCACTTATTGCGTGGGAGCCCCGGCCACTGCCCAGCACGGCTTCCTACCTACGGCTCCCCCGAAAGAGACCAGAGGGGTCTGAGTGAAGAGCCACCGACCCAGGGCGGGTGGCGTGGCCGAGCCAGCTTGGGCACGTTTGTTCCTGCACCACACCCCAGCTGCCCAGGCGCACCCTGGAAGCTGATCGGAGCATTGCCGTACAGGCCTGTAATGAGCTGGGTCGAGGGGTCTCTGCACCCAGATGCAGGGCAGCATGGTGGCCGAGAGCAGCCACAGCCCTGGGGCTTGACTGGACACTCAGCTCTCATAAGGTGGAAGGCTGCCTCCCTGGTCCTCCCTGTCCTCCCTGGTCCTGCCTCCCTGCCTCCCAGGTGGTCTGTTCTAATTGCTTGACGTGAACTGAAGGACCTGCTCGAGCTGTGAGCCATCAACATCTGCACGGCCCGTCCGTCCCACTGAGGCACCAGCCAGGACTCAGGTGGGTGTAAGAGCCCCTGGAGCCCAGGGGGCGCTGCAGGCCCAGCCGCACCTGCACCTCTGGACACCTTACAAGACAGCACCGCACACGGCTTCCCGAAGACGCGCGCCCACAGAGTGCCCCCTCCTTCAGAGGCAGGTCAGCTCTCAGTCCCTGGAACACGGGAGGCCCGTGGCCACCTTGTGCTACCAGGCATGGCCGGAGTGGAACCGCATGCGCCAGGCTGGGTCCCCAGAACCACGCACCCTGTTCCTGCTCACTGAGCCCTCAGCTGGGAGCCTGGGGCGGCCACACCATGCGGAGAGGCCACTGACGGGCTGTGCCCATCAGCCCTGGTGTTTGGGTCCTGACCAGACACCAGACGGGCAAGCGCCAACTCACCTCCAGCTTCCCGTCTTCCCACCCACGGCCCCAGATTCCAGGGAGCAGAGACAAGCCGTCCCCTCCCGCCAGGTGCTCTGAATTCCTGACCCACAGAGCCGATGAATCATCCCTAAAGGGCCGTAGATTTGGGGGTGCCAGTGACACAGCACAATCAACCAGAGCAAAGGCAAAGTCGGCAGAGGCGGGAGGGCCGGGAGGGGCTGCTGAGGCAGAGCCGGGCGGGAGTTCCAGCAATTCAGAATTAGGGCTCCCACTGTCACGGGCCACCGTCAGGGCGTCAGCATGTGAAGCCAGGAACGTGGAGAGGTCACCTGGACAGAGCCGAGCTGCAGGTGCCTAGCTGATGACCCCAGAGTGGGCGCAGCAGCATGAGTCGAAATGGCCCCGTGGGAAAGAATCCAATTTCCATCCCCAACAGGGCCGGAGAGGCCTTGTGCTGCTGCAGATAGCCAGGCGGGTGGCCCCACAGGGGACGCCACCACAAAGCTCCAGAGGGAAAGGCCGTGTCCTCGTGGCTGTATTTATATAATAGTTTCAGAAGAAAAGCAGCCAAACGACGTGGTCCCCATGGAAAGCAGGTGACGGCGGGAAGCCGGGTGGTGCTGGCAGAGGGGACAGGTGCTGGCTGTGCTCTGTAGTTGGGGACCTCGCGGTGTTCGCACAGGTGTGCTCAATGCAGGAAACGCCGTGGAGACGCGTGCTGTGCACACCTGACTTGCAGGTCCTGGCAGGACTCTCCGTGTCCTCCCTGCGGTGGCGCGGCACCCTATCCGCCTGGTCCAGGGGCAGCTGGATTGGAAGGCAGCGCCGACCCGCCAGCCTGAGCGTCTCTCCAGCGGAACTCCCTTCCTCTCCAAGGAGGGATTCTTAAAAATTTCTTTGCTGGTCTGAGCTCCGTGGAGATGAGGTCCCCGAGACCCTGTGAATAAAGCGTGGTCCCCTCACGGCGGGGCTGGCACTCTGCTGTGTGCTCCTACAATAACATTGCTGATTAAAGTTCACTCAGCTGAGAATTAAATATAATTGCTGACGCATCACTGAGTTTTCACAAAACGGTTTTCATTTGTATCAGGGCCCGAGAATGATCAAGACGAGCCATCCATTAACGGATCCTAATTAGGGCTTCCGGAGGTGCAGAGCTGACTCGTCTCAATTACTACCTCACTTCACCCCATCGCTCTACTCCATTGTGGTGCCGTGTGGCATCTGTCCACTGGTGACAAGCATAGTGTCACACTGGCCAGAAGGTAGTGGCCGCCAGGGCCACATCTGAAGAGAGACCTGGCCTGAGAGGAGAGGGGCTGGGGCTCCCCTGAGATCGCGGGGAAGCAGGGCCTGCTGACTGCGGGGCATGCCGCCCAGGCACCTGGGTCACAGCCCGGGAAAATTCACCTCCTGCAGGCCACGCCACCCAATCCCCTCTGACATCTGTGGTGCCACGTGAGCTGTGGGCACAGGGGCTCCGTGCCAAGGTGCCGCACTCTGCAGCACCAGGGCCCTCGCAGGCCCCCGCACCTGCAGGCAGAAGCCCCACCTGCTCCGGCCACTGACCCTGGCCCTCCTCCAGCCCCCCAACTCCCCAGGTGACAGCCCATGGTCCCGCCTTCCTGGAGAGTGAGAAGAATGGATGCCTTCAAGAACCCGACGTCCAGCTCGGCTCAGGAAAGCCGAGAGCTTAAAGGAGCAGATGCCCACTTTCCACACCCCGCCCAGCGAGCTGGTGACTCTGGGACGGTGGGTTCACGGATGAGCCTCCTCTGGCCCCTTTGGAGACCAGACGCCTGTTGCAATGCGCTCAGGGGTCCTTTGCTCTTCCCCAGGAGCCCTGGCTGTGGGGTGATGACATTTCCCAAATGACCTTCAGGCAGCATCGTCCTCGAGTGTTGCCGATGTTTCTCAGGGAACTCCACGCAGCGGTGAGAAGGAAGGAGGCAGAAAGAGGGGGTGGGGGGAGGAGGAAAGAGAGAGTCCCCCACGTGGCAGAGACCCAGACCCAGGCCCCTGAGCACCGCTGTCCTCGGTGCTGAACGGACCCAGCGCCTGCCTGGGCCAATCTCCAGACACTGCACCTGGCCCAGGCCCTTGGGGTCTTTCTGGAGCACAGGGCCTGACCTGGGCTTGAAGAAGCCTGGGCAGCCAGGGGTGGGCAGCAGAGGCCGCTCTGGATGCTGCAGGTCAGAGGGAGGAGTGTCCCCGGGGCAGCGAGAGCTTTGGAGTTCATAGGAGGGCATTCATTTCAAAGCTCCCAGGAAGACACTGTGGAATCAGGACACAGCCTGAGACAGCGCCACTGCTTACCCAAACTAAAGGGCAGAAAGCCAAATGACCCAACTGGAAATAAGCAAAGGAACGAAGGAAGGAGAGCACACGGCCATGGGTGTCTGAAAGCCCACTCCGTGTGGGTCGTCCGGGAACCACAGCGGGTAGCTGGCTCCCACCTGTTAGGGCGGCCGTCACCCCAAAAACAGTAATGTGGGCTGCTGAGGGTGTGGCGGGAAGGGAGCCTGGCCCATGGGTGCCGGGATGTTGACGGGTGCAGCTGCTGGGGGACAGTTTAGAGGGTCCTCAAAAGCTCCCGAGGGCTCTGCCAGGTGACCCAGCAGCCCGTCCTGGGGTCAGCCACAGGCTCTCGGCAACTCTGCCCTCACACACCCACCGCAGCCTTGCACGTGGCAGCGGAGATACGGGGAAACCTGGGGCCTGTGTGGGGGGAGGATCCAGAAACATCTCGCACATGAGCAGGGGACATTGCCCAGCCTGCGATGGCAGAGGGAAACCGCCACTCACAACCACGGGGATGCACCCACGGACCTAATGGTCAGCGGAGTGAGGCAAACCCGGGGACAGAGCAGGAGGAGCCCAGCATGGCCACCCCAGAGACAGCAGAATGGTAGTGACCAAGACAGGGAGCCAGGGAGGGTCAGTCACAGGGCAGAGTTCCAGGCACCGAGGGGCAGTGAATCCCACACGGCCCTTGTACATGGCCTGGCTCGCAGCTGAGGAGGATGAAGTTGCCTACACTGGCCGACAGGAGAGCCCTGACCACCAACACAGGAAATGACAGCAGACAGCAGGAAGCTCACAGCAGGACCGGTGCCCACTCATGGGTGTGACTGTCTCCAAACGCATGGAGCTGTGCTCAAGGAACCCGCAGCCACTCAGGTGTCCATGAAGGGCCTTCCCATAACACACAGATGATCTTGTCTTATTTCACCAAGACAGTGACCGAGCTGTGTAATGCAAACCACATGGGTCTCCAGTCCGGTTTAAGCAGGTCTGTGTAAGTGAGAACCTGGCCGCCCAGGGTCAGCCTTCTGGGTGGGGAGGAGTCGTCTTGGGACCTTTCTGAGAGCTGACCTCAGGCAGAGACAGGAACGTGGGGATCGTCCCAAGCGCCCTGTCCTTGGCCCCGGAGCTGCTACCAGCGAGGGTGCGGGTGGAGCAGGATCAAGGACCAGTGCCCAGTACTCACAACCACAAGCATGGCGACCGGGGCTGAGACCAGCCCTCCATCTGACCCTCCCAGAATCCCCCCTGGTGAGCACGGCTGGTCTGCGTGGCCAGTGCGAAGGGGAGTGACAGGCAGCTCCTGGAGACCTTGGGTTGGTCTCCGGGGGCTCGGGAAGGTGGACCGCACTCTCCACACACAGGCTTCCGGAGGGCAGGGACTCTGGACCCCACGAGGCCCAGGACTCCTTCCTGACAGATGATTGGACGATCCGTGACTTTCTTCTAAAAATATCAGCACAGATAAGATTTTCCCAGGCAGATAGCGCACTCCCTGTGCTCGGCCATTCTCCTGAGCACAAAGGAGTCCTTTCTCCGCTTCAAAGTCACCTGCGCTTGTGCCGTCCAGAGTCGAGTCTGGGGAGTGTTGATAAGGCCTGGCTGCTGGGCCACCTGGGTGGAGCCGGCGCTGCTTCCCTGTGTGGCAGGCGACTCTGACAGCCTCCCAAAGCCTCTAAGAGGCTTATGTCTCAGCTTCACCTTTCACCAAACATCTGTTCCTAGGATTTAGATAAGATGTCTCAGGATGATGTCACACCGCGCTCCCCTCCTCCTGTCCCCCTGGGGAGGGAAGAGCAGTTTCAGTACACGGATTCGAACTTGTTCTGGGTATTAAAATTTCAACTCCACCAAGGGAGTTTGGCCATGGGACAAAAGGTCTCCCTACCAGGATGTCCTGAGCTTCCTGTGCACACCGGGTCAGTGCCTTCTTGGCCACGGCCCACCTGGCACAGCCGAGAACTCAGGTCAGACTTCAGAGTGAACGCTGGCCTCATTCCTGGAGCTTCCATCCTTGCAAGTCCACGCCCTCAGCTGTGACCACAGTGCCCCGCCACGGGGGTAGCATGACTCCCTGCCCTGGGCTGGGCCCGGGACACGCCTGGACCAATGGGACGTCCGCCAGTGACCTATGGGCAACATCTCGAAAGCACTGGACTGGTGGGCACTGGCTTCTGTCATTCCCAAGAAGACGGGGAGGTGTAGAGACCAGCCCAGCCCCGGTGCCCCAGCCAAGCACCACACAGTACAGAGCCCTAGGAGACCAGGGCAAGTCCACCCAGCCCAGAGCCGTGGGATCAGTCAGGGTTCTCCAGAAAAACACACCTACCAGAATCCAGAGATGAAAGAGAAACGGGCTCACACGGTCATGGAGCTGAGAAGTCTCACCACCAGCCACACAAGCAGGAAGCCCAGGAGGTGGGTGGGGTGCTCCAGTCCAGGTCAGAGGCCTCAGGACCAGGAGAACCCCTGCCGTGCGCCTGTCTGACCACAGAAGAGGGAAGTCCCAGCTCAGCAGTCAGGCAGAGAGGACGCCCTTCCTTGGGCTTTTTACTCCGTTCAGGCCCTCAACTGCTTAGACGCTGCCCACCCCCACTGGCAGGGCCTCTGCAGTGCTCAGACCACTGACTGAAATGCTGCTCTCCTCCAGACCCACCCTCACAGACTCGCCCAGAAATGATGCTCAGCCAAACATCTGGGCACCCCTGGCCCAGTCAAATGGACATATGAAACTTACCACTGTGTCCCTGAACTCCCAGAGGCAGGGGCATTGCATGGCTATCTCTGCAGGTCCCTGAAGTCTTGAGATCACATGCAGAAAACAGTAAGGATTGTGACCAAGCATCCAATGCTCAGTGCACGGCAGGCTCCACTCCAGGCGCGTAACGGTGTTCACCTCAACCTGGGCCAGGGGTGTGGACTTCCCAGATAAGGGCAGAAAGCCATCAAGAGACTGGATCACTTGTTCAAGGTCACTTGGCCAGAACATGGAGAAGGCAAGAATCTGGACCAAGAAAATGCTCTCCAGAGTAGCCAGCAAAGAGTCTCTGGAGATTTCTCTGGTCCCGACATTCCTATGGCACCGTTGCTGCTGTTCTCATCCTGTTACTACTGGTGCTGTTGCGTTGATGTGGCTAATGCTCACACCACACCGATAGCAACTCTGCTGCTCTCCCCAGCACCATGCGGCATTCAGATGCCACAGCCCTGCTAAGTGAATTAATTCCCGGCTCTCACGGAGTCCGAACCATGGTACATGAGCCTACGGCTCTTTTCCTCTAAGTCCTGGGTCTGTTCTTCCGAAGCCTGTAAACTTTAACTAGATTCCCACCATCTTCCACAAGGGGCACTTCACGTTGATTTCTGAGTGGTTAGATGTCTGCCCCAGAGGACGGCTCCTGGGTGGGCAGGGGTGGTGTCGCCCCACAAGCCATAACAAATATCCCTAAAAGGAGAAAGCCAGGGGGAGCAATGGAGCAGTCTGTTAACAGACATCTCTGGGCAGAGAGATTCGTCTCTCCCACCACCCCCACCCCCATCTAGTGCATCTGTCCTTCTCCATCTTCTGTCTTAAAACAGGACCTTCTCTTCTCCGCTGCAGCTGTGCGGACCTTCTGGGGGCGTGAGTCTGAGTCTTAACTGAGAAGGATTCTAAACCTGACACTGGGATCCCAGAATTTTCCACTGTTCATGTCAGAGCAATTAGTCTTTAAGGCTTTTACTTTTAACTTTAATGACCCAGAAAGACTTACGATGATATTGAGGAAGGAATACGGAGTCATCTGTGCAGCGTGCCTGTGTCTTACTCTATCCATGAACATGGTAGGTCTTTCCATCTCCTAAGGTATTCAGTTTCTTCATTCAGTGTTTTATCATTTTCATTAGAGAGGTTCTTTCACCTATTTAGTTAGCTTTATTCCTTAGGATTTTTTTTTATTATTTTCAAGTCTATTTTGATTTCTTTCTCAGCAGATTCATTCTTGGAGTATAAGAAATGTACTGATTTTTGTATTTGATCCTGTTTCCAGCTACTGAGACAGTGACAACGGCAGGTAGTACTGTAGGTGGTAGATGATCAGGCCCAGAAGATGGGGGCTAATTCAAAGAAAAGAAGCACTCCCCCTCTCCTCAACTGGTTACCAAGGTTACCTAGACCTCTAGGGGAATTGCTCCTCCCAACACAAGGAGTTGCTAATGAGCCCTCCTTGGGTGGCTCTTTTCCTGCCTTGTCGTCACATAGGCAAGATAGAAAGTGGAGGGGAGAAAGAGAAAGGAAACCTGTGATCTATAAGGAACAAGAAATCTCACTCCCAGGAATACCAGCTTTGGGCGCCCTTCTCCAGGGAAGTCTCCCTCTGCTCTATCCCTTAAATTAAACTTGTTTTCTCTGCTTGCCTTGGAGTTTCTCCGGTGATTCATCTTCAACACTGTAGGAACACGGATCTGATCCTAATTTCCAAGACCACTATCATTACATTGCTGAATTTGTTTATCAACTCTAGAAGTCTTCTGGGGGAGATTTTTGGGTCCCCTAAGTATAGGATCATGTCATCAGGAAGCAGAGATAGTTTGACTTCTTCTTTTCCTATTGTATCCTTTTAATTTCCTTCTTTTGCCTGATTGCTTTGGCTAGATGTGCAATAAATATATTGAATAGGAGTGGGGACAATGGACTGCCTTGTCTTTTCCTGATTTTGGAGAAAATGCTTTTAGCTTTTTCTCCCTTTGGTATGATGTTAGCTTTGGGTTTATCATACATAGCCTTTATGATGTTGAGGTGGGTTTCTTCTATCCCTAGTTTCTTCAGTGTTTTAACATGAATGGGTGATGAATTTCGTCAAATGCTTTTTCTGCATCTATTGATGCGATCGTCAGATTTTTCCTTGATTACTTATGCAATAAATTACATTTATTGATTTACATATATTGAAACAACTTTGCGTCCATGTGATGAATCCAACGTGATCATGGTGTTCAATTTTCTCAATGTGTTCTGTTAATATTTTATTAAGGACTTTTGCGTCAATGTTCATAAGGGATATTGGTTTGTAGTTTTCTTTCCTTATTGTGTCTTTATCTGGTTTTGGTATCAGGGTGATACTGGCTTCACAGAACGCATTTGAGAGTGTTCCCTCCCTTTTTACTTCATGGAATAATTTGAGAAGGATTGGCATCAGTTCTTCTTTAAGGGTCTGGTAGAACTCAGCTGAGAATCCATCTGGTCCTGGAATTTTCTTTGCTGAAAGGTGTTTTGTTACTGCTTCAATTGCATGATACTGATCTATTTAGGTTTTTATTTCCTCTTGTTTCAATTTGCCTGGTCATATGTATCTAAAAATTTGTCAATATTCTCTATATTTTCCAATTTATTAGAATGAAAGTTTTCAAAACCGTCCTAATGATCCTCTGGATTTCAGAAATGTCTATGGCAGTATCTCCTCTTTCACCTCTAATTTTGTTGACTTGGCTCTGCTCTCATTCTTTGGGTCAGTTCGGTTAGGGGTTTATCAATATCGCTTATTTTTCAAAAGAACCAACTCTGTTGCATTTATCCTTTGTACTGTGTTTTCCCTCTATTTCATTAATTTTTGCTCTGATATTAATTATTTCCTGTCTTCTATTAGTTTTGGAAATAGTTCCTGATTTTCTAGGCTTTGAGACATTTCATTAGATTATTCACTTGGCATCTTTCTGTTTTTTAATGTGGGCGTCTAATGTGTTAACTTTCCTCTTAGTATCAATTTCATAGTGGTCTAGAGATTCTGGTACCTTCCATCACTGTTCTTGTTTAATTATAAAAATTTTAAAATTTCTCCTCCAATTTCTTGTATGATCCATACCACATTTAAAAGTGTTGTTCAAGCTCCATGATTTTTGTGGTTTCTATAAGTTTTTGCAGGTTATTTCTAATTTCAATCCAGTATGATCTAATAATATGTATGAAATAATATTGATATTGTTGTATTTGCTAAGAATTGCTTTGTGTCCTAAAATATGGACTACTTTGGAAGAGGTTTCTTGAGTTGCTGAGAAGAAAGTATATGTTGTTGGGTGAAATAGCCTATAAATGTCTATTAGGTCCATTTGATTTACAGTGTCATTGAGGTTAGAAGTGTTTTTATTGATTTTGTCTGAATGACGTCTCATTGAGAGGTGTGAGCTGAAATCATCCAGTATTATTATATTGAGATCTATCTGGAACTTAAAGTCAAAAAGTGTTTGATTGAGCCAGGCAGGGTGGCACATCCCAGCGGCTTGGGAGGCTGAGGCAGGAGGATCACAAGTGCCAAGCCAGCCTCAGCAACTTAGTGAGGCACTAAGCAACTCAGTGAGACCCTGTATGTAAATAAAATACAAAATAGGGCTGGGGATGTGGCTCAGTGATGGAGTGCTCCTGAGTTCAATCCCTAGTACCAAAAAAAAAAAAAAAAGTGTTTGATTTATGTAATTGGGTACACCAATATTTGGGGCATCAATAATTACTATCGTTTTAACTTCTTGTTTGATTAATCCCTTGGACATTATGTAATGATATCACTTATATCTTATTAATTTTGCTTGATATCTGCTTTGTCAGATACGACAACTATTCTGCTTGATTTTCTATTTTATTTATGGAATATCTTTTTATATCCTTTTATTTTCATTTTCTTTGCTTATGATATGAGTTTCTTGAAAATAGCATTTAGTTGTATAGTTGGGCATTGTTTTTTAATACATTCTGCTAGTCTGTCTTTTAATTGGAAAATTAAGATCACACACACACACACACACACACACACACACATACGACTTATTGCTGGTCATGGTGGTGCATGCTTGTAATCCCAGCAACTCAGGAGGCTGAGGCAGAGGATCACAGTTTCAAAGCCAGCCTCCACAAATTAGCAAGACTGTAAGTAGCCCAGTGAGACTGTGTTTCAAAATTTTAAAAAAAAAAAAAAAATGTAAAAGGATGGAGGATATAGCCCCGTGATTACACACCTTTGGGTTCACTCCCCGTGGTAAAAAAAAAAAAAGGATTATTATAGAAAGATGTTTATTGTTGTTCCAGTTATTTTGGTTTGTTTTATTAGATT
Source organism: Glaucomys volans (assembly GCA_020662805.1). Lineage (NCBI taxonomy): Eukaryota > Metazoa > Chordata > Mammalia > Rodentia > Sciuridae > Glaucomys > Glaucomys volans. The sequence goes on from JAJEJO010000549.1 coordinate 253,040, forward strand.
TGTTCATTCTTAATTTTCATTTGCTTAATTGTTCTTCTGGAGAGCTTCATCCGTTTGAGAACTCTAGGGTTTGTTTTTGAGTTCTTCTTTGTGTCCTATTTGGTGACGTATTTTCTGTAGTGCTGGTTTAGTGATCACAAATTCTTTTTGTTTATCCTTGTCACAGACAGATTTTATTTCTCCTTTGATTCTGAGTGATAGGTTTGCTGGACATTGAATGACTGGCAATTATTTTCTTTCAAAGCTTGGATTATCTCATTCCAAGTCCACCTCAGTTTTAGGATCTAAGTTGAGAAGTCTGATCTACTTCCAAACGTGATCTGATTTCTTTTACAACACTTCATATTATCCTTATTCTCTATGTTAGGCATTTCTATTATAGTGTGTCTTGGAAAGATTCTTCTTCTCTCTTGTCTATTTGGGTTCTATATGCATCCTTAGGGGGATATCCTTTTCATTCCTCAGATTTGGAAATTTTTCTATTATTTCACTAAAAAGTTTCTTAATGTCTTTAGCCTGTACTCCTGTGTCCTATCTTATCTCACTGATTTTTAAGTTTAGTCTCTTACTGTTGTCCCAAAGTTCTTCTGTATTCTGATCATGGTCCTTTTTCTTTTCTTTATTATCTACTGAGTGTTCCAGTTACAGACCCCATCTCTGATGCCTGAAGTTCTGTTTTCTATGTTATCTAGTCTGTTGTCATATTTTCAGATATAATTTTTATTAATTCATTGTGTCTTTTATTTTCAGGTGCTCTGATCTGTTTCTTTTCATGATCTCTATCTCTTTATTGAAATGGTCATTCACCTCTTTGCTCTCTTAATTTGTTGCTTAGACCTTATTTTAGCTCATTCTTCATTTTAATAATCAACATTTAAATTTTTTCTCTGGAATTTCATTCCCTTCAACATCTGTGTCCATTTGCTGGGAGAACTCAACAAAGTATTTTGGAGGAGACTGTTTTGCCTGTTTCCTCATGTTTTCAGAAGTCTTGGTTTTGAGCATCTGTTAAAACAGCTTCTTCTTCTTCGGTGAGGACATCCTTTGGGTATAGTTAGAGCTTTTATGCTCAGTTCCATGTTGTTGGCATCTCCTAGCTTCAGCACGTGGGCTCAGTGTGATCCAAGTGTCAGCCGCAAGTGCCCTGCCTCACCTCTCAGTTTGCCACTGCAAAGCAGCTGATTTAATTCACTCTTGTAAGGCTGCTGTGACATTTTGTGTTCTTCTGAGTTATCATTTTGAAATCTTTCTCTGATTTTTAGGAGTAGATGTCCAAGAGTGGGAAAGTACTGTTGGAGCTCGATTGGAGTTAGTTGTGTGTGGAGGGAGGCGTGCTGTCACCTTGCTGAGCTGTGGGTGAAGTTCAGCTGCAGTTTCTACCCTGCCAAATGTGAGCTTGTACTGCTCCAGCTGCTTCCCAGCCCCTTTCAGAAAAAGGAAAACCAGCAACAGGGTGAGGAATGCAGAGCCCCATGCCTACTGTGATGTGCATACCAGGAATTACCACAAAAAAAGGGGAAGGTCAGGGTCAGCATGTCAGACAGCAGCAGCAATCAATGACCATGACCAGATCTAGCCTGAGAGTGCCCAGCGGGTGTGAACTCCATCTCCATGGCAATGACAACTGAACCAGATGGTGGGGCAGGAATTATGTCAACTAAATTTTTTCTTAAAGTAAAATTGCAGTTCATTAAGAGAAAATCAAATGGGATAGGAAAGCAAAAGAAAGTTTATAGTATTCAAAGAGTGGACAGAGACTAAAGCAGAGGAAAGGTAGGAAGGGATGCCTATAAAGAAGGAGTAAAGAATAATTAGGAGAAATAAAATAAACAGTGAAGGAGAGAACAAGTGAGTTTGGCTCTGAGTGGGGAGAGAGGAAAGAAGAGGGGATAAGAGAAGCAAAAACAAGACTCAGAACAAATACACAGCCAAACCAAAACACATGAACAGAAACTCTCCCCCTGAAGTCAAAGCAAGACAAAATAACAGATGGTGAAGAAAGGGAAAAGGAGAAAGATGAAGAGAAAAATCATTGAATATACATCCAGGAGCCAATCAGCACAGCCAGACCCATGCACACACCCATGCACACACACACATGCACACACATACACACATGCACATGCATGCATACACACGCACACACGTGCACACATGCATACACGCGCACGGACACACATGCACACACACACACATGCGCACACACATGCACACACACACATGCGTGCGTGCGCACACACACACATGCACACTCGCTTTTGCACTCAGGCCAGTGGGAGAAGGGGTCACTGGCAGTATTGGCTGATTCCCCAGGTCTGCTTCCCTACCCTATGTTCCAAGCACCCCAATGTCTGCCTCTATTCTGATGCTGAATTTTGAGGTATTCCTTCTGTTCCCTCCTCTCTGGGAGGGGACACCTCTATAATTCAAAGGGACAAACCACACCACACAGGATGCTTAGAGGAAGGAAGGCAGGCAGCACATGGGGGTTCTTTAGTGAGTGGTCTGAAGAGAGGGTCACCAGGGCCAGGGGGCAGCGTGCGGAGGGTCAGGCGCCCCTGGTAGGACGGGCCCCAGCCCAGCTCACAGCAGGCTGATGTCCTCCGAGCTTCTGAGTGTTTCAGATCTCTGTAGTTGCACGTCCTCGATGTGAACTGGGTTTGGTGAAAAGGCATTTTCTGAGCGTAGCAGATGGACAGGTGACTACTCCAGGAAGCACCATGTAAAAGCCAGGGTGAACTGAGCTCTCACCCCAAGGACTAAAGGAAGAGGATGACCTTCAGGTGGGGCAGACCTGGGGGCAGGTCTGGGCTCCCACGAGTGTTGAGAACAGAGCTTCTCTCTGGCCCCTCTCCCAGCCCCTCTCCCAGCCCCTCTCCCAGCCCTCCTCCGGCTACCACAGAAAAGCAAGGGCCCTCCACTTCCTGCTGGGGATCCTCTGAGCACGGAAGCCCAGGCGTTCAGCAAAGGAAAGACACCAAGAGCAAGCGGGACGGCTGGGCTCCCCGCTGCAGAGGTGAGCTCCCTGTGGGAAGGGTTCCTTGCCACAGTCGCTCTAGGCTTCTGGGCCTGGAGTAGCAGCATCTTGGGGACCCCACACTCTAATACCACACGACCACTGAGAGGCAGCCCAGGGAAGGGCACTCCCACAGAGCCCCGCGGAGGGCCACGCATGGAGGAGGCCGCGTCCTCCGGGGAGGCTGACCTCACAGCTGGGGTCCCTCTGCTTCTGCAATTCCTCTCACTTTGCTAAGGAACCCTGTCTCAGAGCTGCGTGTGACCCCCGTCCTAGCCCACACTGCACACAGGGTGCTGGTTAATGACTCTGAGCTCCCAAAAGCTTCCGCCTTGGCCCCCTGACAGGTCTTCAGGGTGGACAGGAGAGTTGTGTGCCACCCCACTCACACCCACTGGCGTGGAGAGCACCTCACCCGGCCCCAGGGGAAGGTCAGCAGCCACATGGTGGCCATGTCCTCCGGCCCTGCCAAGGTGACCTGGAGGGAGCTGGCATGTGGCCGTCGAGTTGACCCATTTCATGCTGGGAATACCCAACTGGCTGGTCTATAATGAATAGAAGTGTCTTGGGCTCCGTCCTGGGAGGCCCAGGGTCAGGGTGCTAGCATCTGGCAAGGCTCCTCTGGTTGCATCAGCCCAGGAGAAAAGACACAGGGCAAAGGGGAGGGACAGAGGGACGGAGGGACGGAGGGACGGAGGGACAGAGGGATGGAGGGACAGAGGGACAGAGGGACAGAGGGATGGAGGGACAGAGGGAAGGAAGCAGAGCTCGTTCTCTTCAGGAGCCCACGCCATGATAACCAACCCATTCCCCAATAACTAATCCCCTCCAGAGATAACTAACCCACTCCCATGATAACTAACCTACTCCGAGGACAACCAGCCCGCCCCCGGGACAGTCAGTCCACCTCCAGCCAAGCACCTCTGGAAGGCCTTGCTCTCAGTCCTGCTGCACCAGGGATTGGCCCCCCCATAGGATCCTGAGGGACACGGTCAACCCCACAGCCGTCATCAGTGCCCAGGTGACCTGGGTCACAGCCTGTGACCTCTGAGACAGGACCATGACCTGCACGAAGGTATGATCTGAAACCACCGCTCTTGGCCTGGGTGTTGAGAGCCAGGAGGACCCGGCGGTCCCTGGCTGGGACGGATCCTTGCCGGTCCAGAGGCCCCTTAAGGGGCTGGGAAGGTGGACACAGCCGCCCACGAGTGAGCAAGGTGCAGGAACGAGGCCGCAGAAGCCACAGGCCCCTCTGGGAACAGGGCAGGGAGCCATGCAGAGTCCAGGAACAGCGTGGTCAGCGTTGCCATGGAGCTGGCAGCACGCCCGCCGGGACCCAGGCACCCGTCCCCAAGCACACGTCCCAACCCCCCACACAGGGGGGTCTCCCTGCTGACCGTCTCCTCTCCTGCTTCCTCTCCAGCAGGTGCAGGATGAGTTGTTCTCAGCAAGACGGCCATTGAGGGGCTGTGGTGGCCGCTGTCACCGGGAGCAGCGTGCCTTTCTGACCTCATTAGGAGGACAGCATCGGCGCGAACACAGGGGCTGCCCACCACCCCGGCGTCCTGTGGACCTGCCCTTCCTCCAGGAAGCCTTGTGAGCAGTTTCTCCTCGCCCCCTGCCTTCCTCCTTCAGGAATCAAGTGTTCCAGCTCCTGCTCAGCCGCCCACCTTCCATCCCTGCCGTCTCCAGGCCCTCTCTTGACCCCGAGAGTGGGTTCTGATCCTCTGCTACCGGCCCCTTGTTCCCTCCAAGCCTTGGCTCATGCTGCTCCTGCCGCCGCCCAGAACCCGTCCCTGGTTCTGTGCCCACAAAGAATCTCCATAGAAACCAGCCCTCCCCATGCCTGGAGCAGCGTCCTCCAAGGGCTCCCGGGGCCCTGGGCTCCTGACGCAGCCTCCCCTCCTGACACTGTGCAGGGGCAGGTGTGACGGAGCCGAAGGGACACGAGGTGTCCAAGCAAAGACGTCCACGGGCATCAGAGATGCACCACGCTCCAGCCCTCGCCGGCACTTCCCCAAACCTTACGTCACCAGCTCCCCGAGCCTCAGGACGCTGACACAGGCTGTTGTCAGCCTCCTCCTGCTGATGGGGATGCGAGGCACAGTGCAGGTTGGCGGCTTCCTGAACCCCCGCACCCCCCTGCCCAGGACGGTGCACCCTGCGGCCCTCTGATTAAGTGTTTCCATTTGAAACAGGAACGACACGTACCTCCCAGGCTTTCGCGCAAGGAGTGTTTGCAGGTGCTGAGCTGCACGGGGCAGGAGCTGGCTCGGGGCTCCAGGGAGCGGGGCCTCCACCAGGCAGGGACCATGATGGAGGGAAGGACACGTGCGCCTAGGCTGCTGGCCATCCGCTCCCTCCCAGGGACGGTGACCCTGGGGTCAGGGCCCCACTGGAGCCCTGACTGACACTGGTGTCTGGGGCGGCCTGTGCCCTGGAGCTGGCCATGGTCACCCTTGGAGGGAAATGTCCAGGTTTCTTTAATGAAGAGGCAGAAGCACAGGTGGCCTCCAGCTGACTCGCCGTGGTCATTACCATGACAGGACCTACTTCTGTGGGACAGAAAGCCAGCTCCAGGCCCACCTCCGAACTGCTGGCAGGCGCCGCTGCAGCCCCTGTGGGTAAGATGGCCTGGGCAGAGCGGCTCTGTGGGCCCAGGCGGGAGCCGCGGGCGGAGCCAGGAGGCAGACCTTCAGAGTCCAGGTGAACAGCTCGGGCGAGGCAGGCCCAGGGGACACTGGAGAGCGTGACACTGGTGGGTCGGTGAGAGCAGAGGGGCTCCGTCTTAGGTGGACAGTACAGAAGCCAACACGTCTAAGCACCAGGATCACCACGTCCAGAGCAAGTGCTGCCGTCGTCCAGCCGGCTGGTGCTCTTCCTCCAGAGAGCCTCCCAGGGGTGGAGGCGCAAAAGCAAGCAGAAGCTGGGTGTGGCCTGCAGGTGAGCGTCCTGGAGCTGCTGTGACCTGGTGTGACTCACAAGGACACGCCTTTCCAGTTCCAGAGGTCAGCAGTCCAGTGTGGCCCCCGGCAGTGGACTCAAGGTGTGGCGGGCCCTGCTCCCTCCAACACCTGGACTCTACCCGCCTCCCTGCCCTTGGCAGCTTCTCCAGGCTGCCTGCATCCCTGGACTCAGGGGCCACCACTGCAACCACACCGACCACCCCGTCTCCCTGTCCTGAGCCTCGATGGGCCAGCGTGGACAGGCCAGGACGATCACCCCGTCTCAGGACACTCAGCTTGCTCACACCTGTGAGATCCCCTCTGCCCCGTGAGGAGCCGGCTCGCAGGCCCGGGAGCAGGACGTGGCCTCCTGGGAAGGGCGGTGCTCTGCTCCCATGTGGCAGCGTCCCTCTCCCGTTTGCTCACTGATGCTCCACTTAGAGGTACGTGGGAGGCAGAGGGCCGCCACCTCACAGCTGAGGAACTGGAGGCTGGAAACTGTTGGCCATGCACGGCCTCAGAGCTGGTGAAGCGCAGGCCCAGGGTGGGCTTGGTTCTCGGTTCCCAGTGAGACACGGCTGCCTCTGTCCCCTCTGCCTTCAGTGAGGTGAGCCCTTGGAGGGCTGCGTAGAGCATAGCTAAACACGAAAGCTCTGGCCACGCCGAGAAGACAGGGGCTCAGCGCCCGTCCACCTGACCAGCCCAACGTCTAAAGAACTAAGTAGAAATTGTGCTACAGAAGGCAATTTCATACTGGGGCCTGGATGGCAGCTCATGCGAACTTCAGGGGCTGAGGAGTCCGTGAAGACCCCATTAACAGAGCAGACTAAACCCACCCACCACCACATACAGGCCCACCTTGAAAGTCCAGGCATCCCACCACCAACGTATCCACACAAGCCCCGCAAACTGCATGGCCACCTGACACCCATTATTTGGTAGTTTCCTTTCTCGTTTCGGTGAGCCTTGTTCCGTGTGCATCTCCCCAAGTCTGATGCAGAGTCCAGGCGAGTGGGAAGCCCCTCTCCTCTTCTCTGCTGTGTCTCCGGCTCCTAGAACAGGGCCGGGCACCTGGAAGAGCTCAGGGAATGCTCGTTGAATGATCCCTGACCTCAGATGTAGAAACTCCCACTGGTTCTGATGGGTCCCAACCCCCATGGGAAATAGAATACTTTAAAAGCGTGGAAATTCCAGAACCTTCCCAGAACACATAGGAAGACATGGGAGATGAGAGGGAGTGAAAGACCAGCAGGGGGTTGACATCTAGGGGACCACAGGACACTGCTGAGGACAGGCCCACGCCATGCTCTTTGCCGCTGTCTTGGAAGAGCTCTGCCCCTGCCGACCCCAGCGCCAGCCCAGGAAGAGCAGCTTCCGGGAAAGGAGCAAGCACTCCCAGACCACAGGCCAGCTGACCAGGAGGGACGGTGATACCACCGGTTTCCGGTGACGAGTTCTGCTTCCCCAGGTGTGGAAGTGTAACCCCAGAGAAGCGC
>JAJEJO010000549.1:260596-277542 GCA_020662805.1 Glaucomys volans
TAATTAGCAACTCCCTGCCTGCAACTTTCTGGGAGGGGCAGTTAAGCAGGTAACCATGGTGATCAAAAGGGCTCTGGAGGCACTGACATTCCAATCTCCCAGGGGCGTCTCCAACTTCCCAGACTCTGATGGCCTCCATTCCTCCATTTGACCAGATTTCCTATTCTACACTAACTGCCTGTCCCCAATTCTGTCTTCAACGGGCTGGTGCTGTGCTCAGAGGGGTCGGGGAAAGGACCCCCGGGAGCTGGACAAAGGGCAGCTCACAGGGAAGGAGTTACTCACCTGCATGACCTCCCCAGAGCCGTCAATCAGATGTGCCCATTTTCGTGTAAGCAAAGAGAAAAGTTGTGCCAACTTGCCGAAGGTCAGAACATCCACACACATGTGATTTGTCGGTTCACAAAGCAGCTCTTGCTCCAGGGTCCCCAGGGGCACAGGGGTAGAGCACTGAAGACGGTCTCCCTGGCCCAGGAGCTCACTGTCCACTGTCCATGAGAGTGTCCCCGTGGTCACCTATCTGTCCTCGTTAGGCTCTTTCTGAAGTGCTAGCCACCTGGAGCCTTGTTCACCATCTCATCCACTCACTCTTCCTCTACAAGGATCTGGAACCTGCCACCACGATGGGAAACAGTTGTCACTTGGTGTAAGCTGAAGAAAGCTATGAAAGTGGGCACAGTAAAGCAGCGCAACGCTCTAAGGCTGTGTGTCGGTGAAGCCACTGCCCTCGGGTGCCAGCACCTGCCCGGATCCCAGAGCCGCCCAACGGCAAAATGTCAAAAATGTAAATAAAGAAAATGTAATGACACCTGAGAAGCCATCTGAGGCTTGTCCCCAAACTCTGGAACTGGGAATAACGTCCCCACTGTGCTCACTGTGGCAAGTGGTGTTTCTTCGGTTTCTTTTCTTCCAGACCTAAGATGATGTGAGCAAAGCATCACCTCGACATGGAGGCAGTTTTGAGCATTAAGCTAATTACTTACAATTTGTACTTAAGATGCAAGAAGTGCCCATTTTCTTGCTCAACGACCCATTTTATGTGCTGTGGTGGAATGTGGATGCCCCATGTCTGTCTCCGTGAATGTGTAGATCTGGAGTCTGCAGCTCAGGTCCTTATGCCTCTGACACTCTTTAAAAACCCATAAAAGTCATGCCCAAATGGTCTGAAAGAAAATCTCGATGCTCATCCTGATGAGGATATAAATCCAATGCCCACTCTGACATGCTGCCATTTTCCTCTCCTCCAACAAATGACCTGTGGATCTGGGAGCCGATATAGCCCTGTTTGATTTATTTTCTGCATTCACATTAATTCAGGCAATGTGAGCTCCTCTCCTAGTGACCCTGAGGCATGTTTGAAAATGAGGCTCTGGATTCAAACCTCACCAAAGAGAAGACTAACATGACTGAAGAAAGGATCATCCACAGGTATGGGAACCAAGAGTATTCTTAAATGAAAACCCATAATGTAGAAACTCGTGCTTAAGGATCAAGAATTGTATGCCTGAGACATACCAGCCAGGTGAGTGTGCACACGATGCTCCTGGTTCAGTGTCAAAATGTGCCAACTGGGAATACGAAGCGGCCAGGATTTTGAAATAGCCAAACCCTGGGCTATGTGTTGGAATCCATAGTGCTGGTGACATTTTCAATCCAACTTGTTAAAGTAAATCTCCCTCTGAACACACATCATTCCTGAGCCCCAGCAACTCCTCCTCATTGAGATTTCCCTGCTGTTGCAACCCTGGAATGAGCATGAAATAATCACCCACATGCAGTGGTCTGATGCCAATCTTAAGCCATTGGCTTAATCAAGGGAATGCTAGAAGAGCTGCCCTCCCATTACGTTATCCAGGGAACAGCTCCCTTCAGACCATTGCTGATTTCTACAAAAAACTGTGTCCTGCATTGCCTGTGACAAGTTCCTGCCATTGGAATCAGGTGAGAGTTGAATCTGGCACCCAAACACAGTGTCGGAGGTGAACAGTACCTGCACATCTCCTACTCCTCGGATGGAAAGTGGACCATGACTCCGGGTATCATGAGGAAACACCTGGGCCAGAGATGAAGGATTCCACTTGAGAATGATGCATGTGGCACGGTCCTAACAGCAAGCATCTGGGGAGCACCATGATTCATTAACTCATCCTAATATTTCTTAGTTAAATCTATTGCTCACTACATGTATTGATACTCAAGTATCAATAAGTATTGTTAGTAGATCAATAGCCGCTTTTATTCAAAACTATGCTTCAGCTGTTCTAAGCCCTTTTCATGTATCCTTGAATCATCAAAATAACTCCAAACAGAGGTATTATTGCTATTCTTATTTTATTGGTGAAGAAACTGAGGTTCATGCAAATTAAGTAACTTGTCCCAGGTCATAAAAGGCGAGTGGCACAATCAACATGAGGACTTGGGTCACTGCAGACCATATTCTGATGAGCAAGGCAAGGACCCCATCTTCAAGCCACTTGTGTCCCAAATTGTGGGATGAGACAGTTATAGTAAAGCCATGATGATGAGAATCATTCTGGAGGGTAAAACACAGACAAGACTTAGCTTCCTATGGTAAGAACCACAAAGTGAACAAAAGATTACAACACACAGGTCTTCAACACAAAGACTTTGAGCAATGAAGGATGCTGATCCCAAGAGAAGAGTGGCAAACAAGGTGAGCCCTCCGCTCACCCCAGCTCTGTGCAGCACAGAGCCCAGCAGATCCCCTGAGTTAAGAGAAGGAGCTAAAGTCCAGGGAGATCAAGTAGGACCCCATTTGACACACAAGGCATGAGGGAGGCAGCAGCAGCATGAGAACCAATGATCTGAAGGGGTCTTTTGAGCATCCAGCTGGGCATCAATCAGCAGATAGGTATGAGGGAGCTACCTGCACATATGAGGACCATACTTCAGGCCAGGAATAAAAGAATCTGAGAAGTTAGATCTAGTTGTGCCCACCACTCACATGGGCCAGGAATAGCAAATTGCCTGCTCCAAGTAGCCAGGGGAGTTGCAGAGGTCCTGGGGCACTAAGAAGGGATCTTAGGAAGGTCTTCTCCCCAGGCTGGGGAATAAATTAGCTCTGACATGGGCACTGTTCTATTTCCATCAAAAAATTCTTAGCAGAAAGATTCTACATGGGCAAACTGTTTCCAAGGAACTTAACTGTACCCCAGAACAAAGCTCAATAACTTTGTGTAGAAATATAAAAATATCAAACTACCAACAAGATTAAAGCTCAGAGTGTCTGGTATCCAATCAAAGCAGATGAGGAAAATTCAACCATAATGAGGGAATCAATGAAAACCATACCAGAGCTGTCACAGATATTCTAAGTGGTAGACACAGATATTTTAAGTTACTACAACTGTATTTAGGAAGGGAGCAAAGAAAAAAATACTTGGAGATATAATAGCTAACAACTTTCCAAACTTAAACTACAAACTGCAAACCACAAGATTCAGGAAATGCAACACACCCCAAGTACACAAAACAGAACTACACCAAAGCACATCGTAATTGAATTGCTCAACCTTAGCAACACACAGAAAATGTTAAAATCAGTAAGAGAAAAAGAGCATTTTACGCTCAGTGAAAAAGACACAGATGACTGCAGACTTCCTTTTGGAAACAATGCAGGTGAAAAGATAATGGAGCAGAACTTTTTAAAACTTTTTTATTTGTTTTAATCAGTTGCACATGACAGTAGAATGCATTTATACGTTTTGATAGATCATACATGAATGGAGTGTAATCTGTCATTTTTCTGATTGTACACATTGCAGGATCACATCGGTCGTGTAGTCATGTATGTACATGAGGTAATCATGTCAGTATCGGAGCAGCAGTTTTAAAGAATTGAAACAAAAAATTGCCAACCTAGAATCCTACACATGGAAAAAAAAAGTTTTCCCAAATGAAAGCAAAATAATACTATTCACAAACATTAAAGAAAAGCTGAAAGAATCCATCACAGGCAGACCTTCTCCATAAGAAAAGTTCAAGGACATCCTTTGGGGATACTGTCTATATTTTCATACACTGTATGCAATGAGTTCATAGTTTCCCTAAAGACCTAGTAAATAATTGCTGACTTCAATCTGAAATTTTAAGCTCTACTAAAGAAACTTATCAGATGTCGCAAAATATGCACTTAATATAAAAAATTGGTGATTTTTTCGTGAACAATTGACTCCTTTAAAGAAATACATGAAATTAAACTTCTTAAGACTGCTTTTATTTCAGAGATATTGCAAAGCTAAATTTTATAACTTGGCATGTGATCTTTGCTGATCTCCAAGAGGTAGTTTATTTACAAATAATGCTTTCATATTCAACATAATGGATTTTTACTTTAAATTAGGAATGGTAATTTTTAGAAACTATATCATATAGTGAGTTTTCATATGTGTACATAAATGGCCATTAAACTGAGTCATGGAAATATATTTATTGGCATGGAAATAAATGACTGTTATTGGCTGAAGAAAGCAGGTAAATAAAACTGACTGAAGGCCCCCCCCAAAAAAAAAAGAATTTGAGATGGAAATCCAGAGCTACATAAAGGAATCAAAGGTGCTAAAAATGGTAATTAGATATTAAACGCACAAATTTCTTATTATTTAAATCCTTCTGGAGTATGACATGTTTTAAATGGAAATGGTGGCTTGGTACGTGATGTGTAGCATGTGTGAAAGCCACCGTCCGATGACAGTGGCACACAGCCAGGAGGGAAGAAGCAGGTGTGAGCTGTCCCCAGGCCATCACACCACGCGCCTGGGGCTGCCTGTAGGCCGATGGCGACCAGCTGCAGGTGGGCACCACAGTGCCCAAAGCAACGTCCATGACAGCCGACCCAAGGTCAAAGCCAGGAATTCCATGAGGCAGAGCAAAGGGGATCCAAAGAAATGTTTGAGTCATTCTTTTTTAAAAAATATTTTTAAGTTGTTGATGGACCTTTATTTTACTTATTTATTTGTATGCAGTGCTGAGAATCCAACCCAGTGCCTCCCGCAGGCTAGGCAAGCGCTCCACCACTGAGCCCCAGCCCCAGGCTCTGATTCATTCTTGAAAAAGCGGATAAGGAGGAAAAAGAACAGAGGGCAAAGACGGGACGTGATAGCCTAAAACCTAATTGTATGAACAACTGTGTAAGATCTGGATGGTCCATGCATCCACTTCAAAGGAAGAAATGTCCAGGTCCACCTCCTTGTTGCCTTTCAGAAATGGACTTTCATCAAAGACCCAGACAGGCCAAGGGATGGAGGCCCACACACCCATGCGCTCCCTGTGGGATGAGGCAGAGCGGCCGTGCTACCAACAACCGAGTGGGTTTTGGAGGGAAGCACATCCTCCAACGTAAGCCGGTCATTTCAGGGAGGACGGGTGGACTTACCAGGGACACGATCTAAATGCCTACGCACCTGATAACAGCTTCAAAACACAAGAAGCAGAAACCGACAGAACCTCAGGGGAAACACAAATCTAGACCACAGTCAGAACCAGCCACACCCTCGTGCCAGTAATTGATAGAAATGGAATCAGGATAACAGTAGGGGTGTGGATTCGGGCGGCAGTCAAGCAACTTGATTGACACTGAGTTTTGCCAGTGCACGAGGAGCATGGGTCAGATGAACACTGCTCTGGGCCATCAAGTGAGACAGGAGACCTCTAAAAGGCCAGCGCCAACGTCCACGGTCTCTGATGGAAATAGAGTTGAATTATAAACAAACAGCAGTTTTCTCCTGGAAAACGCCCGAGTTTGCAAACTGAACAGCACGTTTCTAATTAACCCGCCGGATGGAGAAGAAATAGAGGGGAGTCGGGAAACGTTTTCACTCAGAAGCTCAGCAAAGTTTGGGGAGTTTTGCTAAAACAGTACTCAAGGGGAGATTTATGACACCAACCCCAGTGTTAAAAGACGGGTTTCCACTCAGTGACCTTGGCCTTCACCGTTTACAAGGAAGGTTGGTGTCCGCCAGGGGCCAGGACACTGGGAAGGAGGCAGCACCAACGGTCATGAGAATTTGAGATTCGTGATACTCAGACCCAAGTACCTGCAGGCAGGCTGCCCAGGGGGAGCCATCGGATGCAGAAGGCACATGGCCCAGGTAGGGCTTGGGATCCCTCCAGGGACACCTGGTGTGAGAAGGGTGTGTCAGTCAAGGACTGAGCCCCAGGGTCTCTAGCTTCTGAGCAGCAGGCTGGAAACTCAGAGACGAAGGGGCGAAGGAAAACAGAAGGGCAAGGGCCGCGCACGAGAGAGGGCCTGGGGCCTGGTGACAGGAGAGGATTCCAGGAACCGGGTGAGGTGGGAACACGAGTAGGAGGAGCTCCTGGAGCCTTTGGGGCCTAGGACGCTCTCTGCACCCCAGGGGCACTGTGGGGCAGCAGGACCTGGGTCAGGCAGAGGAGCAGCGAATGCATCTTCCTTGCAAGACGTTTGGGGAACAAGTGGGGAGACAGTTGTCTCCAGGGTGGAATGTGAGCAAGGGCAGCTTTCAAGGTGGGAAACCCTTGGGCGTCAGAGGAAATGGCCCACGAAAGACCCTCTCCACGAGACCCTGGAGGGTTGTGTTTCTGAAATGAATCTTCTGCATGTCTGCATGTCTGGCCCGGTTCGCAGCCCTCACCCTGACCGTCACCCCCACCACCACTCTGTCCAACTAAAATCAAGGTCTGACCCCTTGCTGGCCAGTGGATGCCGTCAGGGTAGACATGGATATGGTCAGCATCGGCAGCTGACCATGGGGAAGACGACAGGGGCTGACCACAGAGGCCATCACGAACCAGCTGAGACTCTTCATGGATCAAGGACAGGAACAGCACTGGGTGGGTCTGGAAGGAGGGCAGCTGCTTGTGCTGGAATCTGCCTCCCTCTGGGTCACCTTGAGGCTGAGCCTCCACTTTCCTGCCCATGATGTGAGAATCCTGATGGAGCCAACATCACCCAGGTGAGCCAGTGGGTGAAGTGGCTGCTTGGGCGAATGGGCACTCAGGCCTGGACAGCTCCCAAGCAGGACCTCTGGGAAAAGGAATTTGGCCCTCCCTGTTAAGAGGTGTCAAAAGCAACTCCTCATCTCAATACCTACCCTAAGGAAGCAATGAGAACTATTATTAGACAAAGATACTCTGGCTGTCCTCTGCTCTGCTCTTCTTCCCATGGTTTTGATAGAACCAAGTTCAGGAGAAATGCATGCGGTGAACATGTGTTGAAGCAAAGATTTACACAGGAGGATGCTTATATTATTTGAGGGAAACCTGACAACTGGTCTACTGGACTATGGCAATCCATGCAGAGGAATATTATGCAGCCCTTAAAAGGATGTTCTGAAGACTTCTGTGAATACTGCAAAGTATTCACAGTACAATGTTAGGGAAGAAAAAGCCACTGGAATGCGGGATTATAATTCAATATCATTCAGATTTGTGATACAGATATAAGAACATGTAGCGTGGAATTAAAAGGTAAAGCCGGACTTAACCCTGAGTGGTTGACTGGGGGACATTTCCTTTTCTTCTTTGTGCCTGTTTTTCTTGATCTTGTACAATGACTATTACCGCTTTTATAATCACGGGAGAAACATTATTTAAGTACAGATGGGGAACCATGCAGGGAAGATAGTTGAAAAAATTAGTCCTCTAGAGCCCTGGAAGAGACCCTTCAGAAACTGGCAACGGTGTTGCAGGACTGCAAATGTCCAAGCCAATGTGAAGCTGGGAAAGGAACATGAAGTTCAAGGCGATGCGTGGTCTGTGGCGGGGAGAAGCAGCAGACAGCACTGGAGCGTCCCGGAAGACGTGGCACCTGTCAGTTACCGCAGAGCAAGCGAGGCTTGCTCCCTAGCTGTTGCCTTGAACATTCCCCACGCGCTGACCTTCCCGCGTGAATTTAGGAGCTTTGCAACCTCATTTTAATTTCTAATGTGCCTGGTGCTCATTCTCAGTTATTTTTCCTGTTTAAAACCCATTAGTGGAGATGAAAAAATTGGCTTGTATTTTATGCACCTAGTTCTGTGTTATTTTTGTGCATTTATAACTGGTCTCTGGAGCTCAGGCCCCACCTCATGATCTCGCAGTGCGAGATGTCACACTAATTGATCAGAAGGAAGACGGGGAGCAGGCTCCGCATGTTAAGTGTGAAGGTTCTACAGCTGCCCGGCCACCGAGGGAAGGGTGCCTCTTACCGGGCACCAGATGCTGCTCTGGAAAGGGTTTCCCTGGCTTGGCCTGTGGGCTCATTCATTCCCAAATCAGACCGAGTCCTGGAAAATCGTGGGACGACTTGTGACCAATGACGGATTTCCACATTTATCTTTTTGGACAGTGAGATTGAAGTGGGGCTGCCAGAGAAGGCGCTGGCAGCCGTGTGTGCGAGTCTCCCTGGTTCTCAGGGTGCTCCAAAGCCTTCCATTCAGGAGAGGAGTCTGCAAAGCAGCCCAGGGCTGGCTCCAGGGCACTCGTGCCTTCGGTGCTCAGTCCCCTGGGATGCCAAGGGCCTGAAGAGGGCTTGCTCATTTTCATTTTTGTTTTATTTGTTTCAGAAATTCAAGCCAAGTGCCAAAACAGACTCCCAGGTCCATACCCTGGTCACAGGGCCACCTCCTCCCAATGGCGGCTCAGCCCTGAACACGGTGCAGCCTGCCACATGCCCCACGGTCACTGGGACCCACAGAGAAGGCTGCCTACAGGAGCCCAGCCCTGGCGGCAGCTGTGAATGATGGTACCATTCTTTCCTTCCTAGAATTTCCCACCAGCTGTTTTCGGTTATCTTGGGAGACGACTCCTGCTCTCTGATCCCAGGGAGGTTGTCAATCACAGATCTGGTCACCTTCCTCTGCCCCAGGCAAGTGGCCCATAACCTAAGCTGTCCCAGGACAATACTTCCCTCCCTTGGCTGCGATGATGGGCTCAAGGTCAGCGACAGGAGCTCAGCGGGGCTCAGTCTTTGGAGAGAAGTGGCCTCTTCCACTGGGTTGGGAGTCAGGAAGTGAGTCCGAGACACCAGAGCTGAGTGCAGGTTTTGGGGTAGCCATGGACATTCTGCCATTTCCAGAAGCACAATCTGAACAAGCGTGTCCTCATCGCCTCTCCTGCCCTGAGCTGCTGGGCTGTCCGTCGTGGAGCTTCAAATGAGGACCTGCCCGGGCCTGCCTGAGTGGCAGCTGCGTCTTCGTGACCTCGCCTGCTGCGTGCAGAGTGCCAGGGACTCTGATCCAGCAGCCGGCGGCTGAGGGTGAGGGGTGTCAGTGACACTGCCCGCTTCCGTGCAGCCGAGTCCCTGGGAGCCTGTCCACGGTGGCATCTGAAGCCACCCTGGCCCTGCCTCGGGCAGACGGAGCCGGCCGTTCCTCTCTCACAACGAATCCGACCTCCATAAAGTCATGCATAACCCAGTCTTTGATCACCAAAGACATCTTTGCATCAAGTTACTGGATTGCTTTACCTCCTTGGAGGAGTATCTTTTTTGAATCATTTCTGGGAGGAAAGCATCAGGGTTGAATTTCTTTCTCACTCAAGTCCCAAAACCCAACTGAGAGTCAACCACAAGTTATGGGCCGGTCAGCAGCCGATTTTCTTTCTGGGATATATTGTCCTTTTAACAGCAAGTGCTATTTGTATTTGCTGCAAGTAGAATTTTCGATTACTCCTTTGACACCCAGATCACTCACTGCTTTTTATTGCAGCCTGGATTTGGAAAGAAATATGCTCCTGACAGCAACTTTATTTGAATTCTTCTGCTTAGGTTAATAGCAAATAAAAGGCAAGATGACCACCGGTCCATCCCAAGGAGGCAGAGCCTGTGCCCGGGAGGCGGCTGGATCGCAGGATGGCGCCTTTCACCCACTCTGTGCCACAGTCCTTGTGGCTGGTGTTCAGCCTTCCGTCCTAGGGGTGCTCGGCCAATAGAGGTCGTCACTCCCTCGATTTCCAACTGGAAACCATCCCGAGCTGGGGCTGGGCTCGGCCTTCACCTGCAGCAGGTGGCTTCACGCGGGAAGAGGTGTGTCTCAGGCAGCTTTTCATTGCTGACTAGAACAACTGTAGAGGAGGGAGAGTTCATGTTAGCTCAAGGTCGCAGAGGTTCCGTCCATGGTCGGCCGACTCCACAGCTCTGGGCCCCAGGGGAGGCGGAACATCATGGTGGAAGCGTGAGGCAGAGGAAGCAGCTCAGGATGTGGCGACAGGAAGCGGAGGGAGCTTCACTCACCAGTGACAAAATAGAAACCCAAAGGCTCACCCCCAGGGACCCACCTGCTCTGCCACAGCCCACCTGGCTACATTACCACCCAGCTGATCCCGGTCAGGAGATTAATCACTGGATGGATTAAGACCCTCGGAACCTGACCATTGTCTCCCACATGAGCTTTGGGGGACACCTCACATCTAAACCATCACAAGGTGACACCTCATTGTACAGATAAGCAAGCACACACACCTGAGGCCCAGGACGCTGAGGGTCTGCGCCCAAGATGAACAGCAAAGGGGCCAGAGCAGGGTCCCAACTCCGTCTCTACCACAGTCGCCACCACTGCTGAATCTGGTGGGGGCACAGGCGTCCCTGGACAGCTGCCTTTCACACCTACCGACAGGACTCCATCACTCTGTGTCTCTGCGTGGCCCGGGCATGTGGCGTGAGCTCCGGGCAGGCTGTGGTGTGATGCGGGAAGTGAGGTTGGGAGAACCCCCCCAAACCAGGGCATCTCTGAGCCCGGGGTGGGGTGGGAGGGTTCCCTGGGGCGTCCGTGCGGCCGAGGCCATTCCGACTGTGAGAATCTGTCTAGCTCCCACCCAGCACCAGCACTGGCCCCTTCAGAAGCTCCGCTGTGGCTGCCCAAGATGTTCTCTGCAGATGACTCTCTTCCTGCCGGCCCTCCTCGTCCTCCTCCTCCTTCTCCTCCCCAAGACGCCCATCCACCCTCACTCCACAGGGGTGGGTGCAGAGCACCCAGGGGCTCAATGCCTGCCTGCTGTGCCCTGTGCAGGCCAGGGAGGGACGGAGGAACACGAGGTCAGCCCCTCCCTCCTGGGCCCAGACCACCTGCCTGGTCAGCCATCCCTCGGAGTCCTCCCAGGAGAAGCCCAGCAATGACTCCTCAGCAGACCATAAACAACATGGCTCCTGTGGGGGTGTGGAAGGGGGCTGGGTTCCGACACTGCGGTCATTAGCTCTATGACACTGACCGGAGCCGTTCCTCAAGCCTGGCCAAGCTTCCAGTCCTGCGTGTCAATCCTGGGCTCTGCTTAGATCCCAAAGCTTGGTGAGTTTGCGTTAAAGATAAATACTGTGTGTTACCCTTCGTGGTGCTATAAAGACGTGAGCCACATCTAACGTGCTCAATCAGGCCCAAGAGCAAATGAGGCAGCCAGAGTCGCACCAGGACTCAAATCTGGAGAAGAGGAAACGTGATTTCCCAGTGAGTCCAACCGCAGGGCTGGAGGCATGGCCTTCCCCAAGATCACCCCACTCTGACCCCAGCTGCACAAGTTCCCAAACCCACCTCAGCACTCGACAATGCTTAGGACTTGGAACTCTTTGCAAGCTGTAGGGTCCATCACAGGAGAGGACGGAATTTAAATCAGGCAGAGCAAGATGGCACGGCAGTCTGGGAGGCGTCCCAAGGTGGTGCTTCTGCCATCCATGTCCCTGGGGTCGGTGTGAGTCGCTCCTCTGCATGGACGTGTGACAATGTGCTTGGAGCACCGTCAACCAGAGAGGCCACGTGAACATCAGTGTCCCGAGTTCTCATGGGGCTTCTGTCTGTAGACTTGACTGATGATTGAATGGCCACTTGGCTGACCTCCGTCTCTAGGTCAGTTCATGCCAGGAAGCCAGTCGCCCCCGCTAAATCACACGGCTGGTCTTCCTGGGATGGCCAGCTTCCACCCTAAGATCCCTCGTGGCCAGCACCTCTCAGGAGTGACACACACCACCTGTCAGAATCAGGGCAGGCCAAGTCCTCTCTGGCACAGGGTGCAGGATGTGAAGGTGACCTTGGTTTGGGGTGGTGTAGAAGCCCCCGGCCGCAGGATCACGGTCTGTGGGAGAAGCCTCGCCACTGAAGACAAATTACATCAGGTTCCGAAAGCACATCCACGGAGGTGGGCACTCGGGTTCCAGGGCTGGACGGCACCAGACAAGGGCGCTGGGTCCCGATGGTGTCGTTTGGACTGTCAATGGCGACTGCAGCTCTCCTCCCACAGACGGGAGCTCCTGGCAGCTGGGGGCCCCAGGGACCTCTGGGCTGCCCTTCCTTCCTGAGACCAGAGCTAATGCCCTCCCCTCAGCCGCAAAGACCCACTGATTATAACGCAGTCTCTGCCCTTATTCTATTCTCTGCATTTGTCTGCTTGTTGAGAATTGTAACCCTATTATTAATTCATTAAGAAACATAATTTCATGCAAAATAATGTGCTTACCCTCTCCCATTAGGTGAAGGTGGGGGATTATTAGTGGGGTGTCAGGCCATGGGTACGAGCTCCCTGGGGCCAGAGGCACCGCATCACCTCTCCGGGGCCACGTCCACAGAGCGGGAGGGTTGGCCATGCTGCTCATGCATGAGGATGTACGGGGGCTCCTGGTGGAAAGCGACAGAGGAGCCGACGAGCCTGCGGGAACACGGCTGCGCTGCGTCTCCCTGGTCGGTTACCAGGCGTCTCGGCCTCTGGGCTCGGTGTGCAGGAGGCGGCTCGTTTGCACCCTGTGAGCTCCTGGGGAAAGGAGACCAGCACACGCTGTTCTCTGTAAGAAGCAGAGTCACGTCTTAGGGGCGAGAGCAGAGAACCCTCCAGGTTACTACGAGGCCCGTTAATAAGGTCCAGGGAGAGTCGGACGCGCTGTCCGCAGACGTCCAGAGCCGAGCCCAAGAGCCCTCCGACACTCAGAGTCCAACGTGCTCTGAGGACGCTCCAGAGCCCCCAGGGCTCCTGACCACTGTCCCTCCCCTCAGCCGGGACCCGCCACCATCTCAGGGCTTGAATTAAAATCTCAGCTTTCGGAACCAGAGAGCCAGGGCTGTTTCATGGCTACGGTGCTTCTTCTTAGAGAACTCTCGCTCCTTCTTTAAGATCTGGAAGTTGGAAACAAAGAGGAGACACGTGTGCCAACAAATAGCGGAAACACCCCTCCAAACCAAAGAGCCGCGTAGACAGGGCTCCCGCAACACGGAAGCCAAGGAATCACGGAAAGAAAGGAGGTCGAGGGAGGGAGGGAAAAAGGAGAACCTTCCAGATTGTTCCAAAATGGAAAACGCTGCTGCGGTCGCTGGCGGGTTGGGCGGTCAGGGGAGCAAGGGTTCTGTGTGAATGGGCTGCTCTCTGGCTAACGGCTGCCCTGCTCTGTCCTGAGGGTGCTTTCCCATGCGCTCCGCTTTGGTCTGCTTTCTATCCGTACCTACCCATAACTCCTCTGCTTTTCACCAGTGGTCGGCCTGGAACAGCCGGGACCTGGACTGGGCTCCCAGTTGAATGGACGCAGCCGCTCCACCCACCCACACATGTCCTTTGCTGGGACACACGGTTCCCCTCCGGACACAACCCTGTGGCCACGGGTGGTTTTTTTATCTCCCTGAGTCTCAGTGTCCTCGTTAGATCCTGCAGGTACGACAAGGACCATGTACTCCTCTCCAACAGTCATGGAGGCTGGAAGTCCAAGGTCAGGGCTTCCGCAGCCCCCTCTCCCAAACCCATCACCATGGGGGCTAGGAGGGCCTGCAGCCCTCTAGTTCACAAGGTCCTCGTGCAAAACCTCCTGGAGAATCAAACTGTCATGCAAACCCAGTGGGGTATGAGGGGAACCACAGTGCCTCCCTGAAAGACCCTTGGCCATGCCCTCCCTGACCAACACCCACACCCACACCACACCCACAGGACCCCACACTTCTGAGGGAACCCTGCAACCGCTACTGAGGGGCCAGCAGCCCCTTTGAAGGATCCTTCCAGAGCCCACATCCCTTGAGGTCAGCATTCACCCCTCTGAAGCCCTGAGACCTGCCTCCAAAGCCACCCTCCTGCTCTTGGAGCTGTGGTGCCCTGAAGCCCCTAATATCTCTTCATCCATCAGCTAATGATGAGTCAGACCTGTCCACGCAGGTGCTGGTGCTGAGTCAGGAGAACAAACCCCCAGCACTCCATGCCAGGCCAGCCTCACCTGCCCACCTCTGAGCCCACGCTGCAGCTGCCCTCTGGCTCAAAGCTGCAGATTCCAGCGAGCCAGGCATGCTGCCCAGTGGCACAGGGAGTCACACTGTAGGGTTGGCACCCAGATCCCTGGAGGCCAGGAGGACCTTTGGGCTAAGGGGTCTTACAGCTTGGGTTCACCCCCAAAGCGGAGCCTCAGACCGGGGCTTGGTGCATGTGGCTCATTTGGGAGCACCCCAAGCAGAGGGACCAGAAGCAAAGAAAGGGAAGGGCATCCAAGTGTGGGTGCTATGGGTGCTGCTCTGGAGGACCACGCTGCCCGCGTCCGAGCTCAGGAAGGAGGGCCCCTCCTGCCCTGCTGCTGGCTGGAGGGAAGGGCAGCCCTGGTCATGTCCTGTCCTTGCAGGGCCTACCTGCACTCCGGCTGAGCGAGGCCTCTCCCCATCCTAGCAGAAGCTTCCGGGGCAACATGGAACTGCCCACCAACCCAGCTGCAGTGAGGTGTGGCCAGCAGGAGGGCAGCAGGAAGCAGTGCTGGGGCCGGGTGCAGGGGCCCAGGGCAGCTCACAGGGAGGGAAGTGGATGGCCCCCTGGGGCAGGGGCCAGGCTGGGAGGTGCCCCTGGTCCTCTCCTCTGGCACAGGGCAGCTGCAGGCCTGGCTCCTTCAGCACAGCGCTGCCACACCCACAGGACCCCACACTTCTGAGGGAACCCTGAGGGGCCAGCCCAGGGCTCAGGCCTCTGAGCAGATCTTCCTTGCAGGGGCTGGACGATGGGCGGCACCCGCCTGCAGGCTCCTCCCACTTCCTCCGTCCCTCTCTGGTCATCAGGAGCTCCAACCCTCTCCACAGAGCCGCTGGGCCCCCACCCCCAGGCCTCCCGAAGCTCTGGGACAGCCATCTCTTGACTCCCACTTTGTGCAAACACAACTTTGAAAAGAAGCAAAATGAGAAGAGGAGCCGTGTGAGGGGGTGGCTCTGCGCCCAGGGGAGCTGCTGGTGAGGGTCCTCTGAGCCTGGGTGGCGGAGGTGCAGGGTCTTGATGGGGGAGTCAAGACCAGGCAGGTCATGTCGGGGAGTCCACTGCCCAGGAGGTGGGGAGGCCAGTGGCTGCCATAGGGTCATCAGGGTCAGGGGCATGAGCAGGAAGTTGGGAGGAGCTGCTGGCCATGCAGGCTGGGCAGCTGGAAGAGAGCAGCCATGGCAGGCCAGGCCAGGAGGCTGAGTCACTCTGCAACTGGGCCTGACTGCAGGCTCCCTGGCTCCAGCGCCTCCCACTGTCCAGCAGTGAGTGGTGAATCGAGGGCCCTGCTGAGCTTCGCGGCCCCACTCTCCTCTCCCTGTGGGGGTAGGTGAGGGGCAGGTTTCTGCAGAAAGCGAGGCGGGTCTTACAAACTCAACTGACGCCATGAAGCGGGAGGCGGGAGGAACCCTGTGCTCCAACGCACTCCGCCACCTCCCTGCAGGCCCAGGGCACCTGCCTGGACACGGAGCCCTCCACCCTGGCAGCCAGTGGCACAGGCAGAGGGGCCTGGGCTCCAGGGCCCCCAAGGCCTATTTTGATCCCAATTCCAGCTGCGCTGTCAAAGCGACTCGCACGCCCTCTCTGGCCTCCAGATTCTCCTGCGCAGTCAGGTCAGGACCTCTCCTTGCAGCACAGTCGGGAGGACGTGGCCCAGGGAGCCTGCCTGGCAGCAGCTGGCATTGAAGTGTGGGCCCCTCGGCACAGATGCCACCGTCCTCCACCAGGCTGCCCACCTGGGCACGCACACTGCCTTCTCGGCGCCCACGGCCCTTTGCTTGTTTCTCTTCATGGCTTCCACAACCTCCCACGGAGGCCAGCTGCCTATTTTGCTGAAGACAAAAGGAAAACACTGGGCTCCTGGCTCAAAGCAGTCAAGCGTCCTTCAAGGGCTGAATGCAGAGCCCTCCCTGCCCCCAGCTCCTTCCGGCTCGCGCACCCTGGTGCTCTCCGGTTTTTGTCAAATGTCCTTTTAAGGAAAGAAAAGTTGAAATCGTAAGTTCTCAGCGCGTCTGGCGGCCCCTTCTCATCCCGCACAGCGCAGTCTCCTGTGCAAAGAGGAGGTCTAACCGGCACGAGGCCACCCAACACGATCGCCTCTGCCACTCATGCAAGTTGGTGTGGACAACACGCATCCTGGGGGTGTGGCCCGGGCCACCGTGAGCACCGCATCCCCACAGGTGGCGAGGAGCAGCCACCGTCACCAACACGCAGGCCTCCCCTCTGCTCCTGCAGGCAGCAGCGATGCCCCTGCCCCTCAGCCTCCACCCGCAGCACAAGATCAAAGGCAAACTTCCACTTCAGGATGGTGACAAGGGCACTGGGCCCACCCCGGCCCTTCTGAGTTCCAGGGCCTCAGGGACAGAACAGCCACAAGCCCGGGAAGTGGCAGGCCCTGCTTCTGGTGGGAGGAAGCACCTGGGCACACACCGGTCTCATGCTGAAGGAGTGAGCCAGGGAATGATGGGGGGGCTCAAGACCCACGCTCCAGCCGGATCTCCACCCGCTTTCCAACGGCTTTAGGAAGTGGAGACCACCAAGTCCTGAAGACGCCCATTTGCCTAGAGGGGACATGAGAGTCCTTCTGAAAAACCGTGACATTGAGTTCTGACCCATGAAAGGAAGTGTCCCCGGTCTCTACTGAGATGGGCAGCCTTCTCAGGACCCAGCTGGCCGCCGGTCACTCGTTCAGCAGGAAGTTTTTACTGAGCGCTGCCCTGGGCGCTGGGATTCAGCAGGAGGGAAGCAGAACCCCAGAGCACCTGCCCGCGGGGACACTAGACCTC
>JAJEJO010000549.1:277642-287919 GCA_020662805.1 Glaucomys volans
CGCCACACTGCCAGGGCGGGAGGGGGCCTCGGGAAGGTGACATCGAAGGAGAGATTGGGAGGCAGGGAGCCACACAGGAACGTGGGCAGCACGCTTAGACCCTCACACCGCATCTGATGGACATTACCGTGTGCTTCTGGGAACGGAGGACAAGTGGGGCCTGGTCTGGGGGGTTCTAGCTCCCAGGTCCCTGGCCTCCTCCCGTGTAAACTCTGCTCAGCCTCTTTGCTGGGTGTGCGATGGAGCTGACCACCCTTCAGGCATGCAGACTGTGGCCTCCCCTGACCACTCGGACAAAGTTCCACAAGCCAGGCGCTCTAAACGAAGAAAGGTATTCAGAAGTCCTCGTCAAGGTGACAGCAGGTCTGCGCCCCCTCAGGTCCTTGGGGAGCATCCTCCCCTCCCTCTGCGGCTTTGGGTGGCTCCAGGCCTCCCTTGGCCTGTAGACAGAAGCACCCCTGCGGTCTCTGTCTCCATGGTCACACGGTCGTCTCCCCCTGCCTGACTCCAGCTTTTCTACAGGGACATCAGTTTTCCTGGATGAGGGCCCAGTCGAGTGACCTCATCCTAACCTGATCACATCTGAAAAGACCCTATTTGCAAATTAGGTCACACTGGTAGGCACCAGGGCTAGGGCTTCGACCTGGCTCTCTGGGGGACACAGTTCCACCAGGAGCTGGAGGGAAGACAGCTATTCTCTTGGCCCAGGGTCACTCAGGGGCCCAGCTGAAGCCAAGCTCTGTCCCCAAGCAGCTGGAGAACATGCAGCCAAAGACTCTGTCCATCCTCTTAGGGCTGCGTAGACAGAGGTGAGTGGCCGGGCCAGCGCCACCCGATCATTACAGGCTGTGGGGGGTGATTACTCCCAGCCCCTCTCCTGGGCGATCCCGCGCCTCCTGCTCCTGGAGCTCCTTCTGGTTTAGTCTCCTAATGCTCTCGGTCGGCTGCTCCCTGGTGCCTCGGTCGGTCCTCCATCCTCTTCCTCATTGAAAGTCCTTAGATGTTGGATCTAATCTCGTTTTGGTATTCACGGGGAACATACTTGGAGTTTGCTTGGTTTTGTTCTTCCAAAGGACTGAGGAAATTAACTCGTACAAACAACTGGTCCGCTTGCCTCTCATCATGCATTCCCCGACTCCTGTAGCCAGAACCGGCTAGGTTTTATGCTTTTGAAACAATAACCACAGCACAATAAATTTTCACTGGAGGTGACTCTCGGGGACAGATGGCTCAGCATTTCCCCCCATTCAGCATGAGAACAATAGGCGCAGGATTCTTTTCTTCCCTACAAAGCTGGCTGTCTTTGTGTTTAATTAACTATTCTGCTTTTAGTCAGTAAATCAAGCAGCAAATTCTCTGGTTCTTCATGCTGAATGAAAGGACCTGGGTGTGAAGTCTGCTTCAGATTTCACTGAGCTGTCCAGGAAAAGGAGCGAAGGCCTGGAGCAGGGAGTCCCTGCCCGTGGTCGCCAGGTGACCTTGGGGAGTCTCGTAACCTGTCTGGTCCTCACTTCCTCCTCCATGAAATGGGGATCATGCCACCTGCCCTCTACTTAATCCACAGAGTTGTGGGGAGCAGGCAGTGAGGACATCAATGCAAAGGCTCTCAGGCGGAGCAAGGCAGCAGGTGCCCCGCGCGAGGACTCCAGCCCACGCCTCTCCCTGAGCTCAGCTGCCTGTCAAGGGCACCCGCACCAAACTGGCCACGTGCCTCCTGGGCCGACTCCTGAGGGTCGCCGAGCACAGTTCTCTGTGTCTTCAACACGACCTTCAAAGTTCTCTCCATCACTGAGGACCAGAGGGCTCCCCAGTGTCCGGCATGGGAAGCACAGGCCCTGTGAGGCAGCTCTCCAGGCCAGT
Organism: Glaucomys volans; assembly: GCA_020662805.1. Classification (NCBI taxonomy): domain Eukaryota; kingdom Metazoa; phylum Chordata; class Mammalia; order Rodentia; family Sciuridae; genus Glaucomys; species Glaucomys volans. Next base: position 279,503 of record JAJEJO010000549.1, read on the forward strand.
GTGGGCGGACCTGCTCCCAGACACCGTGACTCTCGGGTGGAAAAGCCACACGCAGGGGCCTGTCAAGGCGTCTGAGTGGCGGGGAGCGGGCACCACGGGGCACACAGCTGGGTATCTCCTGGGCTCCAGCCTGGGCCGTCCGGGAGGCTGGCGCACTGCTCCTGGCCCGGCGGCTGCTGCACTTGGGAAAGCCCCTCGGCCTCCGTCCCCACCGCACCTGACGCCCCTGTGCAGGGCCTGGGGCGGGGAGGACGCTGCTGTCCATACTGAAGGAAGACGCGTTGGCGCTGTACCCTGCCACGCAGTGAGGTACCCAGGCAGGGCTGGAGGAGGCGAAGGGTCCCCAGGCCATGGGATCCAGAGCCGGGGAGCCGGGGAGCCGGGGAGCCCCCAGCTCGCTGCTGGCCTCCGCTGTTACAGCCCGCCCGCTCTGTGCTCCTCCCCCTGCCCCGGGTGGGGGGATCTTCCTGGGAACCAGACGTCTGAGGAGGAAGCCCAGTCCCCGCTGTGGTCTCCTCCCTCCTGGCAGTGGCCAGGGCACCTGTGTGGTCCCTCAGGCCCTCACGGGGCAGGCAGGGCAGAGAGCGGGCACAGGTCTCTCTGGAGCCCATGCAGCCAGGGCCTGGCAGGTCCCGGGTTCCACCAACGCACAGGCTGTCCCCACCGGCCTCCTTCTGAGCGTAGCACACAGGCAGGTGCTCACGGGGTCTCCTGACAGCCCCCAGTGGGCTACGAGTTAGAGACGCCAGCTCAGTCTGGCTTCAGAAAGAAGAAATGGATGGCTTACACGGAGGAACTGCCCACAGCCCGGAGCCCAGGGTCTCTTCCCTCTCTCCTCTCTCTCCTCTCCTTCCTCCCGTTCTGTCCTGGCTACGGGCACACTTTGCCTCATAGTGCCAGAACGGTTGCCGGCAACTCTGGGCTTCCATTCTCCAGAAAGAGAAGTTCTTTCTGCAAGAAATTCCTGCAGGAACCTGTGCCAGCCATGATTGGCACCGACGGGGTGGCTCATCCCTCTGGGAGTCAATCGTGTGGCCAAGGGAACAGGCATGCTAATTGGTTTGGGCTGGTCACATGTCAGCCCTGAGGGAAAGCTGGCCTGGGACAAGGAAAGGCCGGGAGAAGCCGGGCAGGCAAACACTGAGGTCCTGCATCAGGGCCGATCTTCAGCTCTAAATTCCTAGGAAAATGTCAGGCTAAGGGAGAGGCCGTTTGCTTAAAGAAAGTGGAAACACAATATTTAATTTCAAATGTAATCCTTCAAAGAATTAAATAAGAATCAACAGCCGATTCTGGAGATGCTCATAATCATGCTATTTAAATAGTAAAACAGATGCTGCTGCCGCACAGCCAGACCCCGGCCCCGTGTGACACGAGGTGCCTCAACGTGCTGATGACGGGGACGACGGGGATGCAGAGGGCCTTGGAGACAGCAAGCGGGGGCAGAGTCAGACGTCAGGCAGCAGCAGAGACGTCCCCCCTCGGGCCAAAGCACAGAGAAGGGAGAAGGATCGTTTGTTGGTACGACAAGCTGGTGGGTGACTCTGTGCGTGTGTGTAAGTGACTAAAATAAGAAAGAATCCGTGGAATGAGTCGATAAAGCGGCCCCTCTCCTGCGGGACCAGCTTGTGGCAGGTCCTGAAGCTCCCCGATCCGGTTCTCCCAGCCCCCGTGCCCACCCCAGGCAGGCTGGACCCGGCTGGACCCGGCTGGACCCGGCTGGACCCGGCCCCGCGGGAGTCCTCGTGTGGGAGCAGGGGGACTCGGAAGTCAGGGATGATGGAAGGAGGTGAGTGTGTCCCCAGGAGTCCCATGTCAGAATGCCGCCCCTGCTGAGAGTTACAGAGGGACAGAGTCACACTGTCCTGTTCAGGGGCGGGGCCCTGGCTGAGGAGGAGGGACCAAGCCAGACACACACCCAGGTGCATGCACACTCCTGTCCCTGCCCACACGACTCCCTGGGCAGCCTCGGGACTCCGCCGGCACCCAGGCCGCCCAGGCTGCAGCCCCTCCCCGGGAACGTCCAGAACCACAAGCCCAGGTAAAGCCCTTCATGGAAACTGCCATCACAGTCTGCGGAGCTGCTATTGGCAACCGGAAACAGACCGCCCATGGTGACCTCAGGGAGTGGGGACCGTGGCTGGAGCGTGTGTGCTGGTGGATGGCGTCCACTCACCCTCCAGGCGCCCCTGGAACCTCAGACGGTGACCTGCCGAGAAGAGGTCGCTGCAGATGTAAGTAGCCAAGAGGCTGAGTTTCTTCCTTGTGGTGGAAACTCAGATCTCCAGGTTCCGAGGCTGATGATGTGTCGGGGAGGCTGTGGGAGGCCACCAGGGTGAGATGGGACCCAAGGGCAGGGCCCCCATGATGGCCTCAGTGGCTCCGGGAGATGAGAAGGAGGCCCGGGCCTGGCGCCTGTGCCGTGCCCCACTGATAGGGCAGTAGGGGGTCCCTGCCAGCCACCCTGACCTTGGACTCCGCCTCAGATCCAAGAGCTGGTGACCCTGCCTTCTTCATAACTGACCAGTGTGTGGCATTCCGTGACAGCGACAGAGGGACCCAGACGGAGGCAGGCATGAGCCTTAGGGCGCCCCCACTCCAGCAGGCCCGGCCTTACAGGAGGAGTCACAGACACCACGGGAGGAGCCACCGGAGAACGGACACAGAGAGGGAGCCATGCTGCCACCGCCAAGGAATGCCCAGGACGCCAGCCACCACCCGAGCCTCACAGGGCACAGGCCCTGCGGACGTCCCGGGCCTCCAGAGCTGCCAGGGAGGCCCGCTGCTTCCCCCTGGACTGGAGCTCTGCTCTGCAGCCCAGAGGATGAAGACACGGCACGAGGCCTGGGACCCAGGCAGGCGGGCCGCTGAGGAGGGCGGAGTCAGAGCCAGGGCAGCGGGCACTGCAGACCCGTCCTAGGGAGAGCCGGCTGGAGGGGCAGCCGACTGCCCTGTGCCATCAGAGGGAATTGGCGGAATGTCGGCCCCAGGAACCAAACACGCCGGCAGGGACAGTGTCCTTCCACCAGGGGGCAGGACTCCGTGCAACTGAAGGCCACTTGTCCTTCTGGAGAAGGGGCCTGAGGGAGGCCACCAGAAGGACCAACCTGCAGTGACGTCATGTCCCTGTCACTGCTGCAAGTAGTGCGGAGGCTCAAAGCCTCAGGGGCAGCTCCAGCCTCGACTGCGCCATCTCCCCTCTCCCACAGCTTGAGTGGAGCGTCTGCAGCACGGATCCCTCAGAACACGCAGGGCCAAGGCAGTGGGAGGGGGAGCTCGGGACCCAGGCCCTGAGGTGTGGCTCCTGTCCCCTTGGGGACCAGCTTGCTGCATGCCATGGAACCCCCATTCCCAGGCTGCTGCAGTCACCCCAGACCCCTGCTGGCTGAAAGGCTGTGTCCAGGACATTCCAACCCAGGCCAAACTCTGCCCCAAGGCTATTGAGGAAGGTCAAAGGCGGGAGAGAACTCTGGATCCAAGTGCCCCAGGCACCAGTTCCAGGCTTTCTGCTAACCAGCTGTGGGGCTTCGGGCAAATGTCTTGGTCTCTCTGAGCCTTATGTTCTCAACCAGGTAAACACAGAGACTTGGCTTCCGGAAGGTTCTGAGGGTGAAGGAGTTGCACAGCCCACACTGCAGGAAGCCGCACTTCAGGGGTTAGAGAGGCCTACAGGGAGCTGAGAACTCAGACAGGGTTCCAGTCCCCACCTTCCTGTTGAGTAGCTGTGACATGGGGCAAGGGATGCCGCCTCTCCCAGCCTGATTCCCATCTGCACAGTGGAGTTTCCTACGGCTCCTCCCTGGAGGGGTGAGTTAGCAAGGGTGCGGTTCCCTAGCAGGACAGGAGCCCACTCGCCTGCCCCTGGGCCGCTCCTCCCTGGCCTCCTGGGGTCGCTAGAGCTGGCAGAACACAACCCTCCCCTGGACTATTCCCCAGAGCGCAGGGGCAGCTGCAGCTGGTCTGGCCCGACACATTTCAGCTGGGGGTGGACCTCACGGCCACTGTCCACAGCAGGGCTAGGCCCACAGGGCAAGTGCTCTTCTGAAGGGGCCTTCTCAGGACACTCCAGGACAGGCTATTTCCATGACAACCACTAGGAAAGCTAGGGGACGTCATGCCCAGCCCCCAGTCTGGAACCGCAGGCCCCTCCTACTGTAGCTGGTCCCTTCAGGCCGCTGTCACCTCTGTGCTTTGCCAGCTGAGAGGCAGCTCTGGAGCTCAGGCCACGTCCCCAGGCCCTGCAGTGCCAGCAGCCTGGGGCCACGATGCAGCTCCAGGACACTGGTCACATGAGACCCCATGGTCACAGAGCAGACTTGGTGAGTTTGCACTAGGATCAGGCGAGGAACTCGCCCAGGGTCCCGCCCAGGGAGAGGCGGCCTCCGCTATGATTGGACTCCCCAGCTTCTCCTCGGCCCTCCCGTGTGGGGAGAACCGAGCTGTCTCAGAAGCCGCGTGCGAGTCCTCACTGACTCCTTTGAACCCAGGGAGCCCTGTTGGCTGTCATCTCAGTTCTGGGGGCCCCACTGAAACCCCGAGATGACAGGGAAGCCCTGCCCACTCCAGTGGCCGCCTACACATTGCCTGGGCGCCTCCGGTCTTCGTTTTAGGGTTTAAACTACTAACAGCGTGCTTTCTCGGAGGAACCAGGACTTCTCACCAATTTGATTCAGACGGAGAGACAAGAGGTGACGTCGCCTCCACGTACCTGATAGTCGTGGTGTCTGCGAGGTCAGCGTGCCAGCATCGGCCAAGCCCCAGCGGGCACTTGCTGGAAAGGTGCCAGACAGAGGCTGCTACCCGAATCAGAGCCAGGATCGGTCCCCTGGGCCTCGGGGTTCCAGTCGCAGCCCTCTCCATTTCTGACTCACTTTTCTGCTGTCTCCATGTCTGCCACCGAGGCTTGGCATCTCCCTGCGCTTCCTCCTTCTTTAATGACTTTCCTTCTCTGGATTCCCTGCCCTTCGTGTGTGTGTGTGTGTGTGTGTGTGTGTGTGTGTGTCCCTGTTTCTAAAATTTGAGGGGAAAAACATTTCTAAGAACACCTCAATGCTCTGACTGTGGAGAGGTTGAACTGGGGAGTTGATGATGATGACGGTGGTGATGGTGATGGTGATGGTGTAATGATGGTGACAATGGTGATGATGGTGACCATGAGGGTTGTGATGATGATGATGGTGATGATGGTGGAGGTGATGGTGGTGATGGTGGTGATGATGGTGGTGGTGATGGTGATGATGGTGGTGATGATGGTGATGGTGATGGTGATGGTGATGGTGATGATGGTGGAGGTGAAGGTGATGATGGTGGAGGTGATGGTGATGATGGTGGTGATGATGGTGGAGGTGATGGTGATGATGGTGGTGATGATGGTGGAGGTGATGGTGATGGTGATGGTGATGATGGTGATGGTGATGGTGATGGTGATGATGGTGGTGATGATGGTGGAGGTGATGGTGATGATAGTGGAGGTGATGGTGGTGATGGTGGTGATGACAGTGATGGTGAAGATGGTGGAGATGACATCGGGAAGATGATGGGATGGGCAGTGAGGGCAGTGGTGACAGCAATGATGCTGCTCATGGCAGTGGTGATGCTGGTTGGTGGCACCTGTGGGCTTGCCGCATGGCTCTGCACCCTTCTGAGCTTCCCCACTCTCCCTCCAGGCGGGCACTGTGCCCAGCCCCAGGTATGAGCGTGGTAAGGGGATTGTCAGCCCTTCACCCTCTGAACTGCTTTGGCTTTATGAATGAAAGTAAGAAAACCCCTGAGTCCCCTTTAGAAGTGACTGGGACTTGGGTAAGAACACCTGCCCCCTAGGTGTGTTGGGAAGTGACAGCAGGAAGTTCCGAGAGAGATCCCAGCCAGAAGGAGAAGAGCAGCGGGAGGGGCCAGGCCTCGGGAAACTGGCACAGGTCCCAAGACACAGAGGCTCACCACAGGGCATGGGCGGGGCCACCACCTCCCGGGAGGAGAGGCCTGTCAGCCCCTGAAGCCCCCTCGGCAGTGCTGGCAGGTAGCACGTGCCGCTCAGCAGGATAGAATCCTCACGGAGGGGCCCCTGGAAGTCGAGTGTGAACAGGAAATTTATTTTGTGCATTAGCTGCCACACTCCGCTGGGCTCAGAGCGCCTCAGCAGAGCCGGCGACTTTATAGTCTGGCTGGAACATTCTGCACATCCAGAACTGAGAGGCAAAAGACAGCGATGTTCGCACTGCTCTCTGCAGGCGTCTCGAGCCCCCGCCCGCGGAGCTCCCATCCCGGCACCCCAAGTGCATCTCAGCACTTGACGACAGACTGCAGGCCCCATCGCTCAAAAATAATACCCGCTGTGGTCAGGAGGCCCGGCAATCCCGTAAGCCAGCAGCCCAGAGTCAGCAAGATCATAATTTGGAAATTGTTCTCCCCGCCCCAGTCCATTCCACAGACTTCAAATTCATCTGTCTAATCTCTTATCCGTAGCTGCGAAATTGTATTTCCCTCTTAATAGGCCCACCAGTGTTATAGATGAATAGTTCAATAGCAGGCAGCGCGGGAAGCGGCGGGCATGCTAACAAGGGACCTGGGCTCCTCCCACCGCAGCCAGAGCCGCCAGGCCCCCGCGTGCCTGGAATCTCAATCAGCTGCACCTTGGCGGGGCTCGAGGCGCCAGGGGAGAGCGGGAGGCGCTGCCACCCAGCCTGGGGAGCTGTGGAGAGCAGGCGGCCGAGCGGGCAAGAGGTGGGCTTCCCGTAGGGGGACCATGGTGGTCAGACCTGCTCATAAAATTGGACTTGTCTCTCTGACTTTAGCCTCCCATGGCTCCCCAGTGACTCAACCAAGTGACCCAGTCCCTGAGCTCTGGCAGTGCACTCCAGGCCCCTGTCACTTCCATCACCTCCCTCCCTGAACTCTCCTCCCTCTGTGTCTCAGCCTCGCTCACTGAGACTTTCGGCCTCCGCTGTGGCCTCCTATTCCCGGCATGGGCCCTCCTTCTCTCCTTTCTCCCCTGGATGGCTCTATGGGACTTTGACCCTGGAGGGGGAGACAGGCCCCCAGGAGCATCCAGAGCACCACTCCACACTCTGAAGTGGGTTGAATGGTGGCATCCAAGAGGTGCCCAAGTCTCAGTGCCCAGAACCTGCGAATGGGGTCTTTTTGGAAAAGGGTCTCATCCTGTCTTAGGGTGACCCCGCATCTGACGCAGGATCCCTGTGAGAAGTGACAGGGAGGTTCGACACACGGGGAGAAGGTAGCGGGAACAGAGAGGTGGAGAGGGGAGCAGGGCAGCCAGGAGAGCAGGACCGACGCCCTCGGCCAGCAGAGCTGCAGGAGGAGGGAGTGGCCGGGACACCGTGACTCCAGACTGCTGCCCCCCACACTGTGAAGGAATAGAGAGCTGTGGTGTGAAGCCCCCGGTGTGTGGTCCTGTGTCACGTGGCCCTGCCTCCCCAGTGGCTCAGCACCTCAAGCCCTCAGGCTGCTCCTGCCCCCAGTGACGCCGCAGCAGCTTCACCCATTTTCCTGAGTGACCACTGACAGGACCTTCCCTTCATTGCATCCCCAGGAGGGGTCCTCTCTGTCCTCAGGCCTCGGGGACATTCCTGGGCTCCATTCAGGGAGCTCATGGACTCCAGGGCTCTTGGACAGGTGGAGGGCCAGGCTCTGGAGACGGGAAGCAATGCCTCCCAGCGTCTGTCAGGCAGGAGGGGAGGGTGCAGGCCAGCGCCTGCGGCGGATGGCAGGATGGCAGCTCCCAGCCAGAGCCCGGTGGGGACAGCAGGTGCCGACTGACTGCGGGGCTTCTGGCTGAGGCCTCTGCCTCCTCCTGGAGGCTCCCGCAGGAGCCTAGGACCGACAGTCGGCGTTTCCTGGCGCAGGCCGGCTGGTTGGCTTTCTCTGTGCTCTGCTCTGGTCTGATCCCCACCCACAGCTCCTGATGCTGGAAGACAGGATCTGCCAACAACCCCCTGGCCCAGGAGGAGCCCACCAGCTGCACTTCCTGTCCCCTGACCGGCCAGCCCCATTGTGTCTGCATCTCTGCCCTCCGAATCGCCGGGCGCTGGGACCACCACATGCAGGCGCCCTGCTGGACCCCAAGGTGCTGACCGCGAGCATTTGGGAGCCTGCACATGGGAGCAAGTCAGAAGGAGGGGAGAGCCCAACTTCTCAATCCGCCCTCCTCAGAGGCCAGAGGAAGGGCTGGGGATGCTGAGGAAGGTCCCGGAGAGGGAAGAGTGGCTAAGTTTGGGCAGGTGTGCAAGCAGGGGCCCACGAGAGAAGGATGGGCCAGGCAGGGCGTGGGCCTCGTGGCTGGAGCGAGAGCCACACTGTGGTGGGCTGGGGATTTGGCTTCTGACGCTGGACCCGCAGCCCAGCCCTGCCCCCTGCTGCTTGTCCAGGTGGCCTAGAAGCTCTGCCCCTCAGTGTCTCCTCTG
>JAJEJO010000549.1:298072-312902 GCA_020662805.1 Glaucomys volans
TGCCATCTCCAAAAATGGCTAAGTCAGGTGAGGGGAGTGGAGAACTGAAGCGGTTTTCACGAGGTGAACATACGACTTTCAGCACCTGTGGATGTGAATGGGTAGAGGCTAATGGGACAGTGGAAGAGTAGCAGCTCGCAGGAGAGTGTTCAGAGGACCCTGTGGGCAGGGTTTGGCGGGGTGGGGGGCACGGAGAAGTGGTTGCTCTAGCGCCGCACCTGGCTCGTTGGGTGTAGGCTGGGCGGGGCTGGGTAGGGGCTGGATGGTCAGTTGTGAACCCAGCCCAGCTCGAGGCGTGGGAAGCCGTGTTGGCTGTGGCCCATGTGACTTACGGACAGATCAGTAACGGGAGAGTGACTGGAAGACGGTAGAAAAGACCACTTACCAGTTCTGTTGGCCAGATAAAGAGAATTCTGGTTCTTTTGGAGGAGAGAGTGGACCTCAGTCCTGAATGGGAGAAGTCCAAATGCTCTCTCCCAGGTTTCAGCACCAAATGTAAAGCTCGCAAAGGCGGTGGGTGGACAGAGGAGTAAGCTCGCCCAGTGGGTTCACCAGAGTCAGACAAAAGTAGTGGCTTGAGATTTATTAGAGTCTGTGTCCCGGGCGAAATCTCCAGCCCCCCGGGGTGAAAGTCGGGGTGGGAGAGCCAGAAGAAATCGCACGTGGCTTTGGCTGCTCAGGGTTTTTATGCAGGGGAAGGGGTCAAGGGTCCTGCCCAGGAAAAGGTGGACCCAAGGTGGACATCAGGGTCAGCAGGTCTGTCTCATTGGTCACTTCTGGCACAGTGTGTTGCTAGGTGACCTTGCTCCCTCCCCCTGCAGCTACCCAAATTCGACCTAACAACCCCAACGGGAGGAGGACCAGACAGACCCCACAGAGCCCTGGGGAACTGGCGACTCATCCTCCCTCCCCTCTCAGCAATCAGCAGGCAGCCTTTCTTGCAAAAATCTCACTGCACAGGACAACACAGCCTCCAGTGGGTCCCCACCCAACACAAGCTTGCCACCCAGAACAGGCCGTCCACCGGCTGGGCTGGACCCCAGCCTCACGAGGGGTTGGACCAGAGCCCCAGATGGCTGGGGTCTGTTTCCTGCCTCAGCTGCCCAGCTTGTTACCCCAAGCTCTGTCCTTGGTGGGTCACAAGAGGCTGCATCCCTGGCGCTCTCAGTGAGCCACAGCGACGGAGGCGCTGAGAGACCCAGAACCTTCCTGCTGAGAACACCCTGGAAAGAAGGGCAGGCGGCAGTCAGCCCTGTCAGCCCTGCGTCTTGCACTCCAGGGACAGCCCCCAGCCCAGGCTGGGCTCTGCAGCCCACGCCCGCACCCAGGTCCCTGGCGCCAGCTCTTCCCTGCACTCGGTGGTGACGCTCAGCCCTCACCGTGCCACATCTCGCCACAGAGCCCCCCCCCGCCTGCAAACACGTCCCTCCCGATTCCCACCTGGGGGGGCAGGGTGCCCTGGGTCTGCACCCGCCCCTCAGTGAGCCTGAGCTCTAGTTTTAAACACCAAGTCAGCGCCAATGACGTCAGTGTTCGCAACTCCCGATGCCCAGACCTGGGCCTCCGTCTGCCAACACCGCATCGGCACCTGGCCATGCTGGACTCCAACTGAGCATGCCAACGAGGAAGCCCTGCCGTCCACCCCAGGCCTTCTCTGCTCCAGCCCAGCCCCAGACAGCTCCCTAGGGCCGTGCCTCCATCTCAGGGCCTCCTCCAATCCTGCTGAGAACTGTCACCCCTGCCTTCTAATCGTCCCCAGAGGTTCCTCTCTCATATTCGCGGACAGAAATGGAGAAGCTTCCAGGAGGAAAGAGCCTGCCCAGGGCGTCTCTCTGACACTGAAATTGTCTGCTGTTTCCACATGCAGAGGATCCTGGGGAGAAAGGATGGAGCAGCAGGTGGGTTGGAGAGCATGCTGACAGAGGTCAGGTCAGGATCTGCAGGCCCCAGGGAGGATGAGGATTGCGGGCAGTGTCCCCCATGACATCACAAGAAGCGTGCACATGGGTCTCTGCCCAGTGCCAGGTCCAGCTCCCAACCCCTGACAGGTTCTGCTCTCCTGAGGCAGCTCTGGGAGGGCCCCTGAGGGGCCTGGCCTCCAGGAAGGCCAACCGTGATGAGAGGCCAGGAGCGCCCTGTCCGCCCCTGGTCCTCAGGCAGGAGAGGGGCTGGAGCTGAGGCAGTTCTGTCATGGTCATGCCTGCGTGCCTTGGAGGAGGGGCACAGACGTCCTCTGGGCTGGTGACCCTGTGAGGCGCCTGGAGGGCGCAGTGCCCAGAGAGGCGTGGAGCCGCACACCCGCCCTGCCCCGCCCCCGTCCCTCTGTGGCTGAGCCGCACCCTGGCAGGACCTTCAGGACTCCACAGCAGTGAGTCTGCCGGAGCTCTGAGAGCCTTCCGAGCCCGGGTCTGTCCCAAGGGGCCTGTTCACCTCATCTGGAGCTGGCCAGCCAGCAGTTCAGGAGGCCCAGGCTTGCTGTGGGGTCTGAAGCGGGGCATGTCCAGGGGCCGAGTCTCCCCCGTGGGGTGTGCACCAGCTCCAGGAGGTTAGGTGGAGTGGATCGTAGGACTTCCCCCCGGGCCCTGGGGCTGCAGGACTGGCTGCTGTGGGCAAAACCCACTCGGAGTCAGGAATGAGATGCTGCAAACAGGGGACAGGGCCTCGGCACCCCAGCCCTGCCATCACCGCTGCGTCCTTGGCCCCGGAACAGTGAGGGTCACCGGAAAGCGTGAAGTGTCAGGAACACGCAGAGCTGACCTCCAAAACAAGGACACCGGGTCACAAGGCAGGAGCCCTGGTGGGTCTCTGGGCGCACCCACCCCGCCCTGCGCCTGTCCACACAGGGCCAGGGGACCTTCTGCACTCCCAAAGGGCCACACCTCTGCTCCAGGCCTCAAATGCGATCAGGAAGTGCTCCTGGGGTCGCAGCACAGCTGGACTGGGGGGTGCACTTCACGACAGACCCCCACGCAGCCCCACAGGCCTGCGGCAGGAGAAGGGCCAGGTGGGGACCCACAGTGAGGGTCCTGCTCCTCCTCGGGGGCCAGCATCTGCACCGTGCTGGGCAGGGGCACTCTGAGGCTCTGGCAGGGACCTGACCCCAACGTGCTTTCAGGCACCTCCATATCACACCTGCTGCTCCTCAGAGCCCAGGATCCCTCCCAGCGCCAGCGTGAAAGCAGAAACGGCCTTTTATGACCTGCATTTAAATGTGGTGGTGTTTCTACAGAAAAGAGCGGAGCAGAGCTTTCTCCTGCTGCCCTGGGGGGCGGGGCCAGAGGACAAGGCTGTCTTCTTAAGGGGCTCCTCCTGCCCCACCTGGGCCTGTGCCCTCCAGCGGGAGGAGGACGGAGCAGGACCTGGATGACCACAAGGCGGGCGCGACATTCCTGCTGACCGGCTGTGGGAAGATCCCGGCGTTGAGCTCGCAGCCCCTCTGGAGCTGACGAGGCCCCTCCTTTCAGGCTGTGGCTGTGTCGGGGAGGCACCGCTCAGCCGTCCCATCCCTCCCACACCGCCAGGCTTCCATCGCTGGTGACAACTCCGTGACACCCGTCAGTCCCTGTCCTGGGCGGCGTCTCAGCTGCTGCCTTTGATCTCGTGCTCAGAGGTCGCATCTCCAAGAGGGGTGGTCATTCCGCAGACAAAACGGGAAAATGGGCAAGGGCAGGAGCCAGCTGCCCTGCAGCAGCCAGCTGGGGCCACCCCACTCATGGCAACCCTCCCAGGGGCCACCCCACTCAGTGACCCTCCCAGGGGCCACTCCACTCACAGTGACCCTCCCAGGGGCCTCCCCACTCAGTGACCCTCCCAGGGGCCTCCCCACTCAGTGACCCTCCCAGGGGCCACTTGCTGTGAGTCCGACTTGTTGGAAGTTGGCATCTCCCTAGTAACAACCCAGGAAGCCACGTAACCGAGTGGCAATCACCCCCCAAAGACCAGAACAGGATTGATCTCTGACAGGCTCCCTTATTCTTGCCCCCACTTCCAACTGGGGACCAGTCAGCGGAAGCCAAGCACATGCAGCTACCCGACCCCATCAGACCTCCACTCACTCACCACCCCCCCGTGTCCCCTGGACAGCCGCCCAGCAGGGCCCTCCTGGAGCTTCCCCTTCCCACCCTGGAGCTCCGACCCTCTGCCCGCCGCTCAGCCTCGCCAATGTGAAGTGATGGTGGCATCTCCCCTGCCAATGCCAGGCTGAGAACGGCCTCTGCTCGTCCTCCTCTGGGGCTCCCTGCAGTCCCCCATCTTTAAAGGGCATCAGTGTCCACCCTGGGTGGCACGAGACGTGTGTAGGGTCATCTGTGGGCACAAGGGGGTGCGTGCCCTGCACTGCCCGGCCCCCTGTTCTCTGGCAGCCCTTGACTGAATTTCACCCTGAGGTCAGCTCTACGGGTCAGCGGCAGAGGCCCCAAGCCAGCCACAGACCTTCTGCTGCCACAGGGCACGGTGGGCAGGCACCTCCCGGTCTGCCAGGGGCTCCTGGCCAGGCTGTTTCCTGAGGCCGCCACTGCCATCGGCCCCGACTGAAGATCATCCCGTTGCTCCTTTGCCTTTCGAGTCCACACCCCTCACCTTCCTCTGCCTCCAGCGGCCACCGTCGTGGGGACAGCCCAGGAGGGTTCCACCTGCAAGCAGAGGGAAGAGGGGGTGACGCTCAGACTCCCTGCAGGGGAGGGAAGAGGGGGGACACTCAGACTCCCTGCAGGGTCTGAAAGAGGCTTGCGCAGCCCCGTGTCCTCCACCTGGAGCTCTGAGCATGTAGACCCCGGAGCCCCGAGGCTCAGGGCAGACGGCAGGGAACAGTCAGAGGCACTGGGACCGCACCTCCTTCCCCTCCAGACCTCTAGATTTTATGGCCGACCAAGCCACACCCAGGCACAAACACGCTGAACACGTGTGCACCCACACGCACACACACAGTACAGACATGCACACACAGGCATGCGAATCCACACATGCACACGCCAAGTGCACAGACGTGCAAATCTACAGATACGCACACACAGAGTACACACACTCGCAAGTTCATGTACCCCAGGTTCACGTGTGCACATGTACACATGTAACCACATGAGCACACGTGGGCGTGTAACAGGCAGTACGCACACACTGGGGCACACACACACCTGCTTGGGCTCACACTGCCACATGCACACACACGCACATGCACGTGAGCATGAACACAGCGCCCATGCACACACACACCCACACCCCCACACAGGTGCACACACACCTGAATGTACATGGATTGCGCACACACACACACACACACAGGTGTCCACACACCCAGATGTACATGGATTGCGCGCACACACACACTCTTTAGACTGTACCCGGCTCCTGGGTCACGGCACACACCAGCCGCCGTCCCCTCCCTCACCTCCACTCCCCCAGCCGTCACCCATGCCCCTGCCTTGGAGAAGGTCCTTTGGCCTCTCTCCACGGCCCCTCTTCTGTCACGGCGCATCCACGCTAGGTGGGCCTGAACTGACAGCCACCCGCGTGCCCAGACGCCATGCTGGCCCCGAGTCAGCCCCCGTCAGGATTTGTCAGAGCCGGAGACGGATCTGCTCCTCGAGGTGGCCGGGCCCAGGCTCCCGTTCCAAGCTCACTTTATAAATCCCTGCTTCATAAACTGACCTTTGACTGACAGTGCTGTGCTGAGTTACCGTGCAGAGATAACCTGCCAAAATATTATCCTTGGCACTGTCCCCCGGGAGACAGATGCGCCTCTCTGAACCCTGACTGCTGAGGCAGCACTTGTGGGGCGGGAAGCTGCTTTTCATTTATTAAGCTAAAAAATTACCTCCCTGCATTAGGAGGGCCCGAAGCGAGCCCAGCAGATCGCAAACACACACCGTCCATCGTCCCTCCTCTGATTCACGCACTGGGGCCGTGAGATCATAAACAGGGTGAAGCGCACTTGGGCAGCGCCGAGGGGGAGGGGGAGGCGTGCGCACTCCCAGGGCCACGGATCAGACGAGCCAGCACATGCCAGCAGGCCACGTCTGCGGCACTGGGGACGGAGGTGAGCGGGGAGGCCCAGGGACTTGGGGGCAGGTGGTGCAGGCTCACGACCCAAGGTCGTCCTGTGCCTCCCAGAACGTGGCAGTAGGCACACTGGGCGGAGGCGCCAGGAGCTCCTGAGCCACTGAAGGTGGTAAATGAGTGCCCACTGTGGGTGTGGCCTGGGGCCCAGCTGAGCACCCAGCCTGGGCTCGTGCTCAGGGGCTGGGACAGTGCCGGGTTTGTGTGCCTGCAGCCACCGCCGGTGCAGAGCCCCGCACGGTGCACGTGACTTTGCAGCTTCTGTGGGGCAGCAGAGCAGGGCTGGCCCTGGCCCCTGCAGGTTCCCGAGTGGGCTGCGTCCTCACCTCAAGGACGAGTGGGGAGAACCTGCTCCCGAGCTCACTCGGGCTCCGGGCAGAGTTCACTTCCTGGGGCTGCAGGAGTGAGGGCCTGGCTTCCTGCTGGCTGGAAGCTGGGGGCCTTGCACAGTTCCCTGTGTGCGGCCCCCTCATGAGCACACTCTCAACACCGAAACTTGATTCTTTAGGGCTGGGAGGAGAGTCTACCATCAGAGTTGACCCCAGTCCCTTTTGTAAGGACTTTCTCTTGATGAGGTCAGGCCCACCTGGAGAATCATCCCTTTGGTTAACTCAAAGTCAGCTTTGAATACATAAATCCACACCTGCATTGATCCATTCATGAGGCAGCTGAGCTCTCAAGGCCAGATCACCTCCCAAGGTCCCCCCTCCAAATGCCAAACTTTGAAGATTTAGTTTCTGTGCTACTGTAACAAAATGCCTGAGAAAATTAACTTCTAAGAGGAAAGGTTTATTTAGCTTACAGTTCTGGAGGCTCCAGTCCAAGACTGGTGGACCATGGCTTCAGGCCTCTGATGGTGACAGATGGTAATGGCAGGATGCGCCGGCAAAGCACATTGCTCACCTTGTGGCCAGGAGGCAAGAAAGCAGAAAGGCTGAGTCCCACCGTCCCCTTCAAGGGTACACCCAAAGGACCTTAGGACCTCCCATTAGGCCCCTCCTGAAGTACACGGGACCTCCTGATAGCATCACTCAGGGGACCCAGCCTCTACACAAGGACCTTTGGGGGACATGAGTCACCCCCAGGCCTTCACTGGGGAGCCTGCGTCCCTCCAGGTCTGTGGATGCCCATGGCCTCTGTCCACCACCACCTTCTCCCCGGGGTGCTGCTGCAGCTTGATTGGCAGGCACCCAAGAGAGCCCCCAGCTCCAGAGGCCAGAAGGCCATTGGCGGAGCCCACTCGTCCCCTGGCCTGTGACACAGAGGAGCCACATGGCAGCTGCTTTCTGAGCCTCTGGACCTGCTGCTCGGCTGGGTCCAGCACATCCCGGACTCACTGCCCAGAGCTGGCAGGACACGGTCCCCGCATCTTGGTTCAGACCCCACCCGTGTGAGTTCCTCAGCCTAGGCCTCATCTTGGCCTCCAGTGAGGGCCTCCGGAAGACTTGAACTCTGGGGAGGAGCAAAAGGCAAAGGTCGCGCCCCGTCAGTCATTTGCAACCTTCCTTCATCAGTGTCCATCCGTTGGGCAAATCCTCCTGCGGCGAGTCTCAGGCGCCTCCGCGGGCTCTTCCCTGAGAGGAGGGGGAGAGAAGCTTCAGTCCCAACGTCCCCTGGACGGGTCAGGCCTGGGAAAGGCCATCTGCTCACTTGCACAGCTGCTAAAAATACACAATGAACTTCAACGTTCGTTCCTGAGAAAACTCTTCGCAAACTGAAGACGGAAGCGCCTCTCTGCTCCCCACCATTGCAGATACGGACCTTCAGCCCGTGAGCTCCGTGTTCGATGCTCGGTCTTAAGACGTCAGGCGTCCTGAGTACACAGGGTCCTGTCCCCTGGTATCAGCAGACCTCACCAACAGAGGCCGACACGCCGAGAATCAGCAGGAAGAGGTTCACCTCGCCATCTCTGGGTCGGGTAAGGAATGGGCTTTTCTGCTGGTTTCCATTTTCTGAATTCGCTGGAAGGATTTAAAGTGGTTGACCAGGGTCAACGAGTGCCCCTCAGAAGTGAGATGGTGCGAGGTGGAGGCTGGCCAGCCAGCTGTCCAGTGGGAGCCAGGAGCCCCACTGCTGCCCTAGGAAGCCCGGGCAGGGAGGGCACGCAGGGCAGCTGAGGGCTTGGGTCCACTCAGACCCCTGAGTGGCAGAGGAGGGCACAGCTCCCTGACCAGCCCCTTGGTCTGCACCCCAAGAGCCCATTGAAGGCAAGGTCCAAAGCCTGTGACCAAAATGGCCTTTGCTGTGGGACAGCTGTGCTCCTCCCTCTCCCTACGTTCTGGTCGCTCCAGGGACAGACAGAGGCTTTGCTGAGAGTAGGGACTTTGTTTGGCTTTGGGGGTTTTTTGGCCCTGGGGATTGAATCCAGGTTCCCTCTACCACTGAGCTACAATCCCAGTCCCTTTTTTATTTATTTATTTATTTTTTTATTTTCAGAGTCTCACTA
Source organism: Glaucomys volans (assembly GCA_020662805.1). NCBI lineage: Eukaryota > Metazoa > Chordata > Mammalia > Rodentia > Sciuridae > Glaucomys > Glaucomys volans. Next base: position 306,573 of record JAJEJO010000549.1, read on the forward strand.
AGTTACTTAGGGCCTAGGTTGCAAGCCAGCCTCGAATCTATGATCCTCCTGCCTCAGCCTCCCAAGTGGCTGGGATCACGGTGTGAGCCACCATGCCAGCTCAGGAAGAGGCTGTGTGTGGGAGGGGTGAGGACATGCCTCCGGCTGGAGCGATAGGGCTGGGGTCCCTGGTCTTCTGTCCCCTGACAGACGTTCATGCAGGTGCCCTTCCCTGTAGCCCTTGTCATAATGGTTGTCCCTTGTCACCGGGTGGCACCAGAGCGGTCCTGCCCTGTGAGGAAGCTGTCCTAGGACCAGGTAGGCAGCCAAGTCCTCTGAGGAGAGCCCTCACACCTGCAGCCTTTCCCAAAGCGGAGGGACCGACAGCCTCCCACAGCACCATGGAGGGGCGAGGGCGACGAAGGTCCAGAGAGGTCGGGGGGCGGTTGCAGTCCAGCAGGGGGTCCCCGAGCCCGTACGAAGGAGGAGCCCTGAGCTGTGGGCACCAGGACCCCAGGACAAGGCCCGGCAGGTTCAGTGGTGTTATTGAGTCGGGGTCAGCCCCTCCCGACCTCCCTCCAGAGGCCCGTAAACTGACCAACCTCAACCCCACGATTTCACTTCCTCCTAAGAGGGAAATACTTACCTCGAATGGCCACTCGGGAAAGAGAGAATCAAACACGTGGATTTACTGATGACTCTTGTCCCGGGGTCAGTGACACAGCAAGGCCCATGCAGGTCCTTGTCTCTGTGGAACGTGAACGTCTGCAGTGGCCAGGGAGGGTCAGGAGAGTGCGGCAGCCCAGGCCAGCCGATGGGAAAGCCTGGCATGGGGAGATGGCCGGAGCCGCACCAGCAGAGCTGGAAGGAGGCCAGCCCTGGAGCAGGCCACGGCAGGAAGCAGCCTCCCCACCAGGACGCTGGTCTCACAGCAGAGGGGCTCTCGATGGAACACGGAGCCAGGAGACGCTGAATCCACACCCACCCCCACCACCTCCCACCGTTGCCCCCCACTGGACAGCTGGCCACCAAAAGGGCAGGGAGAACAGGAAGCAGAATCTGCAGGAGGCAGTCCCCCCCCAGCCCAGGGCACATCTGGACAGACTGGAAGGGATCTGAGCTCAAAGGAAAGTGCCCAGCGCCCAGAACACGGAGCTTAGCCAGGAACACAGGCAGAGAACGGTCAGATCAGGACCATGTCCTGGGGGCTGTAAGGAGCAGAGTCCAGGGGGACAGGCAGCTTTCTAGAACATTCTCCTGGAGGCGCTCTCCTGGAAGGCTGGTCCTGCTGTCAATCAACAGGAAGAAAAATAGGGACTGTCATCGAGCCCTGCCAACGTCTCTCCCAAGACCCCCCACAACGTCACTGGGTGACTCAGGAGTGACAGTTGGTAGGAAGTCCCCTCTTTGAGACTGTGCATCTACATCGATTTCCACCCCACAAAACGGCTAGCAGTAGTCCCACAAGCCACTGGCACCATCCCGGAAGCCGTGCCCGTGGGACTCCAAGGCATTTGCCTCCTGAGTCTAACCCCCAGGTCCAGAGCAGAGGGACGATGAGCAGACGCAGCCCAGGCCCTGCCAGGGCACCATGGCTGGTCGGGCACCAGAGCGGCAGCCCTGTGATTAGGCAAAAAGGCACGCCTTGATCACCGTTCCCTGAGCTGTCCCTGAAATGAGGACCAAGAGGGGACCCGGTGTGCTCACCTCCTAGAGGCTGGGGCTGGAGAGGGGCCTCCATCCTTTTGGCAGCTCACCCAAGAGACCAAGAGGGCAGGACAGGCATGTCCTGCCTGTGCCCTTCCCCACATTCAGGTGTCCTGGGAAAGGGCAGGGGACTGTCCCCATCATTGGAAAACTAAAAGAATAAAAAATAATAAAAATCAGTCGGCCTCCCGGAGTGTGTTCCGTGGACACGGGCCCAACCAACCTTAGGCTGAAAACATTTGTAACTTGCATCTGTACGGAACACGTCCCCACGTGTCTCCCGCCACCATTACCCACACGGCACAGCGTGACCGCCGTCCACACAGCATGCTCATGGTCTGACATGGTGCGAGTGGTCCGGAGAGGATTCAAGGTGCCTGGGAGGTCTCTGTAGGTCGTATGCAAATGCGACACCATTTTCTATGAAGGACTTGAACCTCCTTGCACTTCCCCGGGGGGGGCCTTGGAACCAACCTCCCCGTGAGATGGGGACACTGGCACTCCTGGGTCAGGGACTGCTGGCCTATTTCTGTTTCTATGGCAAACACGGAGACAAGCGACTCACAAACACCAAAAGCCTATTGGCTCACGTTTTGGCTATTCCAGTTCATGACTGACAGGTACGGTCAGGCATCGGGAGTGTGCGCTGGCAAACCTGGACATTCCATGCCCAGAAGCAACAGAGACATAGAGCAGCGTAAAGGGCCCAGCAGTCTGCTCGAGGGGCACCCCAGGGACCAGCGGACCCCGTGAGGCCTGCCTTTTATAGGTCCACTACCCCCAGTAGCACCACCTGAGACCAAGACTTCAACTCTTATCCAAACCATAACATGTGCCAAACACAAGTACTGGACAAGGAGAAGATGGACGCTGCGCCCTGTGAGCAGCTCTTGGTGACCCGGACTGGCCGTTCCTCCTCAGTCCCCCAGGGACCTGGGACAGGAGTACTGCTCCAGCTTCACCCGCGGCTCCGACTGCTCTGGGTGAAGCTCACCTCACTTTGGGGTTTTCCTTCTGGATTTCGGCGTCCCTAGATCTGACAGGGAGCCCCCACGTTAGTGTCTGCACTGAAAGCGACTCCCGTGGGGTTGGAATCCAATTACCGGCGAAGCGAGCTCCGACTCCATTCTCCATTAATTACCAGGGACTCCCCGTTTGCGCCTCTCCTTCCTTCCTCTCACATTTTCCCAGAAGATGGAAAGTGCTGTGCGCGTCATGCTTGTGGAGGAAATGCAGTGGGCCAACTTGTCTGCCTCGGGCTGGTGAGGTCAGACCAGGACCTCTGGGAGGCCGGCCAAGGTCGGGGATGCGGGAAGCAAAGAGACTCTCAGCAAGACGGTCCTGGCCATGCACCCCGGGGATGCGGTTTCTGTCTGTGCATCTGGGACTCAGAAACTCCAACCTGCCGTTCCAGGCGGCGGGGAAACCTTGCTGGAAGAGCCCAGCGGGGCTGGCCTGTCCTTGTGCAGGTTGTCCTCGCATGGACTTGACCTCCTAATTGCTTTGTGCTCAAGCTAATGCCACTGTGAGTTCTGCTCCCTGAGCACACACCAGGGGAGGGGTCACAGCAGACCCTGCTTCGCTCCCGGGATGAGATTTGCCTAGAATAGGCGGCCGAGGCTGGCGTGGCGGAGAGGGTCGATGATCCACGGCCTTGGCTCCCACTCCTCCCAGGGGTCTGCACAGCAGAAGGGAACAGTGGCGGATGAGGTCACAGAACAGGAGGGCCGGGAGGCTGGGGCAGGCTGGGTGGCCGTCCTGGGCTGGGCAGAGGGACAGGCGAGCCCCTCCTCAACACGCAGCCGGGCCCTCCACACACCCGAGTCCTCAGCAGCCTCTGAGGCCCATCAGCACAGGGGTCTCAAGGTGCGCACCCAGGTCAGGTCCGAGGCACTGCTGCCCGGGGCAGCCTGCAATGCCAGGAGCACCCCCGCCCAGGGACGGGCACTGGAGTGACTTCTGGCCAACTGCCTGCAGTTTCTCCCCATCTCAGGGCTGAGGGCATGAGAGCCTCGCTCTCCCAGGACACCTGGATGGGCGATTGTCAGACCAAGGGTCTGGATGTCCAGGGGCAAGACCTCAGGGGACTGAATCAGACCTCGGGTTCTCAGGGAGAGCAGGCAGGACCAAGGCCAGGAGGGGACAAGGGGAGCCCTGGGCGTTTCCCAGGGACCAAGGCCAGGAGGGGACAAGGGGAGCCCTGGGCGTTTCCCAGGGACTATGCAGAAGGCTCCAAGGGAATGCTTTGAATCCCCAGGAATGAGGAATCTGAGGACAGAGCATGGGCAGCCATGAGGGTGGACGAGGACACAAGGCTGGCGACTGCGGCCTTCCCGTCCCTGCTGGTTCTGGAGAGGAGCGTCCCACAGGCTGCAGATCTGTCCAGAGGAACAGGCTGCAGATCTGTGTGCGGGGGGCCAGAGCCTGGGGCGTGCGCATGCTCCCTCCCTTGGCATTTCCCAGAGCCACTGGGGATGGCTTGGAACCAAGGCTGCCAAGTCACCCCCACCCCCAGGAGCCACCTGCACATCTTCAGGCAGCCTCCCCTGGGCCTCTGGAAATCAGAAGAACCTCAGGGCCAGCCCCCAACATCAGCCTCCCAGACTACAAATTCCAGGGCAGTGTGGCCTGCCTGAGGGAGTCTCCCTCCCGGCCGCAATCACAGCCCCTGCTGCCACCGCAGCCATGCCCGTCCAGCAGCTCAGGAGCAGCTGCCCTGGGCCGTCCAGGCCGCCTGCGGCTTCCAGAGTCACCGCTCTGCTGGCGCCTGAAAACCTGGAACAGACTCAGAGCTCCCGACCCCGGAGGGCCGACCACGTGGCCGGCCCTGGAGCGTGGCCTGACCCCCCTCAGGACGATGGAAACTGAGGCCCAGGGATGTCAAACAAACTGACAAGTGACAGAGAAACAGTAGAATCCAGGTCTGTCTTATTCCAAAATTAGTTCGTGCAAATTCCTTGAAGAGACGTGACCCTGTGCACGTTCACGATCACTCGGGTCACAGGAGCGTGAGTCTGCGCACGGGGCTCCATAACGAGCGCGTATCAGATGAGCAGGTCGAGGCTCCATGCACGTGTCATGAAGTAAATGCAATGCGCCTAGTTTTCATCTATTTACCCACACTCACTCATTTCTCCCGGGATTCAGTTTAGACGCCAGAATGATATCGTATTGTTTAGACAGCTTTGTGCAATTTAACTCAAATTATTCTTATAATGATGTCACTTAAATGAACATAAATATAAAGCTAGGTATAAACTGCTTGTGCTTAAAGCTCTTATGCAACTATAGAAACAAAATAAATTTACAATTCAAATACAAGCCAAACTATAAAACCGATAAAATTCAAATTAACATCACAAAGGTGACTGATGGGGTTGCCGCTGAGACCAAATCGCCCCTTCTGGGGGGAAAGGTGCGTGTGCGAGCTGCAAGCTGGATGCGTCCGCTGCGTCCTCTGCTCCTGAGGATGATGGGCCACCCACTGATCCATCGATGGCCTTGTCTTGCCTTTCTCCTTCAACAATGGACTCATCATCGTAACCATCCAGCCATTATCTTTATGGACCTATCAATTTAAACAGGGAACACAAAATTTATTACTGAAAAAAAATCCACAAATACGGTTTAACTTTAAATTCCCCGAGGGGCACTGGCTCCTCCTTAGCTGAGCCACGGATTTGGGTGGGACCTGCGTTGACCTCGGCTCCCTCCTGAGAGCAGGGTGCTGCTGGCCTGAGCCGCCCAGACCGTCGTCTCCGCCATGTGCAGGAGGCTGGGGGCGCAGACACCCAGGGCTCTTCCGTGGGCAGGAACAGCGAGGAGACCAATGCGTCACTCAGCCTGAGGTCACCTCGCAGAGGGCAGGTCCCTGACAGAGGCTCCCGCTCAGTTCTGGACACTGCCATTCATGGACTCAGAGGCCCAGGACACCTGGCAGGCCCTCTGCACACCTGAGTCTGAGGAGCTCAGCCTCTGCTGGGACCTGCCACCACTCAGAACCTGCTCAGAGCTGATCCAGAGCCACGCAGAGGAGCCCTGGGCGGGAAGGGCCCGTGGGGGCCGCTGCGGAGCACGCGCTGGGTGGCCATTGCAGGTACTTCTCTTGGTGACCCAGATGCCAACAAAAGGCCAGCTCCTCTGGAGGAGCTCTGCTGGGCTGTGCCCCCGCCTGCCCTGAGAGTCGGGTCAGGGGACAGCGGGCTCCTCTGTCCAGGCAAGGTGATGCCCCTCTCCACCTGCTGTTCCAGCAGCCAGACTGACCAGTCCCCAGAGACCTGGGATAAACTTGACCACCCCTGTAAAGACCCCAACTCCAAATGCAGGCACGCTGAGGAGCGGAGGGCCAGGATCTCAGCGTGAATTTGGGGTGACACAACTCAGCCTGTGAGAGTGGGCAACGTGGCCTCATGACACATGCCTGGTGCCTGCCCTTTAGATGGGTCCCCAGAGCTGACAACGCGGGGCTGTCCTTGTGGGGATGGTGACACCAACAGGTGACTTGAAGCATCCTGGGCTTAAGGGAGGCCTGGGACCAGCCTGAGCCGGTCAGAACCGACGGGGACCAGAGCAGCTGGCGGGTGGTTGGAAGTCTGAGCACATGGGGCGGGAATCTCGGTGTCTAATTACTGCAGGTTAATTAGC
>JAJEJO010000549.1:318840-365100 GCA_020662805.1 Glaucomys volans
AGGGGAAGGGGAAGGGGACCCTCTGGGGAAACCGCCTCAGCCTCTGGCCCGCTCGGCTGAGATCCAGGCAGGTCAGGCCCGGAGGAGGTCTCGAGACGCTGTGTCCCCCACGCAGACCTCAGGGAGGGCCTGAGAGGAGCGGGGCTGGGGCGGGAGGGCGCGGCCCTGGCCACAAGGTCGTGCTGCCCGTCCAGAGCATGCGGAGCCCCGTGGGGGAGCAAGAGTGGGCACGTCGCAGCCCCGGACAGATGGAAATGGGACTGGGGGTGCTGGACGGTTCTGGTGGACAGCCTGGGGACACGTTGAGGACAGGTGGTGCCCGCGGAGCAGATGAGCTCGCGGCGGGTATTCATTCTAGGGAAAACACAAAGTTGATCAGGAAAGGAAATGTCATCATAGAAGCACTTTGTGGCTCAGCTGTGAATAATAATTACATCATTATGCAAATGCTGAATATTGATCTAACCACAAATTATGCCACGGGGAGGGGGCGGGGCGCCCGAGCGCGAGCTCCGTCGCTGCTTGGCAGATGAGGGGCCCAAGCACAGGGAGGCTGATCCTCGTCCTCCCGGCGCAGGATCCGTGGAGAAGCAGCTGAAATTAAAGAGGAAAGCAGGAGAGCTGAGTGGTTAGAACAGGAAGCAGGAGGAAGCGGGAGGAGGCCGGGGTCCAGGGGCATCACCCGAGGACGGGTGCAGATCAGTTCTGACCCGTGGAGCTACTGGACACTCCACAGGCGCCTTCGAGAGGGAAAGGAAGAGACAGACAGCTGGGTGGCGCGGCGTCATGACTCATCAGGAGAGGGCAGGGAGTCCCAGGCCAGGGCCCCCTGGGTCTGGGTACCCGGTGCTCATCCAGCTGCCCAGCCAGAGTGTTCGGGAGGGCTGGGCAGGAGGCCAGAGGGGGCTGGGAGTTTGTCCTTCAGACCAGAGCTGGGGTGGGTCCCGGGGGCTCCGGGGACGGCAAGGCTGCTTCCACGGGCTTAGAGAGAGCCTCAGGCCAGCAGGGAGCGGGCGCTGGAGGAGACGCTGAGGCTGGGCGCTGAGTGAAGTGGGGTGCCCGCTACTGCTGAGGGGAGACTGCTCGGGGGGCTTAAGGAGAAGTCGAGAGGTCCATTGTGGACCTTGAGTAAGACTTGGAAGCCACTGTGACCAAAGGCCACATGGGGGACTCAGAGCAGCAGACACTCCCTAAGAGTTCTAGAGGCCAGAAATTGAGGCCTGGCGGGGCCCCAGTGCCCCCTGGGAGCTGCAGGCAAGGACCCTGCCTGCCTCACCCAGCAGCAACTGGCAGTGGTAGTCAAACCCCGTCGCTTGTGGCCTGAGCGAGAGAGACCCTCTGTCCAAATAAGATCACTCACACGGGGAGGGACCCCTATCTTCAGGGGACACCATTCAATGAACACCAGGCCTGAACCCCCAGCAGGGTGCTTGGCCGCCACTGGATGCCACGCTCTGCTCTTGGAGCTGGAGGAGGCCCTGGGCTCCCAGAGGTCATTTGCTCCAGAAACACCAATCCTGGCCGAGCACCCAGTCCTTCTTCCTGGGACGCCCCTGGCCAGCCCCCAGGGACCCCTTCAGCGCTACCTTCATGGCTTTGGATGACTCAGATTCAGTACTGCTGATGCCCTGGGAGACAAGGAGGAGGCTGCAAACAGGGATGTGATGTTGGGGGACAAATGTGCAGAGGGACATGGTGTCCCCATATCCTGGAGCCCGGTACTCTTGACCTTCAGCTTGTTTTTTGCCCAAATCTTCTGGGCAAACTGCAGAACAGTAAGGGACATGCTGGTCCTAGACAGCTGCCCCGGGCGGGCTGCATGGTCCTCCCAAAATGGAGCCTTCGGTGACCGGACAGAAGACTTCCAAGAAGAGAAATGCTTCTGGTGGAGCTCCTGGCCAGCTGGATGGTCTGTCACTGCCTTGCTGTGACCTCACCCAGGAATGCTCCCCAGAGCCCACGGCTGCAGGCATAGATCACTAGAGGGACCGGCACCTCCGGCGTGGCACTGGCTCCTTGGAAGGTTTAATGGAGCCTTGAGAGAGGAGCCGTCAGAAGCCCAAGAATCACCCATCCAGCTAATCAGATGCTTCCTAAAGAGAGGGGTCTGGGTCATGGATCCTCTCTAAGGTGCCCTGTCCACAGGGCAGAAGGGCCAGCGTCTCACAGAGGCTCCACGGCCCCTTGGGACAGAGGAGCCATTGCCCTCTCCTGGCCATCCTTCCGAGGCCTTGGGGAGGCAGGACGTGTAAGGAGGGCCGGTGACATCAGCAGGATCAGGCCGCTGTCCCCTCAGGTCACACAGGAGCCTTCTAAGGCCATTTTACAACAGCCACCACGACAAAGTCCTGCTTAGACTCTGGTGGGCCCACGCCCTCCCTGGCCCTCTCGCCTCACTCTGCCAGGGCTTTCTGGCCACACCAGGGCCTCCACCTGCAGCGCTGCCGACGGTCTCCGGCCGAAGCTGCGTCGTCGCCTGCTGTTGGAGACGTTCTCTCCTTCTCCCGGCTTCGCCTCCGAGACGGAAGGTGTTGCTGTCGTCTCCCTTTCTTCCTACCCTCCTCCACCATGCGGCTTTGGTCTCTGACTCCTATCTTGCCAGAAAGGTGGATAAAAGAACAAAGAGTGTGTCTTTCAAAGAAAAGGAAATTAAAAAGTGCTGTGGAGTGGAAGAGCCCCGCGCAGCCCCGAGTCCCGGCCAGCAGGACGAGGACGTGGTGGCATTTCCACCCAGGATGAGCCCGAAGCCCTGGCTGTCCCCTGGCCAGCAGGGGGGCCTGTGACCAAAATGCTGGTGGAACAGGCCCCTGCCCCCCAGCAGGCAGACATGTGCACAGGAGCTGTGTCCCCAGCTGCCACCCACCGGGCACACACCGTGTGTAACAGCTCCTGAATTTACTGCCAATTGAATAAAAGGCCACTATTTTAGGAAATGTCAGTATTTCTCCAAAAATAAATAAAAGCCCCTCATTGTGAGCAGCTCTGATTTCAGGCGCTCTGCCTGGAGCCGAGGGACACACAGCTTGCTCCCGGAGAGGCGGGTCAGGAGCACCTGGAGGCCTGGGCTTCCGCCCTCTGCAGGCGCTCTGGTCCGGAGGCCCTCGGGGGCTCAGTGGCTCTAACCGGAGTGTTGCCCTGGGCTCCCTCTACTGCCACTCGGCTCCTATCCTGGTGATGAGAAGGAGGAGAATGTGGCCACACACAGGGACTTGCTCTCCAGGGTTACCGTCCTCTAGCCCCTGCCACCTGGAGTCAGCCCAGCCTGGACACACCCACCTGGCAGCCCCCTCGCACCCCTGGCTGCAGTGGGATGATTCATCCCAAACAGACGACCCCCAGGCACAGCTCTGCCTCCGCAGCCCTCCTGCTCCCCTGACCCGGCAGCTGCTGGCCCCAGGGATCCCCGGGGAGTGCCCACTGCTGCCACAGGGGCACTGCCGGAGCCGTCTCCCCCTGGGGCAGTGGGATAGGCTGAACTTTCATAAGCACCTTAGAAAAAGTAGTTGCCTGAAATCAGGAGCCTGGGACGTTCAAAGGTCAAGACCCTCACAAACCTTTTCCCATAGCAGGTGCCACACACTGATGCTTCCCAAGCACACCAGTGATTCCGGGAGATGGTGCGTCCTGGGTGTGCAGCCGTGCACCACCAAGTGCAGGCTAACATTTGGGGGTGGCACGATGGGCTGGTCTTTGAAACTGGAATTTCCCCGGAGACCCTGGGGTCCAGAGCGGCAGAGCTGTGGTTCCTGTGCGGACATCCCCCTTGGGGAAGCCTTGCCGTGGGTTCTTCTGCTTGCACCCTGAATCTGCAGCAATCAGACCGACCCCAGGCCAAAGCCACCTGCAGCTGCTCAGCGCCTGGAAGAGAGAGCCCGTGGTCAGTCTCTCCTGGCCGTGGGGATTGCCCTGGGCTCAGGCATCCAGAGCCGCTGGGAGGAAACATGCTTGCCTGTCTGGGCAGGAAGCAATCTGGAAGCCTCCCTGCAGGGAGCTGGGCCAACAATGTCCACTCTGGCCCGAGTTGGGAGTGGGAAGGGGTGGACCAGGTCTGGGGCCTCAAACCACTCTCCTCCTCCAAGGCAGACAACCAGATGACCGTGCTGCTCCTCTGGGCAGGGGAGGGTCCTGCAGGGCTCAGGGAGCAGGGGTATGTGAAGGAGCGGGTTGGGCTCCGTCAGGAGCAGGCGGGAGGGCTCGGAGCTGCTTTGATTGAATCTGACCGCGGTGACAATGTCACTGCTTCTCTGGTTGGAAACACGGTGCCCTGAGCTTTATTTAGCAATGGACCACTGTGCGGAGATAAAGAAGAGCCCGACGCGTCAGTTCAATCGTTTCTCCTTCGCTGGTCACAGGGAACAAGCCCTGATCAGCGATAGCTCTTCCAACAGCAGCTCCCTGTCCCTCAGCAGGGACCTCTCCCCAAAGAGGTCGCAGGCCTGGTGCTCGGCTCTCCTGTTTCTTCCCCTGGGGCATCAGAGCGGGACATCCTCTGGCCCTTACAAGAGTTGGCGGAGCCAGGCAAAGGCCACAGGGCCTGCGGGGAGAGACTCTCCCCTGCTGTGCGTCCACCCTGCTCCAACACAGGCTCCTCCACACACTCCAGGAACCCAGGGATCAAAGCCCAGGGGATGCTGCTACGGCAAGAGGGGCCCCTGGGTCTCAGCCAGTGTCATTCTCCCCACATACACACCCACACGTGCACAGAGACATGCACCCATAGCCCCTTGGGCAAAGTCCCACACACGTGCACACGACCTCTACACACATAACCACACGTGTGCCCACACAGACCCGCACAGGTGCCCACTCACACGCATGTACACAAGCACAGCTGCACGCGCCCACACGCGTGCTATACACACAGGGACACGGTGCACACAGCCCTGCTTGACACAGCATGCGTCTCTGACCACTTCCTTAGCTTCTGGGCCTCTGTGTCCTCCCCTGTCCATGATCCATGTGCCTCAAGGGCTGTCAGAGGCTGGGCCTGGTCAGTCCGTGGAGGCTCCACAGCAGCCAGCACAGGAGCGGCCTGGACAGGCTGGCTGGCACTGGTCCTCCCGTGTAGGCAGCACCTCAGGTGGCCTTGCAAGCCTGAGTGCGTGCAGTGCCCGCTCTCCCAGAGAAGTGGGTCCCCACCCGCCACCTCCCTCCACACTGTCCTTGCCATCAACTCCAAGGACCCCAGCCTGACAGTGATCCAGAACCTTAGGAGTCTCCTCCCCAAGACTGGGAATGCTGGAAATCCCAAGTCAAAGGCTTCTCCTGTCCTCCATAAAGAAGGAGCTGTCCATCACAGTCTGTCACAGGCCAATACTCACAAAACACATCGACATTAATCATTGAATAAGCGAAGCACCAATATGAAAGATAATTTCCAATTTTAAAATACTATTTGCGTGTTATTCAGCTCTCCGTCACTGTGACGAAATACCTGAGATAAACAACTTAAAAGGAGCAAAAATTTCTTTTGGCTCAGTTCCCGACGTTCCATTTCAAGATCACTTGGCTCCACTTTCCTTGGCCTATGGTGAGGCAAGGCGTCATGGCAGGAAGTGCCTGGCGAAGCAGACCTGCTGGAAGCAGAGAGGGAGAGAGAGGAAGTAGCCAGAGGCAAAGCATGGCCTTGAGGGCACTCCCCCCGAGACCTAACTTCTCCTTGTAGGCCCCCCTCTGAGTCTCTACCACCTCCCCAAATCCATGAAATCATGGATCCTTCAATGAATCCTTCCACTGACAGTCAGAGCCTCGTGGTCCCATCACTCCCAAACGCCACCTCTGAATCCTGCAGCCTTGGGACAAAGCTGTCAACACAGAAGCTCTCGGGGGACATTCCAGCTCCAGGCCATAACATGTGACCCCAGCCCCCCAAAGCTCATGCCCATCTCAAAATGCAAAATCCACCTACAAAGCACTAGTTTTAAAAACGAAATAAACAAAAGGCAGGCCAGTAGAGGAAGGGGACAGGGAGAGGGAGGAGGGGAGGGAAAGGGAAGTAGAGGCCACTCGAGTGGAGGAAATGACATTCCATGCTTGTGGGATTGTGTCAAAATGAACCTAAATGATAGGTGTGACTATGATGCGCTAATAAAAACATTAGAAAACGCGTGCATTTCATCTCAAGGAGTTCCCAGAGCCTCAACAGTGCACAGTGAATTTTGAGCCACACGGGGACTCTTGGGCAGGGACAGAGGCATTGACTTGGTTCCGCAAGGCCCCACAGAAGCTCCTGAGCTATAGGATGGTGTCCAGACCAGGTGCTATTGGGAGGTGCTGGACTTCAGTAGGTGAGGCCTCATGGAAGTGAGGCAGGGCATTAGGGCATGTTCTTGAGGGACCCGTGGGGACCCTGGCTCCTTCGTCTTGCTCTCTTTGTTTCCTAGCCATCGTGGTGACTCCAGCACAGGGTCCCTTCCATGACATTCCGCCTTGCCACAGGCCCAAGCAAGGGGGTCAAGCAACAGTGACGTAAAACCTTAGAAACCAGGAGCTGAGGTAAATCTTCCCTTACAAGTAGATTATCTCTGGCGTTTTCTCACAGTGACAGAAAGCTGGCTAACACAATGGGGTTCAAAGGAAATGAAATAACTGCCAACCTATAAAAGCTTCTGGAGCTCCCGGGATTGGTGCACTCACGGAGGCCAGGCACACAGAGCTCCAGGGACGAGCTGGCCTCAGGCCTCGGTAGGCCAGAGGCTGCTGGGTGCTATGCTTTTTCTTTGCATGAGTCAGTCAAACACTGAGCACCTTCTGGGACCTGGGAGTGCTCCACACTGAAATGACAAGGACTGGAATCATAGTGTAGCTCTGGGAGCTGCTCACCAGGGTCAGGGGAAGGACAGCAGGTCAGAGGCCAGCTGCCCATGCTCTAGAGTTGAAGTGTCAGAGAGGAAACAGACTCCAACTCAGGAAGGAGAGCCCGGCTTTGGAGGGGTGATGGCAGGGGAGGGAGCTGACCATAATGCTTGCGGGCTCTCCGAGGTGGACGGGGGATGTCTTCCATGGAGAAGTCAGCATGGCTAGAAGGAACCAGTGGGCAGCTGGGATGGGTGGCCCCGCCCACAGTGGACCAGAGAAGGCTGGACCCTGAGCCAGGCCGTCCTCCCGGCTGTGTCTGCGGCTCAGGCTGAGGAGGGAAGCTGAGCCAGGCATGGGCAGGCGTGCCACTTAGCCAAGCACAGGTGAGGCCCGCAGGGAGTCCGGCCCCGTCCCAGGTGAGCGGGGCTCGTGAGCTCACCCACACCCTGTGGGGAAGGAGGGTCTTGCTGTTAGGGAGACATGCAGGGCCGGGGTTTCTCAGCCTTTCCAGTTCTGCAGAACCAGAGCCAGGGAGACTTCGCAGTACCAGCTGCAGGTCCCCAACCCCAGCTTGTGCTCCGGGGCAGGGCACCTGGCGCTCTGGATGCAGATCCCTGGTCTATTACAGGCTGTCTGGAGGGCCCCTGTGGCTGCTCACTGAGCTCTCCCTGAACCCTGCACTGCCGGCCCCCAGCTAGCCCAGCAGAAGCCCTGGGGGAGACTAGAGGGGAAAACGAAAGGTTCGCCTGGGAGAGGAACGTTCGCCTCCGTGTCCATTTCTTGTGCAGAAGTCTTCCAGGTCACATCTCCCAATATCGGCATGGCGGAGGGCTTGTAGAGTTGGAGCAGAAAGGATGTGATCAGGGATGTGGGGGTGGGCAGGGGGAGGCAAGGAGAGGGAGCTGGCGGGCGGGGACTCCTGGACAGAGTGGCCCAGGCAGTCAGGACTACACCCCACCCAGCGTCATCCAGGGGACCCTTCAGAAGGCAAAACAAAGGCACCCCTTCCCCTGCATCCAGAAAGCACCCTCACCCGCTAGCTGCCCAGCACCTGCCCAGCACCTGCCCAGCACCGCAGGCCATGGGGGCTAAGCTCCCTGCAGAGCCCGGGTGCTAGGCCACGGCAGCTCCAGCACAGAAGCCCCGGGATCCAAGCAGCACACGCTGACCCTGGCCTAGCACTCCTCCTCTGTGGCCATGGGGGCAGCTGTCGAGTTTCCAAGGCAAACGGGGCCAGGCTAGTCCCCCAGCAGGGGAGCTTACAGCACAGTGTGAGCGTTCCCTCTCTTGGGTTTGATCAACGGCTGGGAAAGAAAGAGAGAAGAAGAGCTGTCAAGGGGCGGGGAGGGAGCAGGAGGAGGGGAGCAGGGCGGGCAGCAGCCTTGGCCCCCACGCCACCCGGACACCTACTGTCCCTGGAGCTCACCAGGCATCCTCCTGGCCCTGACCTGCCCGCCATCTTCCTGCACCTGCCACTCCATGAGCCCCAGGGGAGGAGAAGTTCCAGACAAATAGACAAGGAATCCACTTTACAAAGAGAACCCGTGTCCACAATGTCCTGTCGTCACCTGGACGGGGCCGAGGAACCCAGTGATGCCTGAGGTCTCCAGTGTCTGGATGGCCTGGCTTTCCTGGTGGCACCTCACTGGGCAGGAGGCCTCCAATGCCCCCTCTGCAGGGCACATCTCTGTAATCATAATTATATAATATTAATTGACACCAGCCATTTCTTATTTCATGCTAATTGAAAATTACTGATTTTCCTCGCACAAATAGCTCTTCATGTCAATTACCAAATGTGATGTGCACCATTTTTTAATTAACCACTCTCCACCACTTCCGTTTAGATCTAGTTTTAAATCTAGCCGACTGGTTTGTCTTGTCACGATTATAGTAAATGATGGCCATGATCACTCAAGAGAATTTTTCATTTTTTTATCCCAAGAATTGAGGAAAGGGTCTTGCAGGGGGTTTGTCTGCCATCCCTGGCCTACCTGAGGTGGGCTCCTTGGCATGGACAAGCAGAGACAGGTGGCCAGTGGTGGTCCTTGTCCTCCACTTCCCCAGGACCCACCCATACACTGGCAGCTGAACCTTGACCTCTGCCCTGTGCCCCAGCAGGCAGACTTCCAAAGGTGTGTCCAATTCTCACACTGAGATTATTTCTCACTCTAGAATTCCCAGTGTAGACTTCAGAAGTACGTCAAAGACTGAAAGCTGGTCCAGTCACGTCCAGGTTTAATTGGCTACTCAATTAAGTCCTGAACTAGATTCCACTGCTTCCAAGCCCATGCATTAATCTGTTTTCTGTTGCCGTAACAAAATACCAGAGGCTGGGTACTTTATAAAGAAAGGAGATTTATTTAGTTCACAATTTTGGAGACTGGAAGTCCTAACAGCAAGTCACCAGCTCTGACCCGGGCCCCACTAGCTGCGTCACACGGCACCAGAGGCACTGTGCTCAGGCAAGGGTAGAGATGACATGGTGGGACAAACAAGAGGCCAAAAGTAGGGAGGGGCTCTTCCATATGGACCCTCGAGTGAGAGCCTACCTGCATCCAGGTAGGAAAAAGACCCTGATCCCTTCCCAGGGCCGTGCACCCACTGACCCAGTACCTCCCTCAAGCCTGGCTCTTGCAGGTCCCAGAACCTCAAGGCAAGCACCCTGGGGCCCCAGCTTCCAGCCATGACCCTTCAGGGACAGGCCACTCGTACCCAAGCCTACTGAGGAGCTGGGATCCCACTGAGGCCAGGAGGGAGCCTCCAGCCTCTGATCCTTACCCTGCCAGCAGGCTTCTCTGCCAGCTGAGCTGCACAAGGGACCACCCAGGACACGAGGCTCCCAATCACTTCCATGGCCCATGGGTCTAAGGTCACAGGCAAGTTCATTGGAAGAAGACACCAGTGGTCAGCAGTGGCCCCTGAGCGGGTAGCTGGTTGAGAGCACTGCCACCTGGAGGCTTCTCCTCCAGTGGCCGCACGTCCAGCAGGTGGCCGGGCTCATGCTGCAAGGCAGCCCATGTCCTCAGCCCTGCAGGGCCTCTCACTGACTGGGCATCAGGGACCGAGTAGCCCAGGGACACTGGGTGCCTCTTACGCCCATCACCATGGAGACGGCCATGGAGGTGAAAAGGAGCCAGGGTGGTGGTGGGGACGGACTGTGTCTGACATGCTGAGTCCACGTCACCACCTCCTGTGCCCCAGGCTCCATGGTGGGCTTAACGCCCCACCAGGGACCTTGAGCCTGTGCTGAGCTCATGCGTGGGCCACGGCCTTGAGCAGCCGTAGCAGGGGCGCGGGGTGCGTGTCACAGGTTCCCAAAACCCCTACCCGCAGCCAGCGAGTGCTGAGCCAGAGCTCGGGCTTAGAGATGCGCCGCAGTCCACATAAGCACACAGAAGACTCAGAGCTGAGAGAAGCCTGAGGTCAGGCGGCAGGGGGGACTGGATTAGATGTTAACACACGGAAATTTAGGGCTTAGGCACCGCCGGTGAGCGTGGTGGCTTCAGTTAAGTCCCTTAACTTCCCTACATCTCAGTTGCGATTTTTATTTAGGTGGGAATTCTCTGGCTACTCCAGCAGTGTTGCTATGGTGACCAGAGAAGAGTGCAAATAGGAACACAAGTGACAAGGACATGGGGTGTGTAAATACAGGCTGCCACCGCGGAGCCGCCACCAGCCGCAGATGCTCCTGGGTTGACTGCCTTGCAGGGCGGGTGCCCTGCTTTCCAGGGCATAGGGAGCGTCCACAGCCTGGCAGGCGGATGCCCAGCTCTCCAGGGCAGAGGAACTGTCCACAGCCTGGCAGGTGGGTGCCCACCTCTCCAGGACAGAGGGACTGTCCACAGCCTGAAAGGCAGGTACCCAACTCTCCAGGACAGAGGGACTGTCCACAGCCTGAAAGGCAGGTGCCCAACTCTCCGGGACAGAGGGAGCTGGCACAGCCTGGCAGGCGGGTGCCCACCTCTCCAGGGCAGAGGGAGCTGGCACAGCCATCTGCTACCCTCTTCCCTTCACACTGCCTCCGTGAAGCACCAGCCTTGAACCTGGCGCTGTTACAAGCACCGGGGACCTGGAACCCCAGAAGCACACAAAGTCCTGGTAGGCATGGAACTCCCACGTGGGGGACAGTGATGAGTGGGCACAGTGACCTTGGTGCTACGGAAGGTCCACAGTGGATAGTGAGGGCAGAGAAGGGGGTGACTCTGCCCTGAGCGGAAGGCAGGTCCTGGAAGGTCCCTGAGGAGGCAATGGCCAGGCTCTGTCTCCCCAATGGGAAGGGGACCAAGGCCGAGGCACCGACTCAGAGCCCCGCCTGGCCTCGTGGCTGACTGGAAGGGGCGCCCCACATGCCCCGAGGCCCCTCTGCAGCCCGGGGTGTGCAGGCCAGGCTCCCTGGGACGTTGACTGTAGGGCTAAAGGCCAGTCCCCCTCAGGTCCCCCCACCCTGGAGAGGAAGCTCCATGCCGACGCTCTACTCCCTGGGAGTCAGCTGGACCCCCACACATGCCCACTCTGCCTCCAGGAGCCTGACAGGGAGGCCCAGGAGTCTCCGGGGCAGATGAGGCCATGTGTGCTGTGCCATCCAGCCTCCAGCATCCCGGGCCCAGGAGCTCAGGTCGTGGCTCATGAGGAACCTGGTGGCCCTGCTCTGGCCACTGTCAAGCCGTCCTGTGAGCTGGTCTTGGAACACCTGAAAGCCGAGAGCCCCTCCCTCCCAATCCCTGGGTGAACCAGAACAGAGGGAGGCGGCCCTGTGGGTGGAGGCTGTGACCCTTCCAGGGGGAGGCACGGCCCAGCAGGGGCCACCAGGAGCAAACGGAGCTAATCTGTGTCTGATGACACTGTTAGGCAGAACTCTGAGGTCGATTTAGCATGATTTAAATGTTTCCCACTCATTAGCAATAATTTAGGATGCGTTTCTTTTCTCCCCTCCCCCAAACTTGAAGTTTTATTTTAATGACTCTGAGATTTTGGACCAGATCATTAAAATTAATGATATCCTGAATGTTCCAGTGCTCCTGGTAGAGTCTGATCAGTGTTTTTTCCCTTTATAGATCATCAGTAATAGAACACTTTAATGGCCTTAATATAAGGGCCCTTTCTGTGTTAATGAATGATTTCCACAGCTAGATACGGAACCCCAAAGGAAGAGGAGCGTATTTCATTAGGCATGTCAATGTCAGACCCTAAATAATTCAGGCCCCCAGATTAAAATACTCCATGCTCTCCGTGTCCTAATGGGAGATAATGAAATGTCCCCAAATGCTGCCACCTTAAAATTAACATCCTTTGAAATTCTAAAATCAATCAATGTCAATGACAAGAGCCGGGTCTAATCCTTTATTGATTTGTGCAGCCAAGAAAGGGAGAAATGGAGCCTCACTCGGCCCTGTCCTGCAGGCTGGCCGATGGCTGGCCAGCATGGTTATTCATTCAGTCTTTGTCCTGGAGGACTGAGAACACCAGCTGGTCAGTCCCCACCTGTGAAAGCAGGCGGCCCTGCCTGGCCTCAGACGCCCAGCCCAGGTCATCACTTGATTGATGGGTTAGGAAGGGTCCCGCCCCACTCACCACTTGAAGACAGTATTCCCTTCTGGGTGGGGCAGGGACTGACCACCTCCTGGCCCAGGCGGTTGGTAGCTCTTTAATGGAAAAACAGTCCACTCTTCCCTCAGGCAGCCTTTGTCCCTTCTCTCTGTTTTATTTTCCATAGAAGTTGTCATCATTTAAAAATATCTGATGATTTGGGGGAGGATTCGTGTCCTTTGGACGCCGTCCTCTGCTTTATCGTGAGTTTCTCACTCTTGCTCACTGAGATGAAAGTTCCAAGACAATAGGAACTGTTCCACTGACTGCTCTCACCAAGGCATCTGCAGAACCTCCGGTATAAAAAGATATTATGAGTGGATTTGTGGATGCATGGATGGATATGTAGGTGGATGCACGGACAGATGGACGGATGCATGGGCAAATGGATGGGTGCATGGTAGATGGGTGAACAGAGAGGTGGATAAACGCACAATAGATGGATGCATGGTAGAGGATTGGATGGATCGTTATGGATGAATGAATGCACAGAAGATGTGTGGGTAGATGAGTAGATGCATGGATGACTGGTTGGATAGATGGAAGGAAGGATGGATGGTTGGATAAGAGGACCAGGTTGATGGATAAACAGTAGAGGTCAGATGGGTAAATATGGAAGGATGGATGAATGAATGGTAGATGGGTGGATGGAGGAGTAAGCAGATGGTGTATGGATTGGATAGATGGATAGATGAATGGATGGTGGATGGATGTGTGCGTGGAAACATGGATGGATGGATAGAGAGTGGATGGGCATGAATGGTGGATGGAGAGATGCATATTTGGGTGGGTGTGTGGATGGATGGATAGGGGATGGGTGAGTGCCTCCCTTGCTATAGTCCCAATACAGAGAACAGCATCTAGCAAGTATTTGTGGGCTAAACAAATGAACTGAAGTTGTTGGATTCTCCAACAGCATGGAGAATCCCCATGTCTCTGCTTTGGCCTGGAATTCTCCTTCTCAGCACCCCGTTGACCTGTTGTCCGTGGTGTTTATGCCCATTGTCTTAGGCCCTGTGAGCCCTCTGTGGCCCCACTGAAAGCAAGCTTCTCCTAGGGCGAAGCTGCTTATCCTTTGCTCCACCCAACACACAGTAGGCTCTCAGCTTACCATGTAAGTCACACCTCTGGCAGGAAACCACATGGGCAGACACAAAGGGAATAACAGAGGAGCTCCTTGAATAATTCAACACATAGCCAGTGGGATCCAGGCCTCTCGTGGGCGTTGGCTGAGATTCAAAGGAAACGGAGAATGGGAAACCGCAGAAAGTCTGCGTGGAGATTAAAATCGCCCGGTGATAAAGCAGCCTCGCAGAGCTGGGTCGGAGGCAGAGAAAACAGAAAACCCAGCAAGCGAGTTGGAATTAGGTCAGAAGGACCAGGAGGAGTCCCAGCGAAACACCAGCCCAGGGGAGGAAACGGGAAGGCGGAGGCGGGAGCTGCCTCACCCTCCGAGGAAATGGCCCTGGGCTCCTGGAACTGGCCCTTGGAGTCCCAGCGGCTGGCTCTGCGCAGGGTCCCTGCAGAAGGAAACCTCGGGCTCCAAGCAAGGAGGCTCTCCCTGGAGAGGACCAGCCGGGAGAAAGGCCCGGAAGCCCGGGACACCCTGAGCGGGAGGAGCTTGCTGATCAGTCCTGGAGCAGGGGCTGCTGGGATTGCACCTCTCCCCGAGGCCCAGGCAGTCCTGGCTGTGCATCAGAAAGGTTGGCGTAGTCCATGCTGGGTGGCTGCGATCCTTCCCCACACGGGGTGGACAGTGACCTGTCCTGTCCCCGGCGGGGTGCAGCGAACCCATTTCATGCCCACCTGATTCCAGTCATTCCCGGGATGCTGGCAGCAGGGCGGACCCTGGGACAGTCAGCTTGGCCAGACAGACCCCAGCAGAGGAGGAGTGTCCTCTGCTGTTGTGGCTACTGTGCAGGAGGTGAGGTGGCCCTGGGCTTGGTCCTCTCCTCCCTGCCTTTCCATGGGGGCCACATTCCTGCCCAAAGTAACTGTCCAGGCTGCTGACCCCTCCCAACCTGCCTACGGTGACGATTCCAATCTCACCAGGCCAAGGCAGAGCCGGGCTCCCACCGCCCACAGCCCTCCCGCTCACCCAGCAGCTCACGGGCACCTGGGCCATCCCAGAGGCATCGTTCCCTTCCCCCAGAGGAATCCATTCCCCGTCTGCTGAGCCCGTCCACAGCCCCCTCTTCTCCCCATGAGCTCCTCGTACCCGCCTCCATCGGGACTCTGCCCCTGCTCCTCTCCAGGCAGGAGGAGACCGACCTCAACGCGATCAAGAAAACCCACAAGACCCAGTCTCTGTTGAGCAAGCCCGAGTGAGCTCCTGGACCGTCCCTGGGCCCAGCTGGTCGCAGCCTGGAAGCCCAGGAGTCAGTGTAGCAGACCCCAGCCTCCATGCCAAACTCCCCAACCCACCCTGGTGCGAGGTGGCTGGCCCATCCTCGGGAATCCTGCAGGGCAGCTCAGCCACACCCCACACTTCCTCCTGGCCCCTTCCCACTCCTGCTGCCTCGCTCCCCAGTGGCAGGCTCCCACTCACAGGCCCCACTCCGCGTCCTGTGAGACACCCTGGACACCGTCCACCCCACCATGCTGAGCACGTGACAGGGGAGCGTTGTTTCTGGGTTGAGTCACTCTTGTCTTTAATGATCCATGAAGAAAAGCCATTACTGAGGGAAACACAAGCCAGGGGCACCCCAGTCTCCGCTCACGGCACCTGGCCCCAGGCTGCTCCCAGGTCGCTGGCCTCGGACATCCCCAGGGCTGCTCTCCAAAGCTGTCAGAGAAGAGTGAGGGGCCCCTCCACTCACCTGCCTGCTCCAGGGTCTCCTCCATGCATCCCTGTCGGGGGCCAGCTTTGGGCGGCTTCTAAGACAGGAGGTCCCAGGCGAGGAGCTCTGGGCTCGGTCAGAGCTGCACAGACCCAAAAGCCAGCACTGACCAAGCCTCTGGCTGGTGGCTGCAGGAAAGGAGGAGGGGAGAGCCCCGGTGATGGGGACCGTCCCCACACAGTGGGGCGAGTCAGCTCAGGCCCCGAGGCACACGCCACTGGGGTGTGGAGGTCCACCTCCAGGGGACCTGGGGTCAGTGTCTAGTGAGGCCTGACTCCGCGGTCTGCAGACAGTTGCTCTCCCTGTGTCCGCCCCTGCAGACACAGATCCCGTGTCCCCTCTCCTGACTGGTGCTGTGGGGTCAGGCTCCATGGGTGTGACTGCAGTTCACCCTGACCTCCTCCTAGGACTCTGTCCCTGAGTGCAGTCACTTGGGGCTCGGGGCTCTGGCACTGGGCACAGTGCTCTCCGTGTGTGTGGCCCTGCCTCCCACCAGGCTCTCCGATCCAGTTACTTATTCCCTTGTGGGCAGACAGCCCCAGCCTCCACTGCCCGGAAGGAAGCCCTTCCCGCACACAAATAAAAGGAGACCCGGGAGAAGAGGCCAAAGAGAGGAGGGTCAAGTGAGGATGATAGAATTCTCTGGAAGCATTGACGGCCTGGGAAGGAGGAAGGGCCCCAGGCAGTGATGGAGCTTATGGATGGGGGCTGGGTTTAATAGCTCTTTCAAAAGACCCTGTAAGAACAACATAGAGGAGGGGAAGGTTGATTTGGCTCAAGGTTTCAGAGGCTCAGTCCATGGTCAGCCGATTGTTCCAGGCTCAAGTGAGACAGAAGCAGCTCAGGCCATGAAAACCAGCAAGCAGAGAGAGAGTTCCCCTCCCCAGGGACAAAACATGACCCCCAAAGGCACGCCCCAGTAACCACCCCACTCCTACCTGAAATTGCCATCCAGTTAATCCATGCCGGGGCTTAATCCACTGACTAGGTTACACCCCTCATAATCGAATCATTTCACCCCTGAAAATTCTTAAGAGTCTCACACGTGAGCTTTTGGGGGACACCTTCTATCCAAACCTTCACAGGGCTACTCTGCCAGGAGTTGTGCTGGACCCTGGAGCCACCAATAGGATTAGGAAATGGCCATCCCCGGGGGGAGCTCCGTCCTGGGGAGGCATGGCCCACGGCACCTGCTCAGCCGTCTCCAGGCCAGTCTCCTGAGACGCCGGGAATCCTGAGCAGCCGAGGCCACGGCCAGAGAGCTGATGGAAGAGTCTGCTTCTGTTCAGTGTCAGGGGCCCAGGAAGAGGGGCCAGGAGCCCCCAAACTCAGGTGTCCCTGTCTCCCCAGCCTCGCCTCGTGCCTCTGTCCCTCCCTGAACCCTGCCTCTGCTGTTTCTCCGGGAACCCTCCCATGAGATGCTGAGGAGGCCCGTCCTTCCCCTGCAACAATGAGGGAGGACAGAGCTTGGCCTGGGGTGGGCATGTCACGACCCTACTTGCTTCGAAAGAGAACTGAGTGTCAGCATCTAGAAGTGACCCACTGAGCACAGGCTTTCTGGCCCTCCAGTGCCTCTCCCACTCCTCTGGGGACCCCCCTTGGGCTCCCCCAGCCTGGCCCACAGCATGGCCCCTCCCTGATGCACGAGCTGGTCAGGCCAGGAGCACTGGGAGCTGAAGGTGGGAGGAGCTGGCTGGGCAGACGCCCCGAGACAGCAGGGGGTCGGCCAGCCTCCACGAGCTTCCTGGACACGTGTGGCTATCACGGCCCCACAGCTGGCCAGCTGGGGTGGAGTCAGTCCTCAAGGATCGTGCACATCTGGCCTGGCTGGGAGCACACCTGTCATCTCTCCTTGTGGGAAGCAGGGCTGTGAGCAGTCCTTGGTGTCCATTGCCTCCCCAGGCCCCCCGGGGTGGCAGCCAGACTGCCCTGTCCACCCCGAGAGCTCCGCCTGAGGCGCACCAGAGCTGGATGGAAGCTGTGCTGGGCAGTGCTGCCCCCCTCCGCGAATCACCGGAACCTCCAAAGGAAGACTTTGCCTTGGTTCTAGGCCCCCAGACCCACCTTCCTTCTACCCTGCGACTCCCCAAAACTGAAAGAGCAACATCCGCAATGCAGCCCAGTCACTGCCTGGGGACCACCACACTCCAGGGGTCCCTGTGCCCCCCAGGACCCCATGCCACCTTGTTGTGACCTCAGGGACAATACCCACCCGTCACCCCCCAGGACCCACCCCAGTTTAGTCACGCCCTATAGAACCTGCTCTCGAGTTTGGTCGGGTGTCCCCTCTGAATGGTGACAATGGTCCACTCTGGTCATGGTCTCCTTTCTCTCCTGAACCTCGCTCCCTGAATCTCATTACCCCTCAATTCTGGAGACTTCTGGACCTGGAGACCTCCACCACCTCCAAATGGCCTTCGCCTTCCTTCTGCACTCGACATGGAGAAATTCCACGGAACGTCCTTTCAGCTTCCTTCCCACCCACTCAGCAGCCTGTGCAGGCAGAGGCCCTCCAGAATACTCCGGCCTGGGCAGGACCGGGCGTCCACCCTCATCAGGCCTGAGCTTTCGTGTGAGGCTCCCCAGGGTCCCCTCCCACCCCAGCCTCAGCGCTCCTGTGCCCTGGGGACTTGGTGACACATGCATCCCAGCACCAAGTCTGATCTCCAGTCCCCCAAGCTTCTTCAACCTGCGTTTGCAGGAACTCAAAAAATACTCTCAAAACCAAGCGAGCATCCCAGAGGCAGCCTGCTCCCAGGACGCGGGAGGCCGCCAGTGAAATGAAGGAAACCTGGCCAAGCGAGTTGGGTGCAGACCGGACCTTCCCTAGGAAACAGCCTGGAGCTAAGGGCACAGCAGAGGAGGAGATGGGCGGTCCTGATTAGCGAAGCCCTCTCATTAATCACATGCTGCCACGCGGCTTCAGCCTGGGCTGCGGACTCACTGGAAGATGTGCTCGTGGAGCAGGAGTGCTGCTGGGGGGCTGCCTTTGAGGAGGAACGGTCACGTTCCCAGCTGCAAGCTGTCACTCAAGCCCGGCTCTCCTCTTGAGGGGTTGATAAATACGACCGGAAGCTTGTCTCTGCCAAGTTCGCCGTTATCTCCAGCTTCTCAGTTGAACCTCCTCCCCACGGTGTGTGTGGGACACAGGGGGAGCCACTGCAGCTCATGGATCAGGTGGCACATCAGCGGGAGCGGTGACGGTGGGAGGTCACAGGTAGCTTCACGATGGAGATGTGAGGGTGGAGGAGTCCTGTGACTCGGAGGACGACGGCCACACCCAGGGGTCTGATGCTCCGGGGCTTGGGGAGCATCACTGACACCTGGACCATGCTGTAGGGCCATCTCACCCACTGGGGGATGCTGGCATCATTCCTGGCCTCTTCCAGGTGACACCCCTCCACCTCTGCTGTGCTTTGGACCTGGAATCTGGGACACCCCCCACAGGCCCAGGTGGCTAAGGGCCTGGAGGCTTGGTCTCCAATCTGTGGTGCTCTTGGCAGGGGTTGGAACCTTCCGGAGGGGTCCTAGGGAGTTAGGTCATTGGGAGGGTGCCTGGATGGCAAGATTGGGACCCCAGCCCCTCCCTGGCCCGCTCTTTGCCTCCTGGTCACCCTGAGGTGAATAGGTCCACCCCAGCAGCCGGCCAGGCCACCAAGACTAAAGCCTCTGAAATCAGGATCCCGAGCAAACCTCCCTCTGTGCAAGTGCACGCTCGGGCATTTTGTCAGAGTGACAGAAAGCTGACTACCACACCTCCTAACGGCTGAGACCCCACAGATGTCCCCGACATGACTCAACGACTCCTGCGGGTCCCCCTGAGAGCCCCTGCTCTGCCTCTCACCTCACCCGACCTACACCTGCTGTTCCCGTCGTCATGAGAACAGCACTGCCCGGGGTGGGAGGGAATGTGCTCAGAAGCACCCTGGGTTCTCCTGGCTTTCCTTCTCTGAGTTTGACAATGAACTTGACCCGGTGGAAAGGAGGGGTGGGGAAAGAGATGAACCCAGAACAATAACCCAATGGTGACGGTTCAGAAAGGGCAGCGGGAGCTCTCAGTGTCCTGCCCCTCGGGACAGAGCAGCAGGCAAGGCCACTGGGCATCACCACGGCCTGAAGGAATGGCCGGGCCAGGACCTCAGTGGAGGGCCCGGCACACGTCAGGCACGAGGAAGGAGCGCTAGCCCACTGTCCTCCTGGGAGTGCAGACGTCTCCCTTCCGCCTGTTCCTCTGGGACGGAAGCTTCCAGCATGAGGCTCCAGGGAGGGCAGTGAGCACAGAGCAAGCCCTGGAGCAGAAGCAGGCAGTGCCTGGCACACCCATCCCCGTGGAGAGCTGGGAACCCGCAGCTGTCCCCAGAGTCAGGAAGCAGGTGTTCGTGCTGAGCCCAGCGCCTCCCACGCAGGATCAGCTGCTCGGCCGCCTCCAGAGACCACCCCGTCCTCCAGGCGACGGAGTTCTGGACGGCATGTGGCCTCTGCTCTCAGGGACTCCGTGGCCCCAGGAGGAAGACCTTCCGTCAGGCGAGATGGTGTCTGGGGTGCGTGGGCGCGGGGACAGCCCTTCACCTGCCCTTCACACCACTCCATTCCCATCGCCTCTCAGCTCTTCTCTCTCTGCTGTGGCTTCAGGGAAAAGGGAAGCCGGTCCCCAGCCCACACTGTGGGAGCCCCCAGTCCACGCCTGACCCTGGGACCCTCCAGCTACTGGGATTCCATGGCAGGCCCGACGGGCCGGAGTAGCAAGGCTTCTCACTTCAGCACCTGCACAACGGGTCCTTCCAGGCCCTGACACCAGCCACTGAGCAGAGAGAGGGGCAAGGCATGCTGGAGCCCCTCATGTGGCTGCAGAGGACAGGGGAGGGGGTCTCAAGGGGACGCTGATCTAGCTCCACTGCTGTCCTGGCCCAGACACGCCCACTGGGGAAGTCCTGTGCCCAAGCATGGTTCTGCACAAAAACCCTGCCACCGCCACGTCCCAGGACCTACCGCCACGTCCCAGGAGATACACTGGATTTCCAACCTAGCAGGACAGAGCACCTCCCTGACCCACAACTGCCCAGCTGGTGTCCCCAGGCTGCAAGCCTCCTCATGCCCGAGAGCCTGACTGCCTAACAGACTCCCAGACTCCCAGGTCCATGAGGCGAGGGGCCCTGCTCGTGACCCCAACCCCTACCCCCGAGCCTGCGGAGCTCCATCACTGCTGGTCAATGAATGCGCGCGTGAATGCGTGAATGAGGTTCTGCCTTTTCCTCCCTGAGCTGCCAAGGACGACCACCAGGTCAAACAGATTTCCGCAATAACTGCTTGAATCTGGTTCCACAGGCCCCGTGCGGAGGAGCGGGACACGCAGAGCATGTCACAGGAGACCCAGCCTGCCCGAGGTCCAGGTGAGGTCTGTCTGACAGAGCAGCCTTCCAACAGAGCGGCCAGGGTGAGGAGCTGACGGAGAGGGCCGCGTGTGGCCCAGGGTGTGAGGAAGGCGGCCCAGACCAAGGGGACACGTCAGAGCCTTGAATCTGTCTGGAGAATGAGGTTCTGAGCGAGGAAGGTTCCAGCACACGTGGAATGACTTGGCCACTGGCAGGGAGGAGGCCAGGGCCCAGCAGGGGACATGGAGGAATCAGCCTCCCAGCCCACCCTGGCCCAGCCCTGGGCTTCCCTGAGTCCACTCGAGCCAGCTGGCTGAGACACCTCACAGTGGGGACAGAGACACGTTCACCCCAGCGGAGTGGCGTCCTCGGCAGCCATGGTCACGCGTCCACTCGGTGAGAAGGGGCAGGCTTCTCACCTGCCGCCCACCGCGTTCCCACCTCACCTGCCAGCGCCTCCCTGAAACACCTTGGAAGGCTCCCAGCCCCCCTGCCAAGGCAGTTAAACATGGACACACACGCTCTCACGCCAGCTCACACTTCAGCAAGGCTCCCCGATGTCCTCAGCACAAGTCACCCTCAAAGCAACCAAGCGATCTAGGGGTTGACTTGGAAACCAGCGCAGACGGCCCCCGGCTCGCAGCGGCCAACCTCCTGGGAAAGCGGCACCCAATCCTGGAGGCTATGTTTAGAACCTGAACCCAGCACTTTCCCCCCACTGGGGAATTGAGCACAGCCCTCGGGTGGGGCTGGCCTCAGTCTGAGCCTCGGTTCCCACGAGGGACACCCACCTGGCCAGGCCAGGATCTGGCAGAGTGTGGGACTGAAGGCACACTTTCCACCTAGATGGGCTCTCAGGACAGCACCCCATCGTAGGCCGAGGTGCCTCTGTCCCAGCTTCAGGAGAGGGTGGATGGTCACAGGCCCCTGGCCCTGCTTCCCTGGCCCTCCCACCTGGGCATTTGGTCCACCTCCACTCGCCCTGTGAGCACTTGGGAGCAGAAAGTGGTGAATTCCTCAGAGCTCAGGCCTTGGTCTGAACACAGCCAACACAACGTGACACACACACACAAGGGCCATACCCCGCTGGCGAAGCAGCCACCTGGTTATATGCACTTCAGGGACCTCCAGAGGGACCTGGGGCAGAATCCCCCAAGGATCCAGAAGAGCTGGGCATGCTGTCCTCCCAGTCACTCCCCCGCCCCGGGGAGACTCTCGGGGAGACGCTCCCGTTCCTATTCATGAGTCCAGTGCCTCCCGTTGGTTGAAACTTCTGGAGGCTGAACTTCAAAGTGTAGTGCTGAAACTTAGGGGCTGGGTGTATCATGGAGGGCCTGGGAGTGGGTGAGGCACCCCAGGATTAATAACCGAATGCTGATCCTGGGTTCTTAACCCCACAAAGGATCATTCTCACTCACGCAGAACGCGCAGCTTCTCAAGCACAGCTCTCTTCCTTGGAGGAGCTCAGCCATCTGAACCTCCAAACACGCGGCTTCCTGGCGGTACGGGAACAGCCGGAGAGGAAGTAGAATTTCCAGTGCCTCCGCTCAGCACGAACACCCAGCCCAGTGCCCCGTTAGCTCTACACACGAGGCCACGCCTAACTGCTAGGAGGGAGGAGGTGGTCTTCCCTGTACCCAAGAAGCAGGGGGCCCAGAGGCTTAGTGTTGCCGTCAACTGCCACAGCACCTGTGGGTTGAATCCGGAGCGAGCACCCACCTGCACGGTGCGCCAGCTGCTGCTGCTGCAGGAAAGACTAACCCCGAATTTGGTTGCTTAGAACAATCATTTCTTAAACTCCCGACTCTGCAGGCTAGCAATTCGGCTGGGCTCAGCGGGGTGTTCTTCTGCCACCTGCCCACGCCGTGCACCTGCAGTTAGCTGCACACCAGCTGCGTGGCTGGGCTGCCACGGGAATGGGGATGCTCCTCACGGTGCACCAGGCTAGCCCAGGCTTGTTTTCATAGTGAAGGTGGGGGTCCCAGAAGGAGAGTAGAAACCAGCAGGGCCCCAGTCAGGTCTGGGCTCCAAAGCAGCATGCTGTGACTCCCGCCAAAACAGGTCGAAGACCTCCCACCTTCAGGGCTCCACCTGCCCATGGCAGGAGGCACAGGGGCACCTTGCAAAGAGCTTGGTCACCTGGAGGCCACGAATTGAGGCAGTCGCAGCATAGGACCCTGAGGCTGCCTTCTGCAATCAGGGTACCACAGGCTGCCCAGGACAGCAGAAGCCCAGCTCTGACAGGCTGGTTGACAATTCTGCAAAATTCAAGACCAGAGAGTCAGGTCATGGGGGAGGCAAGAGGGCCCCGTGTCCCCATCACTGATAGAAGGTCCATTTGAAGTCATCACTCATTTCCTCACCCATTTGGCCCAATTAGACCTGTTCTACTAGGCTCCACACATCTCGGGGTCATCCTCCTAGAAAAGGTCAACAGGCCAAGGCAGGTGTCACCATGTGCTTGCCATGCCACGGTGCCTGTGTCCAGCACTGATCTTTAAAAGTCAGAATCCACCCTAGACACACTCTAATCCAATTACCTTCCTTTACAAGAAAGGAAGTTGGTGCCTTCCGAGCGAGCTAATCTCTCCAAGGTCACAGAGCTGCCTACACCTGGATTTTCTGTCCTGTGTGCACAGCTCTGTCCTCGCCACTGCTGGGCCAGGGAAGAGCTGACCTGCTCTCAGTCGGAAAACTTGGATATGAATCCCCAGCCATCCCCACTGCTCAGTGCCCCGAGCAGGCCCTTCAACATGAGCTGTCTGCAAGCTCTTCACCCTTTATTCCTGCACCAGACCCTGTCATTCTGCTAACTCTAGATGTTCAAGATCACAGGCTCTGCCCTGCTCTGATTGGCAGGCTGGAGCTGAGCCATGGGCAATGCGGCCTGTCAGGGTCATGGCCCATGTAGCCAATCAGCCAGCCACCAGGTGGCCAGGTCAAAGCCCAGGACCTCCTGTCTCTGCACAGCCAGATCTTAGACAGGGGTGGTTCTGGCTCAAGCTATTGAGGACAGGCTGGAAGCAAGGGATCATGGTCCAGGATGGTGGGGGTCCTCCTGTGCTCCATCCAAAAGCCCCTGCTTCCCAAGCATCTAGGATGCCAAGCCTCTGAACTTCATGGATGCCAAGTGGTGCATGCAGCATCTCTGGCATCTGGTGTGTACCCCAGCATCTCAGGTATCTATAATGCGCGCGGTACCCCAGATCTCAAGAATCTGTAATGGTTAGTGGTACCTCAGCATCTCAGGAATCTGGGATAATGAGTGGGATAATAACCCTCACATTTTGGTTATCTACAATGTTCGTGATACCCCAACATCTTGGGCATCTCCAATGCTGGGTGGCACCGCAGCAACTCAAGACTGTAATTATTAGTAGCACCCCAAATCTCAGGTGGCTAGAATGCTGGGAGATTCTGAGCATCCCAGGAATCTGTGATACCCCCAACATCTCTGGAACCTGTATGTATGAGTGGTACCCCAGATTCTCAGTTATCTATGATGCTGGCACCCTAGCATTCAGGGTATTGGTAGGACATCTGTGACACTGCTGTATAGTCCCAGATTTGTGTCACTGAGCTACAAGATCACCAACGAGAGCAGCCATGTGTGCTCCCTCTGTGTTCCCGGAGCCCAGCACCACGCCTGACCCACAGCGGGCGCACTCTGGAGATGCAGCGAGGGAGAGGAAGCACAGGTCAGCCGTGCTGGGCAGTCTCGATGCTCCGTCCAGCTCTTCCTTTTACAGCATGGGGGTGGGAGAGGGGTCCCCGTCTGACTCTTTATCTGCATCAACCAGAGAGTTGGAAAGCTTTTTCCCAAATGCTGCCTCAAACTTACAGAATCAGGCTTCAGGTGTTCAGACCCCAAAATTGGTAGTTTTAGGACTCTACTCAGGGATATATGGTTTGGGCAGCTCCTGACTTGCCATTGGGATGTTGGGGACAACACTGAGTGTATCCTAGGGCCTCAGGGCAGACCCAGATACAGCAGGGGGACCATAGGCTGAGGACAGTGTGAAGTCAGTTCTGTGCTGAGGTAGTGGCCCAGCCTGGCCCAATGGGCCCTGAGTGGGCATTACCTTGTACACAGGTGGACAGCCATGGCACAGGCCTTGGGCTGCATCTGGCCCTAAGGAGGCCTTGCTTCCTTAGCCTGGCACTGAACAAGGTCCAGTAATGAAAGGCAAGGGACTGCTGGCTCTGACTGTCCCCCTGGCCATCAGATCATCAGAAATCAACCTCTCTTTGAGCACAGTTCTTTGAAAATGCATCTCCAGTGCAGAAAGCATCCTCTCTCTGACCCTGGCTTGACCATGATGAAGTAGTGTCCCAGAGAGGCTGTGGGTGTGGACTTTGGGATCCAAAGCCTTGTCCAAGTCCATACTCTACCATTGACGAGTGGTGCGACCTTGGGTGAGTCCCAAGCCTCTCCCTGCTTAGAGCTAACACGCAGCCCTGTCCTGGGCTGGAGGGTCGGGCGGACTGGATGGTGCACATGGAGGGCCTCCTGGAGCCCTGGGCCCAGAGGCACCGGACACAGTCCTCCCACGCTGGCTGCAGAGCATGGAGGCAGGCTGTATCCACGCGCATTTGCAGGAGCATCTGCTCCGCGTGGACGCACTGCGTGTCCTTGTGCAGGTGTGAGCTGGTGAGCTGCCGCAGAAGCCCGGGCGAGCTCCGCCCAAGGCACTGCCTCTGCCCCCCAGCCAGAGCCAAAGGCCCCCGCAGAATGCAGCAGCTCCAACAGGCACAACTGTGTGGCCCATGTTGTCCGAGCAGGGGGATCTCAGCCCCACCCTGTCTGCCACTACCCTGCATTCTCTGTCCCTCGCCCAAATGTCACTTGGCTGTGCCCTGCCATGGCGACCAGCTCACTGGGTGAAGCACGCAGCCTTCCTTTTGTTCTCTTCCTCCCTGTGTCTGTGGCTTGCACACCAAGTTCTTTAGCATGAAGGGGGCACACGAGGTCTCTCTCTGCCGGCCAGCCTGGCTTCCAGTGTCACTGCCTCTCCCAGCTTCCTTGCAAACCACCAGCACGGACTATGCAGAGGCTCTTGCTCCAACAAGGGATCTAGGCACAACTGGACAGGAAAGAGAGATGGAGAATGTTCTGCAGGCTAAGGCTTGACAAGAGTCAAGCAGGGGCAGCTCGCAGCTCAGAGGTTCATTTCTGACAACCGGGCATTGGCTGCAGGCAGGCACCCACCCAGGTCTGCCCCGACCTCTGCCAGATCACGCACCCTGAAGCCCTCAAGGGTGCCCTGGCACAATCCCAGGGCCCTGTCTCAGGTGACAGATTGCTGGCAGGCCATGAAGAGAAGCCAGGGTGTTTGGGAACAGCCTCTCTCCAAGGCTGGCTGCTGTCAGGAAGGATGGACTTGCGTCTGCTACCATGTTCCAGCAAGGGCGCATCCCAGGTGGTGCTGCCTGGCCAGCCTGATGGTGGCTGAGGTTGGAGGAGCAGCTGCCCACTGATCCTCCATGGCCAGGACAGGAATCTGGTCTGGAGGTGGACCCTCCTCCCACCTGCCCCTGCACAGCCCTCTGGCTTCCCGTGCTCAAGCTCGTCAGAAGCAAGGCAGGCCGCCAAGGAGAGCGCTACTGGGGTCCTTCTTGTTTGGCTGTCTGGCGGTCACACTGAGCCCCCTCCTCTGGCTCTAGCCTCGCCCCCAGCGTCCTCACAGGTCTGCACCATGCCTGCTCTTCCTGAGGCTTGGAGTCGGTCAGCTCGTGGCTCTCGGCATGACACCGGGCCTTTGTCACCTTTGTCAGGGTGCCGTGACCAGCAGGAATTCACATCCCCAACTCCAAAGCCCAGGTCCCCCTCCCTGCTCCGTCCTGCCCCGCAGGTTCCACTGCTCAGAGCCAGAAGGGCCTTGTACCACTCACTGTCTTCCACCTACGGAGGCGGTGGCCCTGAGAGGGGAAGTGAGTGTGGGGATCCCAGAGTGATAACCAAACCTGGACCTGCTGGCTGGTTTGATTTTTATTTGTCCTCATCGGTTACACCTGACACCTCGTGCCCAGCGGAGCACGGCTTTCCCTCCTCTGGTCGTGCGTGCTGCAGAGCCACATGGGAAGTGCAGTCACAGGTACACAGGGTACTAATGTCTGTCTCATTCCACCTCCTTCCCATCCCCACCACCCCACCCGCCCCTCACTCCCCTCTGCACAATCCAAAGCTCCTTCATTCTTCCCTGCCCACCCCCCACTATGGGTCAGCATCCACTTATCAGAGAAAACATTGGGCCTTTGGTTTTTTGGGATTGGCTTATTTCACTTAGCATGATACTCTCTAGTTCCATCCATTTACCTGCAAATGCCATAGTTTCATTCTTCTTTAAGGCTGAGTAATGTCCCATTGTGTATACACGCCACACTTTATTTATCCATTCATCTGTCGAAGGGCATGTAGGTTGGTTCCATAGTTTAGCTATTGTGGATGGAGCTGCTATCAACATCGATGTGGCCGTGTCACTGTAGTGTGCTGATTTAAAGTCCTTTGGGTGTAATCGGAGGAGTGGGATAGCTGGGTCAAATGGTGGTTCCATTCCAAGTTTTCTGAGGAATCTCCATGCTGCTTTCCAGAATGGTTGCACAAATTTGCACTCCCACCAGCAATGTGTGAGTGTGCCTTTCCCCCATGTCCTCACCAACACTTATTATTGCTTATATTCTTGGATTTGAAAAGAAATGACATGGGCCCAGGGTCTGGCCCCTGGTCCTGACACCTTCATTGGTCAATGCTTTTCCCCGATTAGCCTCTGTGTTCCGGTGTGGCCACTGCCTTCCCTGGCTGCAGGGCGAGCCAGGAGCCCAGGCAGCCCTTCAAGATGCTGACATGAGGACAGGGGCCCCCTGGGCCATCCCCAGCTTCCCGGCACCCCAGCACCCAGAGCTGTGGATTCAGGCAGAGAAGGGCCCAGAGGTGAATGGCCAGCAGGGGAGAGAGAAGGAAGAAACCTCAAGCCCAGGACAAGGGGAGACGGAGCTGGAGAGAGAACCAGAGGCTGAGACAGCCCCGGACAGACTCAAGATTCTGAATTAAATACCTCGTGGGCTCCTGGGTCACGGAGGGCCTCTGAGACCAGCTGTGATGCTTCTTCCTTCCTCCTCCCAGGGAGCCACCTGCCTCAATGCCCTCCTTTCATGAGCCTACCCAAGGACTGGCCCCAGTGTCCTGCTCCCATGCCTCAGTCCATGGCTCCGCCCCATGGAGGGTCTTGGCCCAGCCGAGTCACCTGTCCAAGCCAAAGTTTCAGGTGAGCTTGCAGCAGGCCCCTGCACCCTCCATGCACCCGGAGCTCACCTGCTTGCCCCTTGTTGTCTCCTGGCTGCCTCCACGGTGACCCGACTGTTCTGGGGAGGGCAACTGGCTTCCTCCTCTCTCATCCTTCCTACCTCCAGTGGATGCACCCGCTCTCAACCACAGGAGAGGGCCCACTGCGTGCCCTTCCTGCTGCTCCAGACCTTCTGGTTGCTCAGTGTGCAGCCCTCCTGGGTGTGCATGGACCCTCCCAAGGAATCGTTGAGAGCTACCCCGACCCTGATAGGGGCTGCAGCTGGGACCTTCATGCTGCAAGTCACAGCCTGGGCTGAGGAGTGTTCCAGAGATCTCCCTGGAGTCCGCCCATCAGGAAGTTGTCCAGAGCTGCCCCTGCCTGGTGAGAAGACCCCCTCGAGTCCTTTGCCAGGCTCTGCATTCTGAGTGAGACTGTCCTGCCCTCCATGACCTTGTGCCAGGCTCGTCGTGCCCAACCTGGCACACTGGACATGCCCACACTGTGTGTGTGACCTCAAGCACCAGACACCACCCTGAAGTCCAGCCCCTGCTCCCCTGTGGGCACTATCGAGGCCCAGGAAGGACCCACAGGACCCCGCTGGCTTCTCCCGGTAGCGTCCTGTCTTCCTGCTGCCCCGCCGTCCACCCACTCTGCCCACACATTGTCCAAGGCCAAGTCGCTAAGGGGGCCTGCAGAGCCTGCCCTGGCCAGCAGCAGGATGCAGCTGTGCTCTCAGCCGGGCCTCGTGGCCTCCTCCTTCCGTGGGGCAGATGCATGCACAGCCCATGCCCCCAGCTGGCCCAGGTGCGTGCCCAGTGCCCTGACCCCACCTCTCACCCACGGAGCCTCAGCAAATCCGCAGGCCCAGCTGGAGTGAGAAGCCCAGGGCCACCATGAGAGCGGCAGGGACGTTGCACACAGTTCCTCTTCACGCAACAAGCTCTCCCTTCAATTATTTAAACAATAGCTTAAAAACATACTTTTAAAATACAAAAAAAAAGCAGGTTAGAGAGTAGAAAACAGATATTCCCTATAATCCTGCCAATGATATTTTGATACATTTTCCTTGTTTTAGGCAGCTTTTCATCACTGTGACAGAAAGGCCTGCCAGAACCACTCGGAGGAGAACAAGTTTATTTGGCTCCTGGTTGCAGAGGTTCAGTCCATGGTCAGCCCACTCCAGAGCCCTGGGCCCAAAGTGAGGCAGAACAGCATGGCGGAAGGGGGCGTGGAGAAGAGCCACTCAGGACATGTACCCTGGAAGCAGAGAGCTCTGCTCACCAGGGACAAAATATAAACCCCAAAGTTATGCCCCCAGTGACCCACCTCCTCCAGCCACCCCACCTGCCTATAGCTACCACCCAATTAACCCATATCAGTGGATTAATCCACCAATTAGGGTACACCTCTCACAATCCAACCATCTCACCCCTGAGCATTCCTGCATTGTCTCAAATGAGTTTTGGGGGACACCTCATGTCCAGACCATACCAGCCTTCCATCGTTTTGCTCTGTGGAGCTCTGCTTTAACTTCCTGGGACTCATGGTGTTGGCAGGACTCATGGTGTGATATACTCAAGGTTGTGCTGTGAGCGTCACCGGCTCTCCCGTGGGCCTCCACCCTGCACTGGAGCAGGGTCTGACTCAGCCCTGCCAGCCCAGGTCAGTCAGGGAGATGGAAGCCGCTCCAGGTATTCTGGCTGGAAGATGGAATGCAGGGGGCTGGGGGCTAACACGTCTGTTGGAGGGACGATGGGGCAAGGCTGAGGGAGGCCCCGCCCAGCACACCACCCGCACCCCTGAAGCAGGAGGCTGGAGGGCGCATGTGCAGACCTCTCCTGCCTCCGCAGCGACCACGACTGGGGACAGCGCCCTCCGCATCTCACATGGGTGACTCTGCTGGACACAAAGGGGTGTGGGCAGCGCAGTTACGGGTGCTCCCTAGGTGAGGGGCCCGCAGACAGGAGGGCAGTGCCCAGCTGTGTGCACATGGGAAGACCCCTCCGCATCTCTGGAAAACTGGACTCCTCACTCCGCCTCAAGGCACTCGACAGCCCCAGGGCGGCCCTGGCTTTCTCTGATTCTCAATGGACTGCAGTTCCCTCCTGGTCTGGGGGACGCTCAGCTGGTCACTCTTAGAGGCTGACTCCAGGGGCACAGTGGGTGACTGGCCCAAGGCCCCTACCGTACCACAAGTCCCTTTCCCCGTCCCTTGCTTCCCAAAGGCCTGAGGAAGGACACCCTCTCCCAGAAAGCCACATGGGACACAGCCACACATTTCCCAGAGGCTGCTGCCTGGAACCCATGGTCCCTGTCCCCCTGGGAGAAGCAGACCCCTGAGGATCCCTGCTCAGTAGCTGAGTGCGATGGCCCCCAGGAGGGCTCTCCTGGGCTTCCCTTGCATGTTGTAGAGAGGAAACAGTCTGAGAAAGGAGGAGATGGCTGGCCACCACTGGGCAGTCTGCAGGAGCGGCCACTGCCGTCCTTCCCACGAGGTAGCATCTGGGCAGCCAGGTTTGACCAACGGACAGAACACTCCAGGCCACAGGACGGCTCAGTGTGTGCCCAAGGGCTGTGCTCTGCTCCGAGGGCTACCTCAAAACAGCCCCCAAGGGCCCGCCCAGCTGCACTGCCTTATCTGACACCTCTGCATTGGGTCTGGACGTCTGGACACCCTGGCATGTCCCAAAGTCAGAAGACCAGGGACTAGCGGCTGCTCCCTCCTGTACCCATCCTTCAGGCTGGACAGTCTCCATCCCCTCCTGGTCACCTTGCTGCTGCCCTTGGCATTGCTTCCCAGGCCGTAGGGACAAGGCCCTCTCCTAAGGGCTGTCCCCCCAGCCCCGACTCACCAAGTCCCCTCTACCAGGCTGCCTCTGTGAGCCCATCATCCAGCCCCGAAGGGCGATCCTTCTGCTCTTCTGGGGTTAGTTACTTCCTGTCTTCCCTCCCAAACGGTAAGCTCCTTGAGAACTCGCGTGGAACTTGCCTATGAGCCGCTGGACTCCCGGGGCCTCACGACTCCGAAACAGGGGGAGCAAATCTGCATTTCGTCCTCAGCAGGCGGACAGCACAGGACACGCTGCTTAACCCAAAGTTTAAGAGGAGCAAGGACGCCTTGGGCTTTGCTTCCTGGGGTGAGCCTGGCAGGCCTGCAGGTGGATAGAGGGACAGAGGGACTTAGCCACCAGTGAGGAGTTGTGTCCCATGTGGAAGTCCAGCTTCCAGGGCCACCAAACATGACCTTATTTGGAAAGAGAGTCATTGCAAGCGTCACTCATCAGGATGTGGCACTGGAGAGGGCCAGGCTGAGAGACTGGGTCTTTGAGGAAGGGGATGTGGGAACACAGACACACACAGGGAGGACGCCTGTGGACCTGCAGACAGAGCTGAGGGACAGTGTCTGCAGCCCAGGAGCTGAGGACCGCCAGCGACAACCGAGGCAGAGGAGAGTCAGGGAGGAGATGCTGCCTCAGAAGGACCCACGCTCAGTCCCGCCCTTCTCGCCTTCAGAGCTGCTAGCAATGAGCTGGAATGTCCCCAAGGCTCCTGTGTGGCAGGAGGGTCACCAGTGCAGCAGTGTGCAGAGGAGTTGGATCCTGATGACTCTTACCTCATTAGCCTGTTGATAGACTCATACATGTATGTCCTGGGGGATTAAACCCGGGGCTATCAACCACCGAGCCACATGAGATATAACCCCGGCCCTTTTTATTTTTTAAAACAAGTTCTCACTAAGTTGCTTATGGCCTCCCTAAGTTACTGAGGCTGGCTTTGAACTTGCAATCCTCCTGCCTCAGCCTCCTGAGCCCCTGGGATTACAGGTGTGCACCACCATGCCCAGTAATAGATTCATTATTTGAATGGAATATTTCGAGGTGGTGGAAACCGTAGGTGAGACCTAGTTGCAGGGAGTGAGCCCTTGGGGCTGTATCTTGCCCCAGCCCTCTTTTCTTTCTCTCTGTTTCCTGGATGCCATAGGCTGAACAGCTCTCCTCTGCCACTCTCTTCCGCCATGATGTTCTGCCTCAGGTCAGTCCCAAAGCAATGGAGCCAGCTGGCCATGGACTGAAGTCTCTGAGCCAAAACAAATCTTTCTTCCCTTAAGTTGGTTTTATCAAGTACTTTGTCAGAGTGACAGAAAGCTAATAACCACCCCCCAGTTTACGTGACTTTGCAAGGCAGCCCCATTGGCCCCTACACCCAGGACCAAGCCAACCTCTGGTGAAGAGGGTGGCTCCTGTCCACTCTGGGGCATCTCACCAGGTCCAAGGTCAGAACTGCTGTCCTGTCCCACAGCGTGGTTCTACGATCCACACTACAACCTAGAGAGAAGTCAGGGTCGCATCCCCTTCACCGCTTCCTGCCTCTCAGACCTGGAGCCCAGGCTGGGCTGCCTTGCTTTCCACTCCAGCCTGCAGAGAAGCGGGAGGGGTGGCCCCAGAGCAATCCCAGCCATAGGGCCCAGGGGAGAGGTCAGCAGAAAGCAGGCCTGGTCTCTGAGGGAAGGGGGCCCACCAGAGGGTCAGCGGAGAACGAGCGCTGGGAGCTCAGCCCACCCCATCTGTCCACGTGGTCTCTGGCACAGAGAGCAGGCTGTCTTCTGGCCTCAGGTGGAAGCTGCCGATGGGCATCTCGCCCGCTTCTGCATAAACTGCTTAGGCAGCACTTTGCCAGCAATTATCCCTGACGTGTGTGTGGGGGCTGGCCACCTCCTGGACAAGATTTGTCCTTGCTGGAAGACACTGTCTGGCTTGAGCGGGGCTCCCCTTCAGGCCAGAACTCCAGTCCATACCACTCCAGTGATGGGGCATCTCTAAACAGGGCCTGGTGACTCGAAAAGGTGGGATGAGAAGAAAGAGGGGCATCAGTGCCACAGCTTAGTCATGACTGGAACACCTTCCTCCCCAGTCAGAGGGAAAAACCTGTGGCTGGGAGCCACCGTGGCTGGAGGCAGTGAGCATCCTCTCTGGGAAGAGCATACAAAGTCCTGTGCAGAGGCAGGGGTCGGGACCGAATGACAGTGTCACCGGAACGGTCAGAGCCTTGGCTGTTCTTCCTTCCAATGTGGGGGAACCATCTCCCTCCATGAGTGGGGAGCTCAGGAGACGTGAGCATGCTCACCTGGGAAGCACCAGGGCAGGAGGAGCGCCATTCACGTGGCCCAGCACAACCCCAAGGTCTCACCCTCACGGCCCTCATGGGGCTGCCCAACCCAAACCCTGTCCTGTGCCCACCAGGAGCACGCTCACCTCGCACATGCCCTGCTGTCACCTGTGTCTGAGCTGTCACCCTTCCCTACTTCCTCCTTCAGACCATGAGTGATGGGATGATGACAATCACCATGACGACAATGACAATATTCAGCCCATCAGCAAATACTAAGGGTCTAACTAGCAGCAGGCAACACTCCAGGCCTGAGAAAGTGGCAGAGGGTGGGACCAGCAGCTTCCTGTTTCCCGAGAGCTGCGGTTCTGCTGAGGGATGCAAGAGAGCAGCGCCTGGCTGTGGTGCCCTGCTCCGAGCTAAGCCTGGTGCTCACGGGGGCTTCACGAGTACCATCTCTGTGTGAGCTCAGCACCCCCTTAGGTAGGGTACCATCACCAGCCCCACTGCAAATCAGGAGGCTGACACACAGAGAGGTCAGAACGTTGACCCAGCTTCCCACAGCAGGCACCGCTGGGGGGTGACTAAGTTCACTGATTGCTGGCTCTCCAGCTCCTGCCAACCGGCAAGTTCCGTTCTCCATGGAGTCCTTACTGCGTGTCAGTCTGCTTTTCATCCCTGTAAGAAATTCGGGGGAGAAATGACCTGACACAGAGGAAAGGTTCATCTCATCTCCCTGTCTCAGAGGCCTCATGGTCACTCAGCCCTGCTACCCTGGGCCTGAGCTGACCCTGTGCATCAGGTGGAGGAAGCCTGGTCATCTCCTGGCAGCTGGGGAGAAGGAGAGAGAGGGGAAGGGGCTGGGGTTCCAACACCCCCTTCAAGGGCATCCCCACAGTGACCTTCCGCAGGCCCCACCTCCTCCCAATAGTGCTACAACACATGGACCTTTGGGGACAGTCCACATCCAAATTGTAGCCACTGGGCCTTCAGAGAGTGATCTCTGGGGTACTGCTGGACGAGCAGCAGCCTCTCCTTGCCCTGGCTCTGGTCCTGACCCCTGCTGAGTGAAGCTCCCCATGAGAGGATCAGGCCCAGGCTGGAGCCAGGCTGCTGAGCTGGAGAGCCGGTGCCCGGGCTCGACCGCGATTCATGCTCCATAAGCATTTTACACGCTCTCTCCGAGGAGCTTATGCAGACATTTGGGTTGATAAGCCTGAAAAATCTCTAGAAAGTATCTAATTAATGCATTCTTCCCGAGTAGAAGGCTTTCGTAATTGCTGTTCAAGCAACAGAGAAGTCGAGAAAGCTTCCCCTGCAAATGCTGCGGGGACAGATAGAGCTCCACATGGCTGCTCCTCTGAGCACTGGCTCTGTCTCCTGCAACCTATTGACATCCATTAACATTCTTCCAGCTATAAAAAAATGCATCTTATTCTAGCACTCTCCATAGGCAGGAAGCGGGGCATTGAATTACCCAGCCTGAGTAATTGCCCATCGTCATTGTGATGGAAAATGGCAGAAATTGCAATGAGTCACAGGGTCCTGGAAAGGCAACTGTTTAGTGACGATAATTCTGTAAGGATAATTTCATTAATGGAAGTGGGAGACTGCGCTCGTGCCAGTGAATACCGTGAACGTATATATAAATATCCGTGGACATGCGCTGCCGTTTAAAAACCGGCCGCATGTAAATGGGCTGTATGTGTCTGCCTTCTAATGAATGCCCAGGAGCCGAGTGGTAAAGCACCATTCAGAAGTGATTTGTGATAATCACACAGGGGAGAAATCCTTTAAGTGAAAAGAAATGGGAACAAGGATGTTTCAAGCCTGGATGTGAAAGGCTTCTATTTGATTTGGGGCCACAAAGGATTCAAAAGACATCAAAGCATTGAGAGACTGAATGGCTCTCACCGAGGAAGGCCTTCCCAGCTCTGGAATCCAGCAAGGAGACAAACCCACCCAGATCCTCAGCCAGAGGCTACCGTGCAGGGAGGGGGGAGCCCGCGTCCCTGGGTGGGGTGCTGG
Source organism: Glaucomys volans (assembly GCA_020662805.1). Lineage (NCBI taxonomy): Eukaryota > Metazoa > Chordata > Mammalia > Rodentia > Sciuridae > Glaucomys > Glaucomys volans. The sequence continues at coordinate 353,860 of JAJEJO010000549.1, forward strand.
GCTCTGGAGATGCAGGGGATGCGTGCGTTGAATGGAGGGGCTGCTTTGCGGCCGCATCCAGGACCCAGCGGCAGTGCAATCTGGAGGTTTATTTTGGGACTAAACCCTTGTCCCCCTGGACCTCTCCTCCCCACCTCGTGGCAGCTGCGTCCCACCTTCCCCCAGCTCCGTCCTTCCTCCCAGTCAGCACAAACAGCAGAGCGTGGAGAATGACCCCGTCCCTGCAGCCTGAGGCTCCAGAATTAGAACCTGGCTGGCTCCCATTTGCCGCCCCGCAGGTTTTGTTTTCCTGGCAGTCGGCGTCACAACCAGCCGGTGAGGTCGAGAGGCACCACTCCCCGTCCCCTCCCAATGAACTGGGGGCTCTGCTCTTATTGTATGTCTCGAAATTGAGGTGCAGCAACAAATTAGCATGGGGCACGTTTAATGTCCACTCCAGTGGCCTTCAGGGTGTCCACAGCACCGTATGAGCGTCTGCTTCCCTCATTGCAGGGTTACCATCTTCCCAGAGGGAGAACCCGCACCCAACAAGCCAGCCTGGCAGCACCTCCGCTGAGTCTGCCCCTCTGCTCCGTTTCTATGGCTCCGTCTATTCTGGATGGTTCGTATGAGTGGAGCCCTGAGACCTGCAGTCTCTTCTGGCTGACTTCCCTCGCCAGCGTGATGTTTTTGAGGTTCATGTGCACGGCAGCGTGGATCAGCTCCTCATTCTCTTTCCGGCTGAATAATATTCCATTGAACGCACAGAACTCGTTTTGTTTATTCATTCTTCCATTTATGGACACCTGGCTGCTTCCGCCTCTCCGAATGGCTGCTGTGGACGCGCCTAGGAGAGTATCTGAGTCTCTGCTCTCAATTCTAGCGTCACACTTGGGTGGGGGGGAATGCTGGTTGGAATGTGGCTTTTCTAACGTTTTGAGGGACCTGGACAGGCTTTGGGTCCTGGGTTTTGGGTCCCTGGGTCTGTCCTTGTCCATCTAGGTTCTAACTTCTGAATGCTTACAGGCATGGACACAGCCACACGCTGACTTCAGGGAGCACCTCAGTGGACACACCTGGTCAGGGGACGTCCCCCACCCCACAAGTCTCTGCCCGGTTCTCTCCTGGGATCCCAGGTTGGAGGAGCATCAATGTGCAGCCTGAGAAAACAACAGGAGGAGGCAGAGGGACCCCCGCTTGGAACGGAGTTGCTGATCCACCCCGGGCCAGCCAGATCCGCCCTCACCTTCTGGGCCTGTTGTACCCAAAGAAAATAAAATCATCCAAGCCGATCAGGTAAAGCCAAAAGGAGCCTTTATTTTAGCTGGCCAGTGACAATTTCCCTTACTCCTAAAAGCGGGGCGCCAGGAAAAAGTGTGCCAGTTCTTTCTTTGCCAACTTTTATAGGGCGTGGGAAGGGACCAGGGTGGGGCTATAGGGAGGGGATTTGGTATTGGGGTGGGCTATAGGGAGGGGATTTGGGATTTGGGGTGGGGCTGACTCTCCCAATCACGCTGGAGAGTCTCCCTGGGGAACATGAACATTCCAGTCTGTTTTCCGTGGCTATAACAGGCCCAGTGTCTTGTCTACCCTGTGGGCAGGTAAGGCCTGAGGGAGACACAGCCCGGGAAAACCCACATACCTGCCACCTGCAGGGGGGTGGTTGAGGACAGTGGTCACATTCCAGGCCCTTCTGTGTCCCAGCAGCTGCTGGTGGCACTGAGCCATAACCAGACTGGCAGACGCACTCCGGGCCCTGGGTGCCCTGGGTCCTGCCCCCATCACCTTAGCCCTGACCTTGAGCGCTGGTCCCTCAGTCCTGCTCTGTGCCACCATCCCAGTGTCAGGGGACACACAGATGAGGACGGCGGGAACACAGGGTAAGAAAATAATTCTATAAAGTGGGCCCACTCTGCTGACCCCACACGCTTTCCTTTTCGAGAAGCAGATTACCTGCAGCCGCCTGGCCCAGGGGACGGCATGTGCCGCATTCCTCAGCAAACGACCCACTACCTGCAGAGAAATGCAGGCCTGAGACTGTTGACAGAGGAGCCAGAGCCTGTGAGCAGACCCCCAAACTCTGGGAGGAAAGGATAGTCCCACCTGACCACGAGACATATGGTTAAGAATCCAGTTGAAACCGTTCATCATGGAGCAAGGTGACCGAGAGTTGTCATGGCAGTGGGGACTTCAAAGTCTGATGTCTGTCAGGTCGAATTTGGGCGGCTGCAGGGGGAGGGAGCAAGGTCACCTAGCAACACACTGTGCCAGAAGTGACCAATGAGGCAGACCTGCTGACCCTGACGTCCACCTTGGGTCCACCTTTTCCTGGGCAGGACCCTTGACCCCTTTCCTCTATATAAAAACCCTGAGCAGCCAAAGCCACGTGCGATTTCTCCTGGCTCTTCCACCCTGACTTTCACCCCGGGGGGCTAGAGATTTCACCCAGACACAGACTCTAATAGACCTCAAGCCACTACTTTTGTCTGACTCTGGTGAACCTGCCTGGCGAGCTTACTCCTTTGGCCACCCGCCGCCTTGCAAGTTTCAATGTCATCTTGCTGTCAGTGAGAAGTGAAGAGGCAGGAGACTTGGGCAGGAGTCCCTGGAAACTTCTCTGGGAGCCCCAATAAAGCTGGAGTGCAGGAGGGCCCACTGTCCCTCTCCTCTCTTCGAAGACCCCTTCTCTCCCTTGAGAGTGTCCCCTTTCCCCTTTCCTATCCCTTCAATAAACTCACTCCTATTATTCTCAGTGACATGTCTAAATCTTTCCAACTTGGTCACAAGATTCAGGGTTTGAAGAGGGAGTCTTCACGCTGCCTCAGTTTCTCAGAAGACCCCATCTCTGTGACACCCACTGCCTTCTGCAGGGTCCTGGGTCTTTCCTTGCTCCTTCCCTGGGCTGAGGACTTCCCCACCCACCTGAGCAGGGAGGAGCTCCCAGCCTCTTTGTCTGGGAGAATCACCAGCCGCCTCTGGCAAGGCAGGTGTCTGCCACCCTCCCCACGTCCCTGCCCACAGGAGGGGGGTCGGAGGGCCTTGGGTCTCTCCAGCCCGGTGCCCACTGCGGCACCTGCCCCGGGCCTGCCTGGCCTGCGGGCCACAGCTGCTCCTCCGGCTCAGCAGGGAAGCGTGTGGACAGCCCAGGGCTTCCCAGTGGCAAGAAGAACAAGGAAACTTCTAAGGAGAAAAACATGAGAGATAATAAAAACAGATTAACATTTTGCAAATTATCCTAAGGAAAAATGTCCTATTAAGAAAAAAATGACGCTCACCCGCTGTGGCGGGGGGAGGGGCACGGCTGGGGAGAAGAATGGAATCCATCTCCCGAAATTATGCATTGTCCCATCCCAAACTAATAGGCTCTGTTCCCGACAATACATCGTTTATTAAGCCATTATCCTGCGGATGCAGTCAGTCACATCTCAAACACCGCCACATTTGTGGAAGACAGTGGCCGTCATTTGCAAGATAATTACCATTCCAATCTCAAGCCAGCCATAGGAGTAAACTGCTTCAGGAGGAGCCCGGTTTTAGGTATCACAGGGAATGCTGGCCCAGGGCTCCCAAGCCACCAGCTCTGCAGTTGGCCCCAGAGGAGGGGGCTGGGTGGGGCACAGAGCTGCCATTCCACCTGTCTACACGGCTGAGGGGGGGAGGGGGAGAGGAGAAATGGAGGGAGGGGGAGGGGGGGAGAAGTTCTCATTAACACAGAGGAGGAGAGAAGGGCCAGGGAGGGGCAAGCACAGCCCTGCTGGAGAACGGGCCTGGAAGCAGTCAGAGCCTGGAGGGAGAGTCCCCAGGACCCTGGCCAGAGCAGGTGGCAGGGACCATGACCTCAGTACCCTGGGAAACAGGCAGCCCTTCCTTCCACAGTGCAGAGGTCCAGGCTGCAAGCGGTCATCAGTCTCAGGAAGGAAAAGCAGATCTCCAACCAGAGAGGGCCAGAGGCAGCACTCAGGAGGAAACCGGGAGGGCTAGCTGGCCCCCGTGCTGGGTGACCAGACCCACCCAACACAGGTTAAATCAGATGCTGCCACTGGCTACAGGGTCACCCCCACCACGACACTTGGGCAAGTGGAGGCATGACATCAGGAGCAGAGCCCCGCCCCGTGGTGGGCTCATGAGGGTGCGTGAAGAGCGGAGTCCTCGGCGTGGTCCTGGGAGAACCCAGGGCCAGAGCTGGCTGCTGTCACTTCCCGATCAGGACATCATTGGAATTGCTGGAATCCCACCGGTGGCTGTATGGATTTCCTCTAAAACAGTCTCACAGAATAAGCACCCAGCCTTGTGCACCTTCTCCTGCCAGCCTCTGATGTCATCTGAATGAGGGCCGCAAGGAGCGGTCCCCGGACAGGGGGAGAGCTGACAGGAGGAGGAGGGTCTGTGGGCCACAGCCAGGAAGGTGGTGGCTTCGGACACATGGGGACAAGGTCAGGAGCAGCTGGGGAGAGGCAGAAAGCCAAAGGCCCGTCCACCTGAGAGCAGAGTCAGCAGTCAGTGGAGCTGCCCAGCAAATGCAGACCCGGCCCTGCCCTGCCCAGGGCCTTCTCGAGGAGACGCTGGGGCAGCAGTGGAGCTTCGGACAACGCAGGCGGATGCCCACTGCCAACACTGCACCCAGGCCACACGCGCTCACACTCTAGCACGCTCTCTCACTCTCTCCCTGCCACCCCCTCCTGCAGGACCCATGGCCTCATGCATGCTAGGGGAGCGCTCTACCACTGAGCTACACCCCAAGATTGTCCAGATTTTTAGATTTCTCTCCTTCTCTCAAAACTCGTGTATCCCTTAGAGTCTATTCACAGCACCAGCTCTGCTCCTTCCGTTCACACAACTCAATGTCCCTTCTCCATCTCATCCTCCCCTCCTCCAGCTCACTCAGAGCAACCCCCATGAAGTTTGCCCTATGACACCCCTCCCAGAGCATTTGACCTCTACTCGGCTCTCATCACTGACTGCTACATCTAGTGCTGCATAACAAACATCCCCAAAATGTAACTGTTCTAGGGGAGGCTTGCTCTCTCCTCCAGGCAGCTGCTCATCCTCCAGGGTCTCCCTTCTCCAGAGTCCTGTCCAACACAAGGGCCTAGACTTCTTTACATAGCAGCTAGACTCCAAGAAAGAGTCAGGAAACAAGAGTACGTAAGACAGAGCGCGTGTTTTTATAGTTCAGTCCAGAACATTCTGCCCTGTGCTGCTTGTGTGCTGTGGGAGGGAGATTCACAGGGCCTGGGTACTGGTGGGCGGTCCTTCAGGGCCTTCCTGGAGACTGGCCAGCACCCTTCCTGAACTTGGCCTGGTGCCCTGCAGGAGTCCAGCTCTGAAGAAGTGGGGGCTGAGGCTCCTGTGGCACCTTCCGAGGGACCCACCATGAGGTCGGACCTCAAGTAGGTGGCAGGCAATGCATGCAGCTGATGTGCCCATCAGCTCCCTGTCACCACGGGAGACTGCTGAGCTGAGGAGCTTAAAAGGAAAAGGCTTTGGCTCGTCCAGAGTCTGGAGTCCCTGACAGGTTGACCCTGTTGGTTGGGCTCGTGTGGGCCACAGCAAGCCTGCTCAGTTCATGAGAGAGGAAGAGACGGGCCCACAGAGCCCTTCACGGCACACACCCCGTCCCAGTGGCCAGAAGACCTCCCTCTGGGCCGTGTCTCCACAGAGGCCCGACATCCCTAAGTCGCCAAGCTGGGGCCCAAGCCCTTGGCCTGGGGACCTGGGGGCCTCTGGGGGACGTTCGTCATCCAAACCACAGCAATGGACTGTCGGGTCAGGGTCCATGTGAGCGTCCCCGACATCAGCTGGAGGGGGGGCCTCAACCCGCTCCTTCTCCTTGGCCTCCTCGCCTCGCCCAGGCGGAAGCAGACCCCAGCGAGCAGAGAGGCACACCGAGGTCAAGCCCGCGCTGCCTGGGGCGTCCTCTGCCCAGCACCGACGTGGATCAGCAGATGCTGCTCCAGTGTGCGCTCGCCCCTCTCACGGAGCTGCGGGCCGGTCGTTCTGAGTTGGGAGACGGGCCACGTGCGCCCCTCTCCTCCCCAGGCTGCTGCCGCTCCCTCCACGCCCTGGTCCTGGTCGAGGCCCAGGGGTGATGGTGAGCTTTCCAGTTTCCACACGACCCTGAAAGGGAATCAACAGACGCCGTGTCGGGAGGCCACGAGTGTCCCACCAGACCACCCAGCAAGTCCCCATTCAGATTTTTAAGATTCAAAACAAAACCCCAAGATCATTTTCTGAGCAGCAAATCCTGACTCTCCAATCTCTCCGCCAGTCCTGCTGTTCCTGAAGGCACACAGCAGAGGGACTTCCTGACACACTCCTCTTGATGTTAATAGAGCGACATGTCAAACGCTCAAGGCCTCAGCCGGCCGTGTCCCCATAATGTGCTCCGTCCCCTCCGAGAGTCTGCGGAGGCTCCTGTGCCGAGGCCCTTCTGCTTGGGATCGCGCACAGTTGACAGCGACACGTCCCCATCCTCGAGTTCATTAAAGCGGAACCAGCACAAGAGCATTTCCAAAGCAGGACCAAAGACAGCTACCAGGACAACACAGGCTTCCCCCCGCCCCACCGACACCGGCCACCAAGGGCCACCACAGGCTCTGCCCGCCTGCCCGCCCTCTCCCTCGGTGGCTTTGAGCAGCACTCCTATGCTCAGGTCCCCTGCTGGACTTTGGCTTCCCAGCTTCAACTAATGCCAAGGGGTCTAGGTGCCCAAGGGGTCTGAAGATCCAGGAAACACCTGCCAGTGGATGCAGCTCTGGTTGTGTGGCCTTTCTTCAAGGGGGGCAGTCTTTAGTGACCACAGGAGACCCTGCCCTGGAGGTCAGCCCCGCCCTCTCCGGCTACCCCGCTGTTTGCCCTGCTGGCCAGCATGCCACTGACCCAGCCACACTTTTCCCCACGGGGGCGGCGCAGGGAGGCGGCCAGCCCATGCCTGCAGCTGCTTCCAAGCTGGACCTGCCCCTCCACTGCCTCGTCCCCCAGGACTGAGCTAGATCCTGGCAGCTGCGCTCACCAGGGGCCAAGGGGCACGGGGCTAGGCCAACCTTGGCCAGTGCCAGAAAAACAAGCAGCCCTGCTCCCTTGGAGGACCATCCCCTCCCTTCCCCTCCAGCAGGGCTCTCCCAGGCCAGCAGGGAGACCCCCCTCTGCTCACGGGCCGGCCAGCACCTCAGAACAGCAGGCGGGCTCAGGCCCTGACACTCAGGTGGCACATCCCCAGCGCCCAGGGTGAGGAGGAGCCTGCCTTCAAAGCTCTTGGTCAGCAGGCCTGCCGTGGGGGTGCAGTCAGGGCAAGGTCATCTCGGTCATCTCTGTGGGCTTCAGGGCCCCAAAGAACATAAGCCAGGACTGAGGATCCAATGGCCCAGCCTTCTGTCTGCGGAGGATGCGCTCTGGGGACATTCTACCACCCACAGAGCCGGTGTCCGTGACGTTCAGCCAGACACTCCCTGGCTTACACCAGCCTGCGTCCCGAGTCGCCCACCTACTCTCAAAGTGTCACAGTCTGCCAACGCGCTGAAGCCGTCCACCCCACCTGCACCTGGCCCGGCCACACGGCTCCCCAGGCATCTGTCCTGCAGCTCTTGTTCACGGGCTGCCCAGGGGCCATGTGGTTGGGCTGCTGCTGCCCAGTGTCTCAGGAGAGGAGCAGCCCTCACATCACCACCTCAGGACAAGATCCACATTCAAAGCTCAAGGGACAGCTTCCGCCTGATGACATGACCCTTGCAGCATCGTGAAGCTGAGAAGCCGCAAGGGTGGCCATGCCACTGCCTGCCACCCCAGCCAGCTCAGGGCACACAGAACAGGGGGGCCAGGCAGCCTTGGTGACAGGAGCAGGGTGTCCTCGGGCTTCGCAGTGCTGAGTGCTGGCTTCCTGCTCTCAAGGATGGCAAGGTGACGCCTCTCATGAGCCCCAGACCGGCTGTTATCATCACCCTCCCTTGAAAAGAGGAAGAGACCAAGTCACAGAAATCTTTAAAACCCTCCTGAGGTCTCCCGGATGCAGGGCTGGCAGGTCCAGCTCACCAAAACGCAGAAAGTGAAGTGCGGATTTCAGTCAAGTGGTGAATTATATTTTAGTGTATGTCCCAAGGACGGCTTGAGATGTATTCACACTAAAGCATGAGTTGTTGGTCATCTGAAATCCTAACTTAATTGGGCGTCCTAGGCATTATCGTGTGACCATGTGTCTAGTGGGGGTCTCGAGCCCAGGTCTCCATACAGGCTGAGGCTCTTTGGAGCTGCCGGGACACCTGCCTTGTTCCGGAAATAGAGGGTCCATAGGGAGAAGTAGAGACCCCATGAGCTCAGCTCTGCCTGCGCCCCCTCTGAGGCCCTAACCAAGGTGAAGGGTCAAGGGGAGAACGAGGACTGCAGGGAGGGTGGGTCTTTGCAGTTCCGGGGGCTCCCAGCTGTGATGAGACTCCCCATGAAGGAGGCAAAAGGAACTCAGAGGAGATCCCTCTGCAAGGGGGTTTGTCACTTTTGGGGTTTTGTCTGCATGCTCAGCTTCGTGGTGGGAAAGTGTTAGGGTGTGTGTGTGTGTGTGTGTGTGTGTCTGATGTGGCTGTCTCCAAACTGGTTCCAGCCGAGTCATCTCCCAGGTGACAGTGCTCCCGAGGACAGCCTTGTCCTCCTGGGCACCGGCAGTATCCCATTCCCATCCCACCATTGGATAGTAGGCACCGCCAGACCCCACCCCCAGCAGCCTCCCTACACACCGTGTCTGTCTGATCCTCTGCTCACTTTCCCGAAGGTCTGTCACACTCCTCCGTGTTGAACAAACAGGGCCCTTTAACAGCTACAGCGATAAAAAATGACTTCCACTTCCCCAGCTCTCAGGGAATGAAATTAGTCCGATTACATTTGCCTCTCCTGTTCAATTCCCAGCCTCCACTCTGCAGGTCAGCTGAGATGCAGAGCGGTTAAAAACGTCCACTTAATCACAGGACTCTAAGAGTCATCGGAACATTCCAGAGTCCTGATTGCCTATGACCGGGGCGATTTAGAAAAGAAGGCTTAAAAAATTGACCAGCCTTTGAGAACACTGCGACCCTGAAGCAAGGTTAAGGAGGCTTTGGCCAGGAGTTTGGGGCAGTTGCCAGGAAGAGAACAACTTCTGGAACATTCAGGCATTCCTTTCACCCGGCTCACCGGAGGCTCGTGCAAGCTTGCATTGTTTGCGAGCAGTTTGCTCCATTATAAGTCTTGTTGGGGAGAAGAAAGATGGACACAGGATCCCAGTCCACCCCACAGAGGGTGACGGCCACCAGGGAATTACCCAGGGACTCCCAAGTCGATCGAATACTTTCTCTCCAAACCCAGTTCAAATCCACCTCTTCCAGCCCATCTTCCCAGAAAGTTCCGACCATCTCCGATCTCCCATAACACCGCTGATCACCACCACCTCTTTAGGAGCCACAAATTGTAAATCTGGAGGCGCTCGGACAGCAGTGGCCGAAGACATGAAAGAGCAGCCCCTGCCTATCCCGTGTCATGGGCTCGTTGGGCTGTTTATTTGATGTCCTCTGCTCCAGGTTGCAAGCTCTGGTCTTGATTGCAGGGATCTCTACTGCTTGGCTGCACAAGGTCTCCCCCGGCAGGGGTCTCTGCTGCCAGGTGAGCAGTAATGACACAGGGGACTAGATTTCCAGCAGCAAAATGACTTCCATTCATTATCTCCGGGGCCCGCCTCCATCCGTCATGCAGCCTCTGCTCACCAAGTGCACACTGCCAATCAGACGCCCTCCAACCGGGCGGGGACAGGCAGGATGGGGTGTGCTCTGAGGGTCATCACGCAGCTACACGTGACACAGAGCAGGTCCCAGGCATCACAGGTAAACTGCAGCCTGACCCCCAAAAGTCTCAATGACACTCAAGAAAAGGGACTCCCGTGGCAACCCCCACCCACCCTATTGCATAACAAGGAAGGCGACTTTCTCTCTGCTTGGCTGGCCGGGCCCTGCACAGAAGCTCGCAGGAGCTCCTGGCTGGAAGGACGAGGAGGTGGTGACACAGCCCCAGGGTCAGAGGTGCTGCAGACTGGCCCAGCCCGCCATGTGGGTTGGTGGCACATCTAGACCCAGACCCAAGCCAAACTGGGCCCCCAGTTCTTCCTCCCTTTCCATCGAGAGTGAACCTCACATGGTCCCAAAGGAGCCAGAGTCCCGGAGCTGTGCTGGTGGAGTGGCTCTGATGGCCTCAGCCCTGTGGGACTAACTGACTTGCACACAAGACACTCCAGAGAGCTTCCTGTGGCGGGGGACAGCTGGCCACAGAGGAGGAGGCGGGGAGGGTAGCGGGAGCCTCATGCGCAGGACGCAGCTCCACACGCTGGACTGCGGAATCCATTTCACGCTCCCTGCTCTGAGGAAGCAGCCCAGCAGCACACCTCCGTGGAGGAGCCAGAAACACATGTCCGTCCAGCCGAGGACACAAATCCTGCCAGTCAGAGGGCTGGCCCGGGTCACCCCGGCTCTCTCGAAGCAGAGAAGGCGCCAAAGAGAAGTCGCTGGAAGCTTCAGCCTCCCGCTGCAAAGAAAATTACCCTCTCCCTTCCGTGTCCCGCTTGAACCAACGTCAAATCCTGAAAATGAAATCCAGCGGGACCAAGGCAGAGGCAGACGTCTCCGGCTGGAAGCCGGCCGCTGTCCCCACTGCTTGCCCTGGGGCAGGTTTTAGCTCCATCCCTGATCCCACTGAGTCCGTCTGCCTTCCTAAGTGCCTCGGCCTGGCTCGGAGAAGCCGGAGGCACTGCCCGCCGCCCTTCCAGAGGAAGTGGTGCCTGCGTGTGTGCCACCCAGTGTCCACAGCCACAGTGCAGAGTCCTCAGACCTGACCTTCCACCACCTCCTGCCCCCCACCCCATGGACTGCGACGTCGTGAGCCCCAGGCCCTGCACCCCAGCTCTGTCCCTGCAGGCGGAGGAGTCCCATCTGGCAGCCTGTGTCCTTCCCGACCTCCCTTCCTACACATCACACAGGCACGAAGCAGGAACAGGCAGCGCACCCGTCCAGGCCAGCAGCCACCCTGCCTCTGGGCTACTCAGGCTTCTCAGCTCTCTGGCAAATGCCATGCCCAGGCACACAGCCTGACCTGAGTGCAGCCTGATCCGCTACCCTTGCTGAGTGCTCCCTCCCTGCTCTCTGATCCGCTACCCTTGCTCTCTGAGTGCTCCCTCCCTGCTATCTGAGTGCTCCCGCTCTGCTGAGTCCTCCCTCCCTGCTGGGTGCTCCCTCCCTGCTGGGTGCTCCCTCCATG
>JAJEJO010000549.1:365110-401132 GCA_020662805.1 Glaucomys volans
CTCCCTCCCTGCTGGGTGCTCCCTCCATGCTGAGTCCTCCCTCCCTGCTGAGTCCTCCCTCCCTGCAGAGTGCTCCCTCCCTGCTCACTGGGTACTCCCTCCCAGCTGAGTGCTCCCTCCCTGCTCACTGGATACTCCCTCCCTGCTGAGTGCTCCCTCCCTGCTGAGTCCTCCCTCCCTGCAGAGTGCTCTCTCCCTGCTCACTGGGTACTCCCTCCCTGCTGAGTGCTCCCTCTCTGCTCACTGGGTGCTCCCTCCCTGCTGGGTGCTCCACTGCTCTCTGGCTGCCTCCGCTCAGTTCTTTGCCCACCCTGATTCAGAGATCTCAGCATGAGGTTCCTGACCAACAGGAACGGCCTCCTGCAGCCTCTCCAAGGCTGCACCCCGGTGCCCAGAAGCTCTCTGACAGCTAAGGAAGCTTTCAAGGGCAACAGCTCTGCCCTGGAAGAACCCCACACACCTCATGATCCTTTCAATAGCGACTCCCAAAACACAGATGTGTCCCATTACCTGGAATCGTGAATGTGACCTTGTTTGGAGAAAGGTTCTCTGCAGATGCCACGGAGTTAGGGTCTTAGTGTTCCTTCTGGGTTAGCTAGGTGGGCCCTAAATCCAAAGATGACTGTTCTTTCTCAAGAGGCAGAGGGGGATTTGTGACCCAGACACAGAGGAGAAGGCCAGGTGAAGACAGGCGGAGTCCAAGGGATGCCCCAGGAGCCCAGGACCGCCAGCTGCCCGCAGGAGCTGAAGAGGAAGGAGGGGCCCTCCCTAAAGCGTTCACAGGGAGAGGCCCTGCCCATGCCTTGATAAGGGACGTCAGGCCTCCAGGGCTGGGAGGTAGTACCTTTCCACTGTTTGAAGCCTCAACCTGCAAGGCATCTGTTACAGCAGCCGCAGGACGCTCATACATGCTCACTAGCTGTTCATCACATCACACGTGGATCTTGGCCAGGGCGAGGAAGTGACAGGCGTCCTGACCTCATCTTGTTGACATGGCTTGACCAGGTGTCCAGTTGGGGCGTGCCCTTTCACCCCCATACCTGCCTCCTTGGGCAGCTCACTAAATCTGCCACCTGACTTCGTGAGCTAGGGCTTCAGGGCAGAGGGCTTGGCGACAGGGAGGCCACCCTGAGACCCTAAATCCCCCACGTTGACTCAACTGTGAGACCAGTGGGAACAGCACTGATGACCCCTGTGGGTGGAGCCCCCACCATGGGCCCGGGGCTGGTGTGTGGCCCACACACTGAGCCCGCGGTGGGCGAGCCAGCGCCCTCTCACACGGTGCGGTGCCGGTTGGGGGCAGCGCTGCAGCAGACCCTCAGGGAAGACGCTCGCTTGTCTTCGTTGTTTCTCTTTCTCTTTATTGAGATAGAGCTGACCTGCAAAACTATTGCAGACAACTCTCCACTCCGAGGAGCTTGGACGCACGCGTGCACGTGTGCGCTGTCAACTTGACACGCAGGGCGCTTCTCCAAATAAAAGTGCGCATTTGGGAACGGGTAGCCCTGCGAGGGAAGCACGCATGCCCAGGTCAGCGTGTGTGCAGGAGGGGCCGCAGGGCAGTTTTGAAAGGTGACGTGGGGAGAGCCACTTCAGATACTTTGTAACAGCCTTTGGCTGTGACCTCCAGGTTCATTTTCTTTTCTTTCTGCAGGGTTAACAAGACGGGCTGCATTTTGACCCTGATGACCTCCAGGGCACCTCCCACAACCGAAGTGCTAAATGGACACCACCTCTGGCCCTTCCCCATGCTCCTGTGTGCGTCAGGAGCACCTCCCAGGCGTCCACCCCAGAACGCGTCCTGAAGGCTCTGCCCTGGGTCAGCCGTGGGTGGGCGCTGCGCTGGACGGCACATCTCCTTCAGACGCCCTCACCTAGCATAGCAGAAACTTCACCTTGACAGGCAGCTCCCGCTCCAGCCCCCGCCCCAGCCCCTGCCCCAGCCCCCGCCCCAGCTCCCGCCCCAGTCCCCGAAGCTGCCTTCCTGTTCGCTGCTTCTGAGTTTGGCTGTGCAGGCACTTCCTGTAAGTGGACTCACGCCCGATCCGTCCATCCATGATTGGCCTCCTGCACCCAGTGCTGTGTCCTTCAGGCTCATCTGTGGTTTGGCAAATGGCAGAATGTTCTTTTTTTTATTTTCTTTGCAGCCAATTCCTTTAGGGAGCAGTCACGAGCCAGGGGTTGCTGTGCCAGAACTTCAGGGCTCCCAGCAGCAGCCCTTAATACCCAGCAGGCGCTGGAGATCAAGCAGGGGCCTGGGGATGGCGACCATGCCCTGAGCCATCGACAGAAGGGAGGCCAAGGCCTCCAGGAGTGCCCGTGGAGGGCAGTGGACACACCAGAAGGGCCTCTTCTGTGGCGGGCAGCGGGCCCCCTCCTACCACCTCCTGCCCTCAGCATCCACGGTCTCCTTGGGAAACCACAGCCAGCCCAGGCAGACCCCAGCCTTAGTCCCTGTAACAGGTGTGCAACATGAAGCCCAGCCAGGTGAGGCTGGGGACAGAGCCAGGCCCAGGCAGCAGCTCCCCTGGGCTCCCAGCCCCCTGGTCAGGACGCATGCTGTGGTCATCGACCTAGCCAACCCCACCATGCTGCCCACAGCCTAAAATAACATCAGCACATAGTAGGCTCTTAAAAAATGTTTGTTGGCTGGTGCACGAATTAATGAAGGAGTGAAGGAAAGAATCCACGCTTTCCAATCAGAGACCCTAACCGGGGTGCCTGGGGCTGGCTGTTAGCTGCCTCCTGGGAATCGGGGTGGAGAACATCCTCCGACAGATGGTGGGTAACTGGTCTGGAGGGGACTCCAGCAGCTGGTTCTGGTCTCTGAGGGAAGAGCTCCCCGAACTCTCTCTGGGTCCTCGTGGAGACTTGCCTAGACTTGCTGGGCTCAGGAGGCCCCTGCTTCTCCACAGTGGCAAACTGGGACAGGTTCCACTGACTTGGTGACAGCCCTGGAGCTCAAGCCACCTGGGCCTCCAGCCCCACAGGCAGCAGTGAGCAGAGAGGCAACAGGTCCCCTCCCAGAGCCAACCCTGGGCTCAGACGCTGGCTCTGCACAGAAGCCTGGCTTCCACCTGGGCTGGCACCTCGGAGGCTGCAGAGCTTTCTCAGGCCACCATGTCCACAGCCTTGGACGCACAGTGGAGGCAGAAGACCTCACACAGGAGGCTTCCTCCACGGGACTCGGGACCCCACTGATGAGTTCCAGTGAGCTGCATTGGAAATCACACCTCACAGTCACACACAGAGCTTTCAGGGACATTCCCATAGCTGACATGGTGCATCCCAGCTGAAACGCCAGCATCCAGTCCCTGCAAACTGGGACCATGGGAGGTTGCAGGGCAAGGGGCAATCCAGGTTGCAGGTGACATTCCAGGTTCTGGCCACCTCCTGGTGGAGTGATCCTGGGACAGTTTCTGAGGCTCCCTGAGGCTCTGACTCTGCAAATTGAGAACCCACAAGGCAGAGGTGCGGGGAAGAGTCTAAATAGGACGTGTGATGGTTAAGTTGGGGGTCACCTTGACTGGGCCACGGACATTTGTGTCCAGACATTTGTTAACGTGATTCTGGGAATTTCAATAAGGGCGCTTGGGATTGAGAATCATATTTAAATTGATGGAGTGAAGCACATGACCCTCCACATGTGGGTGGGTCTCATCCAATCAGTGGAAGGCCTGAATAGCGCAGAAGGACTGACCTTCCCCAGGGGAGACAGAGAACCCCTCCTGCCTGACCACGTCAGCCTTTCCTGCTTCTGACCTTGAACTGAAACAGCAGCTCTTCCTGGTGTGCAGGGTGCCAGCGTTGGCCATGGCCACACCTCAGCTCTTCGGCCCCTGCTTGTCCTCAGCAGACGTGGGGATGCTCAGTCTCCACAACCAGGTGAGCCCATTCCCTCTCCCGTCCATCTCTCTGCACAGGCAGGGGGCCATGGCGCAGGGAGGAGGCCAGGCAGGCAGGGACTCTCCTCCCTAGCTTTAAAACCAGAGCTCCTCACCTCGGACTCCTTCCTCTGAGCATTTCTATCCGGCTCCCGGGGAGGCTGCGCCGATTCTGTCCTTGCTGGACAAGGTCACTGAGGTTTGGGCCTGGCATTTCCCTGACCCAGCCCTATACAGCAGCCACTCAGGACAGGGCCTCCCCCGCTGGCCGACCTCTGCCCGGTTTCTCCCTCCAGAAACCTGATTGCTCCCCTCCTCCCCAGGAGCCTCTCCAATCTCTGCTTTGGGTGGCATTTCAAAGTTGCAGGCCACTGACTGAGGGGATAATTAAAAAGAGAAAAAGCAAGCCTGGGGAAGAAAGGCAAACAGAACGACCCAGTTGCTCCCCGCAGTCCCGGCGGCAGGGAAGGGGCTCCTCAGATGTACTGAGAGAGCAGCTTGTGCCTGCCGTCCGTCCAGGGTGCCAGAGGCTGGGTTTCTCCTGCTTCCTTCCACTGGAAGGAAAATGTGGTGCCAGAGGCCAGCTGGGCCTCAGACACCAGCCGACAGCACCCAGGTGTCGCCTGCCATCGCCAGGCCCCGCCCACAGCTGCTGATGCAATTTGCAATGCCACCTGCCTGGGACGCCTGAGGAGCCTCTCCAGCGCCCCCCAGAGGCCAGACCCATATCTGCGGCCAGCCCTGGGCCAGCTCTGGCACATCCAGGTGGTTTGCTTGGCTCCCACGGCCAGGTATCTCCGTGTGTGGCCCAGATCTGCCCACATGTGTTTATTCTTCTGAGACCAGCAGGTCCCCAGGCCACCTTCGTCTTCAGCTGATGCCTTGCACGAAAAGGAACTCGCTCCACCAGCCTCCTCGGCCCAGCCGTCCATTCAGCTCCGATTGGAGGGCCACCCCGCAGGAGGGCCACCAGGGCCACGCAAGGAATTTCTGGGGACCCTCTGCCCTGGTGCCCCAGTGGCTCATCTCTTCTGCGGTGGACTTTGTGTCTCCCCTCCCCCACAACCTTCCCCCAAACAGAAGGTTCTCCTGCAGAGCCAGAGTCGGAGGATGCAAATCAGAGGCTTGCACTGCGTTCCCGGGAGGATGGGCTCCCCGCTCCCCCGCACACTCTCCCTCATCACTGGGTCCAGCGGTGTCCCTCAGAGCTTCCTTCCGCTCCGCCCACCCCGCACGCCCCAGGTGGGGCCCTGTCCGTGTGCCTCCTTGGTCTCCCAGTCCCTTGAGGCCTCTTCCCTCTGAAGCAGCCCTTAGATGTCCTTCTTGACTTTCCAAGCGTCAAAGCCATTCCTTTTGGAACACCTCTCTGTCCACGTGGGCATCACTGGGCCTGGACCCGCCTCCACCTGGGACACCCAGGGCATGGCATCTCCTCCTGGGGTCCCGCTAGGCAGAGCTCCGCCTCCTGGTTGGGGTGGTCCCTGCCAGCTCTCCGCTCCATATTACTCCTTTTCTGTCTTGGAGAGACTCCGAGCGGCATCAGTACGCCGTCAGCGCCACACTCCAACGAGTCCCAGCGGCCGTCCTTCCTCCTCGTGGGTTTGGTTCTGCGCAGGGGAGCTCTCTCTCCTCTGTCCGCTTCTTGGTTTACTTGTGTCTGCCATGGGGACTCGCTGGCTGCTGCCATCAGTTGGGCCACCGTCTGTGACAATCCTATTCACTCTGATGCCACGTCGTCCCAAACTGGCCCCTGACACCCACTGCGGACCCTGCCTTCTGATGGCGTTCTTCCCAGCGCTCCTTCAAGTTCTAACACTGTGTGCTCCCAAGGCACCTGGTGGTCTCCCTGCCTCGGCCCTGAGGTCACGCACACGCACTGGTGTTCATGAGCCGACCCTGTGGTGCAGGCCCTGGAGGGGACAGGGTGCCGATGGCCTTGCCGGTCCCACCACAAGCTCCTCTGCCCTGAGCATGGCCTGTTTCAGGGTGGCCAAGGGGAGGGCTATTGGAAGGCTTCTAGGCCCTTCCGGCCCTGAGCCCTGGACACACTTGGGAATGACCCCTCAGGTCGGAAGCCATTCAGGACCCGTGGATGCCCAGGGCTCCATGGGGTTGGGGAGCAGCACCCTGTTTGCACAGTTGCTCTGGCTGATTCCAAAACGGCCCTGGACACCCTCTGGTCCATTGCTAATGGATGGTGGAGGCCAGAGGAGCAAGAGGATTCCCGGTGTCCGTCCTTGGCTCCCTCTTCCTCTCCAAGAGGAAGGAGAAGTTCTAAGCCCACAGATCTTGGCCAAGGGCAGGAAAATGGAGACGGCTCGCGATTGCTCTTCCTTCCTACTCCCTGACTACCACCCGCTGGCTGAGGGTCTCGGCGCAAATCCCAGGCCGTTCTGAACAGGAAATGATTAGTTACATAATGCAATATTAAGGCCATAAATCTTCCCAGTAGCAAAAGCCGTAAACCCTGGTTTTTACGATCCAGTTACTGCATAGACCCTGACTATTCTTTCATCGCAGCACAATTATCCCACAATTACTGTTATATTGTTCAGTAAATAGCGTGCCAGAAGCAGCAATTCTGGGGCTCATAAATATATAAACAAACATGGGAGAGAGGCCCCGCAGCTACGGGGGAGACAGCCGGGTGCAGGTGGTCGCAGCCGCGGTGCTGGATTCCTGACACTCGGCCGTCTGCCCTGCAGATGGGTCCCTGGCGGCTGCACCCCGTTCCCAGCAGGGCGCAGGAAGCTTCGGGCGGCAGAAAGACGGGTGGTGGGTGGGCACAGGCCAACACGGGTCAGGGTGGGAGGGACCCTGGGGCACAGCTGCTACCAGGGTGGACACGGCACCCATGCCAGCTGTCCCCCATAGGGACTGCTGGTGGCCCTTTCAGGAGCCAGGGAACAAGGGTGTCACACAGGGATCCCAAACTCTACTGGTTCTTCTTGAAAAAACAAAAACAGAAACACACAGAACGGTCCCTGCGTCTTTATTCCTGACTCCCCGAAACGGGGACCAGCAGAACAAACTCTGATCAAAGCCTCAGGCTGCCATGCGCCTGGGGAGGGGGAGCAGGGGGATCTCAGGGGTGCTGGCCACATCCAGTCAGGGGTGCTGGCTGCACCCCCTGTCATGACGGGGCTCCAGGTGCTCCTGCCAACCCGTCACCAGGCGTCCGTCTCCTGGACTTGAATTTCCAAGCAAGTCTGGAGGCAAAGGGACAGAGGCCAAGTGGCCAAGAGGCCGGCAACCTGCAAGTCAGTGTCCCCAGCCACACCAAAGCACGGGGGTCCCCAGCCACTCTCAGGCACAGGCAGGGAGCTGCGGTCAGGCCAGTTCTCCTCACAAGGCCATTGTTCCCACCCTGTGCTGTCCTGGGACTGGGCGAGGCCAATGGCAAGGGAGCAGGAGGGCGCTCCTGAGGCTGCTGCCTGGACTCTGGGCTGGCGACACCCACGACCCCGAGTCTGCGCCTGGCATACTGGGCACGACCTCAGCTCCTCTTAGGCCGTTTACACTTTGGAAGCATTTCCTTATCTCCGTCCTTATTTTGTCCCCCCACCTACCAGGGGACACTGCAGGCAGACAGGACAAAGGACTAGGTTCCTGTTGAATGGGCAGCAGGCCAGGCTGAGCAGAGGCCAGCGACCTGTGGAGAGCAAAGCCCTGGCCGCAGGCCCCGGCTCTCTGTGCGTCCTTTCTTCAAAATAAAAGACAGACAAATAGAAATGCAAGTGACCTCCCAGCACATCCTGGACTCGGAGGCTGATGTTGGCGTGGTGGTCAGCAGAAGAACGAGCCCAAACCCCCACATCCTAAGCCTCAGGACCTGGGAGGGTGTCGGGCTCCACCAAGGGGGGCTTCAGGGTGCAAACAGAATTAAGGTCAGGAACCGGCTGACCTTGAACTGGCTGACCTTGAACCCGGAGACTGGATGAAAAGGGCGGCCCAGTGGCACAAGGTCCTTGGAGATGGAGGGGGACAGGCACATCAGAAAGACAAGTGGCAGCTGCTCAGGCCACTGCTGGCCTCGAGGAGGAGGAGCAGCCACCAGCCAGGACCACCTGGATAGGGCGGGTGACCATAGTCCTTGAGCTGCAGAGGAGCCGCCCACACGGCACTCCAGACGCTCCAGCCCCACGGGACCGTTTGGGTGTCTGACCTCCAAAGCCGTTGCACTCTTCCAAGGGACTCAGTGTGTGTTTGTCACAGACAAACAAAATTCATACAAATGGGGACCAGAGCCTCCCCGTCTGCTCCACGCGGGGCTCCCAGCTCCCCCAGGTGGTGCTCTGGTCCCCCCTCTGCCAAGACCCTGGCATCCCTGACCCAAATCCAGGTGCCCTCCAACCCCCCCAGCAGCCCTGCTGCCGCTGGAGCCTGGGGCCCCGGGGAGCGCTGCCTGCGGGCTCTCTGGCCTGGCCCTGCGTGGAGGCTGGCCCTGCACCAGTGTGGCCGTCTGCAGGGAAGGGAATGATCAGAAGCCCCGACTTCTGGGAGGAACAGCGGCGCTCGCCTCGAGGCCTCCGCAGCGCATCCGTGTGCTGCTGTCTGGATGGACGTCCGTTCTGAATGCTCTGTCTGCTTCACCTTGTTCGGCGATTGTTCCCTGGAACATCACAAAGCAAACTCTAATTCAGGCTCCAGTGGGTGCGTCTCCTCCTGGCTCTCAGCAACGCCACCGGTCACCCAACCAGGACTCAATGGAAGCAAGAAGCAAGCCCAGATGCCCCAAGCAAGAGGCAAGTGCTGCCCGTGCCTTTGGTGAAGAAGGGACGGAGACAAGGGTACCAAGAACTGAAGGGCAGTGGCCCAGGACACAAACCCAGCCCACTGATGGCCAAGAACAAAACCCACCACTGACCAGACTGTGGGACGCTCAGCCCGGTGACCACGCCTGCCCATAGGCAACGCATCTCCACGTCCACCACGGCAAAGCCTCACCACACTGCCCAGCTCCACGAGACCTACCCACGTGCCTATGGCCACAGTAGGATGTCCAGTCACCTCAGCCAAGAGACACTGCAAGCAGCACAGACGTAGGAATCAGATGGCTGGGGACTTCTCTGACCATCTGTTTCTTCATCTGTAAGAATTGCATGGGGTGACCAGCTTGGCCCATGTTGCCCAGGAGTTCCTCGCCCATGCCCCGCAGCCGGCTCTCCCAACAGCTCTTAGGCCCGAGAAACAAAGCACAGATGGAACAGTGGAGCCTCGCCTCCACTTCTCTGGGGTCCTTAGCTCAGCAGAGTTACTTGTTTGTACAAAAGAATCGGAGCAATTCCCAAATTGTGGTCAGGCACCACAGAACCAGACGTGTGGTCAGGCAGGGCCACATCCGTGTGACCTGGAGGCGTCTCTGGACCTCACTTGCACCTAGGCTGGGCTCCTCCAGTGCTGGAGGGCGGGCCCCCCACACAGTCCTGGGGACAGGACGCAGGCAGACCAGGCCTCCAGTGACAGCTGGGGAGCAGGAGTCTGGGTCTGGCCGCTCCTGTCCCCACAGGTCACATGAGCCTACATACACAGTGGCCAGAGCTGGGGACCCTTCCCGGAGTCCTGTCCCTCGACATGTGCAGCCCACCCTGGGTGGCCCATGCTGCTCACCGGCCTCGCTCTCTTCCCTGTGAGCACGTGGCCCCACAGAACCCGGGTCTTTGAAAGGGAGAGTGACCACAGACACAGGAGGGCGCTGCCCCCAGCCTGTCCTGCTCCGAGGTCCCCCAGCTCTCTCCCTCTCTGTTTCTCCCACAAATGCAAAGTCTCATGCCACCTGAGCTGGGGGCCAGCCATCCCTGTTTGCCTGGCATGTGGGATGTTCAGAGCTGAAACCTGGAAATTCCCCAGCAAACCGGGGCAGTGGGTCACAGGAACGGCCGGTCACTGGGTTTAGGGACCAGCTTCAAGTAGGTTTTCATGGAAACACCCCCCAGAGGGACAGTGGCGCTCCTTCTCGTGTGAGGGAGCGGGTCTGACCACAGAGGGTTCCAGTTCAACTGCTCGCCCGCTCGGAGGTCCAGCCACGCCCGACAGAGCGGCAAAGGCAGCTGGGTGGCCTGCCAGGACGGGAGGGCCACCTGCGAGCCCGAGGGTCCTGCCTGGGAGAAGAGCTCCCTCCCCATGTCTCGAGGACGCCTGTGCACCCCCAGGGGAGACTCGGTCCCCTCGGGCTCGAGTGGGGGCACAGCGCACCTGAGCGTCCTCCTGCTCAGGGAAGCACCTCCTCCTTACCCGTCTAAGCCATCACTGTACCTTGCTCTCAGGTTTAGAGAAATAATAATAATAATAACAACTCAGCCCTTTTCCAGGTCTCCCCGGTGGGGAAATTGCTGGCAGCCCCCGGCTCCCGCCCACCTCGCTGCACTCGCTCATTCGATGAGTTACTTTCATTGCATTTTATATATTTTAAAAAGAGAGAAGCTGTCACCAGAAGGGTAATTGTCCTTGCACGTAATCCGGTCTCGGATGGAGCTGAGCGGCCCTCACTCCATTAAGTGCAGAGCCTCCACCTGAGATCAATCGCGGCCTAAATCGGGAGGACAGAAATCAATCCCGGACACGCACCGCAGCCGCCTCCACCACGGTGCCTTCAGCTGACTCCTGAGGGCCCAGCCCCACACGTCCAGGGGCAGGAGAGTGGGCACGTCATCCAGGGGCCAGAGGACAGGGCTGGGGCTTCCTCTGTGCTCATCAGCGGAAGGCGCACAAGGAGGGAATCGCATGCTGCCTTCAAGGTGAAGGGTAGGAAGCAGCATCCGTTTGCTCAGATGTTAATTGAGCAACTACCATGTTCTAGCCTCCAGGAAGGGCCCTTCAAGATCAACACCCAGGACTCTCCCCTGGTCCTCTAGGGGCTTTGGGGCTCGTGGGGTGGTGGGGAACATGGCGTGTGGGTAGCTGACCTGACCTGAGTTGTGCTGGGAAATGCAGAGGGTCTCATGCTTGGGGGGGGCAACCTGAGCTGCACCTGAGGGGTGGACGGGGGGCTGCCAGGGCGCTCTCCTTCCTCGTGGTGTTAGAAGGCAAGGAGGCCAAGATGTGGTGCCTGGCCACATGCCCAGTTCTGGGTGGCTGACCACGTTCCTGGTTCTGTGGTGGCTGGCCACACCCCTGGTTCTGGATTCCCCTGGCCCAACACAGACACTAGGGCCAGTATCCAGTTGCCTTTCTAGCAGTTTCCAAGGTCTCCATCCATTTTCCTGCCTCGGGGAAGTCAGTGAGTCAGGTCCCTTTAACATGCGTCCCTTAGACCTAGCATTGAAACGGAGCCGAGGTCCTGGCTCCTGCCGCCCGTCCCCTGGGGCTGCTTGGTGGCCCCTCAGAGGTCCCAGCCCGGCCATCGCCTGTTTCTTCCTGTCTCTGCCCCGTACCGAGGCCTCTCAGGGAAGCACATGCTTCCCTCAGTCCCCCCTGGTGAGGTACTGGGTGCGGGTGCAGCCTCAGGAGGCCCCTGCGGACCCTGTTCAGCAGGTCTGCAGGAGGGACAGGGACCCACCCTGGGGCTCTCCCTGGAGGTGACTCTGGGTCCAGAATGCTGGGTGAGGATGGAGCGGGCAAGGTGACCCATTGGAACTGCCGGCGCCCTGGCCCAGCATCACCCAGCACCCTGCACCCAGCACCCCGAGTCCCCACGGCAGCTCTGACAGGGGCTGGTGGCAACGGGTTAGGGATAAAGAAACAGAGCTGCTCAGCAGAGGCAGGGCAGGAGGTCACAGCACCAGGTGCCCGTCCAGCTGTCCAAACAACAGTGGGCGTGTGGGGACAGGGGCTGGGGACCAACACTGGTGAGCCTGTGATCTCAGCAAGGGACGCGCACCCCCCAGTCACGCGACCTCCGCAGCTCCACTCGGAGGAGGCCCCTCTGTCTCAGGCAGAGGACCTGTGGCGCCAGCTCAGAGTCACAGCCAGGCCCCCCACACCCACGGCTCTCTGGGCTCCTTCACGGGCCTGCCTGCACTCCAGGTCCAGGGTCACATCAAACCCATTGCTGACCGCTGTAGGACAGTGCCACCCACACAGGGTCCTGGACCCCTGCAGGCACCAACCCGGGTGTCATTCATCAGCTTGGTTTAGCGGTTCTGCAGCCTGAATGTGTCTAGAAGCCTTGCTGTGTGCGCCACACACACACGTACACGTAGGCACACGCAGATGCACACATGTGCACACGTGGGTCCACTTCCTGCTAAAAATAAATAGGGAAAAGTGCAGCTGCTGGAAATAAAGGCAGAGCCCCAGCTCAGACCCACTTGATGGGAATCTGCATCCCACCAGGATCCGGGGGAGTCGTGGGCGTGGACTGAAGAGCGGCCCTGGGAGGCAGCGGGGCCACGCTCAGCTCTCCAAGCCTCCTGCTCTGGGGACTGCTCTGGACACCTCTGTTTAGTGCCCACAGGCCAGACCTGGGCCTCCCAAGCACCCACTCCTGCAACGCGCACACAGACCCAAGAAAGAGAAAGTGGAGAGGAGGACAGCGGGTCAGGCCTGAGGATGGGCCAGAGGGGCAGGAGAGCTCCAGGCAGCCCGCCAGCCGGGTCTGCAGCCCCAGGTTCCAGGACATTCTCCTCGGGGGACTCTGCTTTCAGCAGAAGGAGGCTCAGTGCTGCCAGAGACTCACCCCTGTGCGCCCTGCTCCCCAGCAGCCAGGTGTGTGGAGAGGGCAGGGTGGTCAGCAGGGCCAGGGGACCAAATGGAAGCCAGCGCCCCGCTCCCCTGGCAGGGAAAGGCCCATGGCGTGGACTCACTCACGCTGCAGAGCCGTGGAGAGAGGCCAGAGAGCAGAATGAGCTGTGGACAGCTGGATGAGCACAGAGCGTCCTCAGGTCTGCACAGCCTCGGGACCTGAGCGCCTGCCTCCTCCCCAGTTCCTGCCCACCTGGGCCCCGTGTCCCTGCAAGGTCGGTGCAGTGGGCCAGCAGCTTCAGAGGGCGGACTCTGTGGGCCGCCTCTGTCCCTGAGCGGCCTTGGCCAGGAGCACACTGCCAGGCCTCGGTTTCCCTCCGCACCCTCCCTTCCGCATCAGCCCTCCCTGTGGGGAGGCCCTGTGACCTTGCTGGCCGCTCCTCCCTGGCTGGCGGTGGAGCGGTGATATCGGGGTCTCAGCTCTGCCAAAACAAATCACTGTAAGTGACGAGGCTGGAATCCACAGATCATCACGGTGCAGTTCTGGAGAGCGGAAATCCAAGAGCGGTTTTGGCAGGACCAGGGGCTCCTAGGGATGCCCACACGCCTGGGCCACCCTAGCACGCGGACCTCCGCACCGTCCTCCATCCTCCCTGCCTCTGCGCCTCCCTCCCCCTCTTATGAGGACCCTGGGGATGACTTGGGCTCATGGGCTGATCCAGGGTGACCCCCCCATCTCAGCATCCTGTATGTACCCCCTGCAGGGTCTTCACCTGTGAGGTCACGACTCCCAGGTTCCAGGGATGTGGGTGTCCAGTGGGGTCACCATCTAGCCCAGCAGAAAAGAGACCCCACCCGGCCTGCAGAGGTAGATCCTGACCCTCCACAGGGTGGGCACTCAGGGCCACCAGTTCTGGACCCGGGGCCAGGTAGCTCAACATGTTCCCCAGACAGGGCCTGGTCACCTCCTCCAATGACCCATGGAAGTGAGGTCGGCTGCAGGGACACATGACCTGGAAGGGAACCAGGAGCGCAGACACGTGACCCAGGCTGCGGCCCCAGCAGTTGACCCGCAGTCTCAGCATCCACTGCCTCCTGGTTTCTCGCTCTGGGAAACCCATGGTGTCCTGTGGCAGGGTGAGCGTGGGTCCACCAGGTGGCCATGGGGGCCGGGGCCTGAGCACCTGGGCTGGGCGGGATCCTGCCCCGGCCCGTCACTGTGGCTCTGGAGGGTCACCCGGGGTCTGGGCTCCTTTCCAGTAAGCGCAGGCCTAGGCCAACACGCAGGCTGGTGGGCCATGAGCAGGCCCAGCTTTGATAGTCCTCTGTGCATGGGCTTCACGGGGACCAGCCATGTTCTGGCAACGGCCATTCTTCCAACGGCCTCTCCATCAGGCCAGCTGGCCCAGCACTCGGAGTTCAGAACTGCCAGCCATTGGATTCCGCCCTTGACTAAAGCAGGGACGAGGCTCAGCTTCACAGGGTCAGGGCCCAGCACATGGGCAGGGACTGGTCAGCTGGCCAGAGCACTCCCCTCCCTGCTGCCCCTCCTCCCCCTCCCCCCCCCTCCCCTCTCCCCCCTCTCCTCCCCTCTCCTCTCCTCTCCTCTCCCCTCCCTCCTTTCCTCTTCCCTCCCCCCTCCCTCCTCTTCTCTCTCTCTCTCTCTTCCCCTCCTCCCCTCCCTCCCTCCTCACTTCTAATTGCCTTCAAGGTCAAGGGAAGGGGCTGCAGCAGGCCTGACCTGAACCCTGGAACCATGTACTGTGGGGTACTTACCAGCCACCCCCACCAGAGGGTCTGGAGGGGACCCTGAGTCATCAGTCACCTAAGGTCTCACCCTGGCTTCAGATCCCCAAGGCTCCCGATGAGGCAACGCCCACAGAAGGCAGGGTCTTGTTGAGGTTGGTTGGGACGCCATGAGCCCTTTCCTGTGAAGAGGGGACAGAGACCTGCTGCCCGTCCAAGGGCTCAGGAGTCAGTTGACCAAAAGGCTCACGTAGGGGCCTTCTGGCTCTGGGGCCAGGGGGAATGGCGTAGGTAGCCTGAGAATGTGCCGGAACTCCTCTGGGGACAGCAGCTGTGGCAGGAGGAGGGCACAGAGTCAAGACGCAGAACGGAGGGTTCCGGAAGCCAGGAGGGCGGCCGCCCAGGAGAGGCGCCGGGCAGACGCCACGGGAAGGAGCCCACAGAGGGCAGCCTGCTCTTTAAGAGGGAGAGGGACGCAGCGCCCGGCCGGGCA
Source organism: Glaucomys volans (assembly GCA_020662805.1). Lineage (NCBI taxonomy): Eukaryota > Metazoa > Chordata > Mammalia > Rodentia > Sciuridae > Glaucomys > Glaucomys volans. The sequence goes on from JAJEJO010000549.1 coordinate 379,856, forward strand.
GGCCTTCAGGAGACAGGACAGCCCAGAGACCGCTGCAGGAAGCAGGGACGCGGACCCCGAGGGTCAGCAGAGTGGCCGGGGAGGGAGTGTCAGGCGGACACCCTCCTGCCCTGCGTGCAGGTGCAGGTCAGGACTCTAGGGGAGGCCAGCAGAGGGAGGCAGTGGGGCCGGTCTGGATCCTGGCTCTGTCACCTACTACTGTGGGACCCCCGGCAAGTCACCTAACCTCTCTGGGCCTCAGCGTCCCCACCTGTAAGAAACGATGTTTAGACGCCATCCGCAGGACAAGCCTGACTAGGGATCCCACCTGGCAGTGTGTGCAAAGCTCAAGGGACAGCGCCTGCACGGGGCCATGCCACACGTGTGTGAGGGGGGACACCTGCCACCAGGCCACCCGAGACCAGCCCCACCAGCCCCAGCACAGAGAGGTCGGGTCAGACTCCTGCTCTTCTAAGTCCCGAGGGCGATCAGGAAAGGCTGGTGTGTGGGGAGGCTCTGCCCAAGCGCGGGCCCTCGGCACAGTGCCCAGCTGAGCCAGGGACACGCCTCTGGCCTTGCTCAGCCCTGACAGGCCAGTCCTGGGACAGGACCTCACCTAGATGACCACTTGAGGGTGGAACTGTGCCCCAGCGTGGCCAGCGGAACCTTCTGATGAGGCAGCGCCTGCTGACCCCGCCCGCTGACCCCGCCCGCAGACCCACCCTCAGCCTCCTGGGTGTCAGGAGCCAGCGCGCCCCAGGCGGGCCACAAACACCGCGGCAGCACCCAGTGCCACTGGTGACCTCAGACCTGCGAGCTGGCCAGGGTGCGGCCAGCCACGCCTGGAGCTGTGGTCTCGCAGGGCAGTGTCTGAGCTGGGTCAGCGCCCTTAGCTCCGCTGCACTTACGGAGGCTGCGTGGGGTTGGCGCGGGTTGGGTGCGGCTAGCCTCGAAGGCCACAGCTCGGCCTCCGCGCCTCCGCAAGCAGAAGCCCTCCGCCAGCACGCCCTCTGTTCCCCATGCTCCTGTTCTTCATGAAACGTCGACTGCCTCGGGCCGGCCACGGGGTGCCGCGGGGGACGGTCAGCTCTGACCACTGCAGAATCGAACCCCCCTCAGTGGAACCCCCCTGGGGTGCCAGCCCACTCCCCAAGTTCATGTCTGGTCCCCCTGCTGGCCAGCAGGCTCCCGAGGCTCCCGCAGCAGGACCGACGGTTTGGGCAAGCTGCACCGTGAAGGCTGAAGTCCAGCTTGAAGCCACACCCCGCTGACCAGCTCAGGCTAGAAGGACAGCCATGGACAGTCCCTCTACCTGTTTCCGAGTGGGGTCAGCGGCAGCATCTCCAGCCGCTGGGGCTCCTGAGCTCGGGAAGAGGGACTCCAGCTGAGCAGAGCCCTCTCCTGCCGAGAGGCCGCTGGCCGCCCCTCTCGGGACACATTGCTCCTGCAGGCGGTCTCTGGCCTCACTCTGTGGTCTGTGGGCAGCAGGCGAGTTCCAATGGGGGCACCTCGAAAGCCCCCAGACCTCCAGCTGGTGCCTGAGCCATTACGAGGGTGCGGGGGCCTCTGGGCAGTTCAGGTGCTTTGATAAAGAACTGGCCCTACCCTCCTGGCAGGCCTCCACCCACTGGGGGGTGAGGGGGCTTCACCTTCTCAGTATCGCTCTGGTCGCCGGCCTTTTCCAGAAGGACACGTCCTCCTTAGAGCTCTCCTCCATCCCTCTGCCAGGATGGAGTTGAGACTGCAGGAGCCAGACAGCCTCTGTGTGATGGAGAGGCAATGACTTGGACCTGCACACAGGTCCCTCAGGCCTCCTGGCCTCTACAACAGCCTCCTCAGCCAGCCAGGCAGAGGCCGCCAGGAGATGAGAGGAGTGCTTCCAGTTGGTTCTAGGACCCACGTGCAGTCCTTCTGATTCTCTCGGCTCCAGGCTGGCTCTCCCTGGAGCCATGTGACCTCCTGAGGTACCCAGGGACCACCCCGAGGTGCAGTGTCTCCTGTCCCTGCCACCTGCCCTCCCGAGTCCCCGCTGGCCTCCCTCAGGGCACCTCCATGGACATACTTCCCTGTCTCCTCCTGGCTCCATGGGCTTTGTGGGAGACTGAGGAGTCCTATCCCCCTGACGGGGCTGCACCATGACTTCCCAGCCGACTGGGACACCCAGGGTCATGGCGGAGGTGTGAGGGCAGCAGCGGGGACCTGAACACCCGTGGGCACAGGCACAGCGTCCCTGCCCATCTGCCCCTGGCCTGTGTCCTCCACAGGCCTCACCTGCACAGTCCCTGACCCGGGCCTGGGCGCCCAGCTGTCCTCTCTCCCTGGTCAACACCCAGCCATGGGCTCCCTTGGGCCTGACTGACCGGGCGGGATCCCCTGCACTGGCCCTGCCCTGCCGGGCTCACAGCTTGGACTCTAGCAACCACTTGATGGGGACTCTTTCTTGGCCCCTTGAGAAGAAAATCTCCACTTTGGACAGGAATCCCCCAGAGACCAGGCCCTGACCCAGCCTCACGTTCGGAGCCCAACTCCAGCTAGAGCCCCGTAGCACCTCCGGTGCCCTCCTGGCGCCCACCAGCCTCCCTAGTGCCTCTTCCCCTCTTCCCTGCAGGCCCTGGGTGGAGGCAGCCAGGCACCAGTCCTCTCCTGGACCCAGCAGACCGGACACTGTCCTCCTGGCTGCCCAGCACGCACCTCACTTTCCTTCCTGGCTCCCCAGCAGGTCCCCCCAAGGTGCCCTGCCCTGGCGCCGTCGTGGCACGCAGGTGTGACTTCTAGAACAGACGCCCCGCTGCAGAACGGAGAGGCAGCCTGCAGTTGGCCTGCCCAGGACTGCCCAGGGCCTGGCGGGGGCCGAGGGGCCTCACCCACCCTGGCCACCTGCGGTTCAGGGTCCCACCATCAGGGAGGTGCAGGCCTAGGGTCAGGCCGAGGCGGCCCAGCCCAGCGCGGGGCTGCCCTCCCGCTACTCTGATCCTTGGTGCAGTCGGGTGGCCCTCTTCCCGCGCCCTTCCTGTGAGGGCCCAGGCCCCGTCCCTCCCGCCATCCTGGATGCCAGTCGCAGCCCATCGTCACCCCATCCCCACCCTCCCACCACCGAGGGATTTGTGCCCAGAGCTGCTGCGGAGCAACCACAAGTCCCTAAAGGTCACCTCAGCTGTGGAGAAGGCGCCCGTTCACAGAGGCGGGGCCAGCGCCGGAAGAACAGTGCACCCTGTGACCCTGGAGGGGCGTCCACTCCACATGGGGGCAGGAAAACGGCCCTCCCCGTCCTCTCTGCCCAGCATCAGCCACCTCTTCACTTCAGAAGACCCCGCAGTTCTTGCCAGGCAGCAAATGCTGCTGACAGCCTGTCCCAGATCCACTGCCCCTGCTGTCCTGTAACAGAACCCAAACCTTGCCAAGGCAGCGGAGTCAGCTGAAAGTGCCAGCCCACGGCAGCCTCCCTGGGGCTGGAGTTGGCCAGCCAGCAGGAAGTGAACAGAAGATGTGGCCGGGCTTCAGGAAGGACTGCAGGGTTTTCCTGTGGCTGACGGGAAGTTCTCAACAACAAAGCCATTCTCATCGTTCTGGGGGCCTGAGGTCCAAAATCAGCCTCATTGGGCTGAAATCAAGGTGTCGGCAGGGCCGCGCCCCGCGGAAGACTCCAGTGCTCTCCCAAGGCCACCCCGAGGCTGGTGGCTGCCAGAGTTCCTTGTGGCCACACGGCCCACCTCCACCTGCCCCCATGCCACTCTGCCTGCTCCCCCGTCTGTGCCGAGCCTGCCCCCTCCCTCTGCCGAGGACACCTGTGAGGTGTTCAGGGCTCACCCATCCCATCCTCGTCTCAGGATCCTGCACTGGCCCAGGGGCAGCAGCCCAGGCCCCATCCCATCAGGCCACAGCTAAGGCTCCAGGACACTGCTGAGGCCGTGGTGCCTCTGGGCTCCATCGTCCAGCCGACTACAGCTCCCGCCGGGGGCAGGTCAGTCCACTGTGCCTTCTGCTCCTGCCCTGTCCCTGCTTCAGGCCTGACCACGGACACCGGGCAGAGGCCCCAGGAGTCACCTGGCTGTCGGGTGAGGGTGACCGTCAGGTGCTGGGACCACCAGGAGGCTGTCTTCAGTGGCACCCTCCAGCCATGGCGCCCAGGCCACTGCCGCTGGGCTTCCTGTCACAGGAGAGAAACGAACACTGGTTTGGTTCAACCCACAGCTCAGTGGGGCTTCCTGCAGACCCGTAGCAGGAGGCCAGGGACAGGAGGCAGGGACAGGAGGCCAGGGACAGGTGCCCGGAGAGCAAAAGTGGACGAGCCAGGACCAGCCCCTCCCACTCACCCGTCTGAGCACCAGCGCCCAGGCCACTGTGGACTCAGGACCAGCCTTCAGGAAGGACGGGCAGAGTGCAGGGCCCGCCAGGCACCGAGCAGGAAGGCGCCCGACTGGACGTGCGCTCTCCTGCAAAGCGACGTGCTGGGCCCGGGAGGCGTCAGCAGGGCCCTGGGTCCGAAGCCTCCCGTTCCCCCGACCCACCCCTGGCTGTCGGGCCCTCAGCCACGTGCACGGACCATCACTGCTTTGGACAGGGCTCTGAGGCCTGGCATGGCCTCACGCGTGACGTGACGTGACCACACGGTCCTTGTGACCCACTCAGAGTGAGTTCTCGCACACAGGACGGGAGCCCACACCCGGCCTCCCACTCTCTGCCCCGCTGGCCCTCCTTGGCCTTCTCCCAGGCCGCCCTCCTCTTCCCTCACCTGCTGGCCACCTTTCTCTGGCTTCTTTCTGAAGCAGGGGGTCTGCCAGGTTGGCCCCGAGGGACGCCGAGGGTGAGCTGGTGAGGCTCGGGCAGGCCTGGGGGTGAGGCTCGGGCAGGCCTGGGGGTGACGCTGGCCGCTGCCTCCGCACTCCCTCCGCGCTCCCTCCGCGCTCCACAGCGAGCCTGGCTTGGCTCGACCCCCGGAAGCTCCCTGGCAGGACCCCTCACCGGAAGCAGGCTGACCTTGGATAAGGGACGCGCTCCAGGTAGGGCAGGAAGGGGACGTGGAGACCCGAGCCAGGCTGCGGACCAGGAGAGCGCATGCTCCTGCTCCTGCTGTTAGAGGCCGGGCCGAAGTCGAGCCTCGGAAGCAGCGTCCATTAGAACATGTCACAGGCATGGACAGTGTGGCCAGCACCTGATGCAGAAGCTGCCTGGGTAACGGGCTGTGGCACCCCCGCCGCCCGGGCAGGACACAGGAACACGACATCACACCCCGGCTCCATGTGCAGTGCGCACACCACACACAGGACTCAGGGGAGAGGAGGGCAGGCCCAGCAGCCGCCATCGCTTCTCTTCACACTGACCACATTCCACCTTCCCCCTTCCTCCTCAATAAAGGCTCCTTCAACTCGGTCGGGATGGCGGGCAGCGCCCGTTCGTGTCTACTTGCTGTTTAGACATGATTTAGATTTTCCCCTTTCCGGCCGTTACCACAGGAGTGACTGGAGTCCCCTGCCTATCGGTGACCAGTTCCCTAGGACAGCGTCCAGCAGCGGGAAGGACACAGCGAGTCTGTGGACTCTCAAGATGGATTTGTACCTGTCGGACCCAATTATCTTCCAGCAAGGATTCGCCCAGCCCAGCAGCACGGAAACCGTCTGTTTTCAGCCGAGAGTTTTCTCTCTGAATTGCCAAACCTGAGGCGGAATGTGTCCATGGGGTGGGGGGCGGGGGCTGTTTTTATTTAATCCTGCCCCAAGAACGGCTTTCCCATCTGTCTCGAGTCTTTCAGGAGTTCTGGAAGATTCTGAGCCACTGTGCTTTGAGGCCTGCCTCTCCCGAGGCTCTGCCTCTCCCCCGGGCCTCCCGTGGGGCCGGTGCTAACGCTGACTTCAGGACGGCTCCCTCCGTGGCCAGTTCCGGGGCCTGACCCTGTGTGGTTGTGCGGTTGGCCTGTTTCTGCCTGGCCTCCCTCGGACCCCTCTCCTTCTCACGGGGTCACGCTCGTGGTTACGGCCGCTCTCCTCCCTTTATCTCCCCAGACACTTCAAACACACTTGCTTCCCTTCCTTTGAAGCCGCCCATTTTCCGAGCTTCCCGGAGTGTGATTTGTCCTTTCGTCACTCTGCTCTGCGCCAAGCAGGCCTGAGCGCAGCTCCCACTGCAGCAAGGCCTCCAGCCCGGCCCCCCGCCTGGGGACCAGCTCGCGACCGTGGGACCCCGGGACCCACCTTTACGGCCCTCGTGGACGGCTTTCTCCCGCCTCCGGCACTGAGGGTCTCACTTTCTTGCTCTTAGTCTTGGCACACGCGTGTGCATCCGGAGTGTGCCTGCGAGCGTGTGCACGTGTGCGTGATGGAACAAACGGGGAGGGAGAGGCAGGAAGATGCCTGGCCTGGCCTGTGTCCTGCCAACCGCTGCCTCCAGGGCAAATCTGGAGGACTCTGTCACCAAGAGCCCCAGGGCCATGGGTTTCCGTGGCTTTCCCCAGCTGCCTCAGAGTTTCCCCCGTTTCCCATCAGGACAGGCTCCTGCTCCAGCTCACCAGCTGACCCCTCCCTCGCCCAGCTGTAGGCCATGACCCTTCTGGTTGAAGAAAGCGTCCAGAGGCCTGTCGCAGGCCTCGGGTCCCAGCTGCTACACGCTCTTGACCGTCTCACACCCAACCAACGCACTGGGCCAGCCTCCTGCAGAGCACACCCTTCAGCACCCGGGTGGACAGCCCGTGCCCCTCTGCTCCCTCCAGGAAGTGCAGCTTACTGCTGTCCCCAGATGCTGTGGTGACATCCAGCATCCAGACCCCACGAATGTGTCCTTACTTGGAAATCAGGTCTCTGCAGGTAGTCGTGGGGATGAGATGCCTGTCAGTGGGGGCGGGCAGGCCCCCCTCCAGCATGACCGGGGGTCCTCAGGGGAGGAGGACTCCAGACACAGGGACGCACGGGGAGAGGCCACTCGCAGTGTGGACAGAGTGGAGCCAGGCCTCCAGCAGACACAAAGCAAGGACTGCTCATGCCACCTGCAGCCCAGAGACTGGACAGACCGTCCCTGGGAGGCCCGGAAGGCTCCACCCTCCCACACCTTGATCTTGGACTTCTGGCTCCAGAACCGCCGGGGAACAGATTTCCACCGTTCTGAGTTCCGGTCAGTGGTGCTGTGTTAGGAATGCCCTCGCCAGGAGGCCGGGTCTGATCCCAACCCTGCTCACGTCACAGGCCTCCGACTGCGCCTGGCGCCTGGTCACATACCCCACCGGCCTGTCGGCTGAGTCAGACGCTCTGGGAACCACGGAGCTTGCTCCAGAAGAGCAGGTTAGGGTGAGTCCTTAAACAGGCTGCACTCGAACCAGGGTGGGCGAGCCAGCCGTGAAGGGCTGGAGAATAAATCGTAGGAACCTGGAAGGACTCTAACTCAGACTGTTTTATGTATGATCGCAACTCCCAGTCCTCCTCCAAGAAACCTAAACCAGAAATCAAAGCCTGGCTAATAGAGACATGGCTTATGAGAGAGAGCTGGAAATGTAAGGGTGGGACCCGGGCTCCAGCAACTCGGGTCTGCCTCACGCAACACCTTTAACAGAGCCACGTGGCCACCACGCATTGATCTGAAAGTGAAAATGTTCATGGCACCTGTGTGGTGGTGTGGTATGGATGTGAGGTGTCCCCAGATGGTCACCTGTGAGACAACGCAAAGCATTCAGAGACTAAGTGATCAGGTGATGGGGATTCTGGTCAGCGGGGTGGCCCACTTGAAGGGATTAACTGGGCCGTGAGTGCAGACGGCAGGGTATGACTGAAGAAGGTGGGTCACTGGGGGTGGACGTGGGATTCACACTCTGTCCCTGCCAAGTGGAGCTCTCTCTGCTGCCTGGAGCCACGTCCTGAGCTGCCTTCCTCCATCCTGCCCTTTCGCCATGATGCTCTGCCTCATCTTGGGCCCGGAGCTCTGGAGGGGCCGACCACAGACTGAACCTCTGGAACCGTGAGTCAAAATAAACTTCTCCTCTCCTAAGTTGGTCTTTGGGTCACAGCGATGAAAAGCAGGCCGATGTGTGTAGCAGCTCAATGCTTCTCAGGTTCTCCAGCCTCCACGCAGCTCGCCAGGTGAGGCTGTGGAGGCGTCCACTGCATGCGCCCTCCTCCCGGAAGGGCAAGGAACACCCCCGAGCTTCGGGTCTCTGGCCACACGTCCACCCCTCTCACAGGCCTCCAGCCCCACGTCTGACCGACCGTTGGTCTGTGGAATGCCTTTGGCTGGATTCCAGGCCCTCTCCAGAAGGGTGCTGGGAATCCAAGGGTTCCAGAATCCTCGGCCAAGACCATACAGGTCCTGTCTCTGGTGCTCGTTCAACAGGAAGAGTGCGCCTGACCACCCCAGCCTGAAGTCCAGCAAGAATCAGGGCTGGCCCGGGCACCATAGGAGCCTGCGTGAGTGAGGCCCTCCCCGCCACCCTGGCTCTGCCTCCTGGTGGGCAGGGACTCTGACTGGTCCTCCTCTGCCTCCTGGTGGGCAGGGACTCTGACTGGCTGCTCTGTCCTCGGCCTCCTCACCTGGCTCTTTCCTCATGGCCAGCAGCCAGGCCAGGCAGGCTTCTGTGAACCTGTCCCTTGCCCTGCACGCACACCCCGTGCCTGCCTTGGCCACCTTCTGTAGGTGCCCTTATTGTCCCTCCAACTGCAGAACCCTTAACCCAGGGGCGACCCAGCAGGTGGCAGCCAGCACACCCCGGCTGTGTGTGTCCAAGCTCCAAGTAAATAAGCCATTTGTCCCCAGGCTGATTTTTATCAAAGCCCGTCTGTCTTCCAAATGAGGACTGAGTCATTTATAAAGTGTGCGAGGGTTTGGATTTTAGCAGCAAACATCCATCCATTTAGAATAAATGATTAAAAGGCACTAATTAAATTCCTCAGATGACGGGTGCCAAGGCCCGGAGAATGGATGGGTCTGTGGCTCCTGGCTGGCCCGGACGCCCGTCGCCGAAGGAGGGCACAGACGTGGGAGAAGGCTGCCGTCCAGGGCCTGGGCTGGCCGGGCCGGAGGGCAGTGCTCAAGCCCCCTCCCCAGTGTTGGAGAGCCACTTACCTTAGGGTTTCTCACCTGGTGCACCCCTGAGCAGGAAGACCCCCCCAGCCCCACAGGATCTGAGGCAGCGGGCTTTCCTCTATGGCAGCCTGCAGGGTGCCCGATGCGGAAACCGAGGCCCTCGCTCAACAGTGAACACCACCGTGCGCGGAGCCCTGGCCTGTCGAGCCCTGAGCCACAAGCGTTGGTGACACTGTCCTGGTTCCTATCTTGGAAGGGAGGTGAGAGAAGATCACCAACAGGTAAGCCAGCCGGGGGACAGATCAGAGACCCTCGGACCCCAGCTCCACCCCTTTGCTGGCCAGCAGGTGCACACAGCCACTTCCACTGTCCCTTCTTCCAGCAAATGTCCACCCTCCAGACAGGGAACCATGTCGTGCTGGGGGCCACAAAGGTGTGCCCAGGACCTCAGACCCCGCCCACGCCTCTGCTGCCTCTGAAGGGTCCTTGTCAGCCTTGGATCCATTGTCCCTCCCTGTGTGGGAGTCTCCGAGACCCCCACAGCCACAGGACCACCCAGCCTCCCCATGAGCTCAGGCTAGACCCTGGTGGCAATTGCCAGCAGCCACAGTCGCTAAGGGGGTCTAGCCTGTGCTCTCCTGGGTTCTCAGGCCTCATCAAATCGCCCCCAGCAAGCCACTCAGGCGAAACCCACTGCCCCATCTCCAGGAGCTGCCCTGGGACGTTCCTGCAGTGATCATGCTGCGGAGGAGACGGTGTGTCCAGGGACTGGGCCCCAGCGAACACCACCAAGAGGGTAAGAGGGGTAATGCAAGGACCTTCCCGAGGGCTGACGGTGCTCCAGGAACGCCCCGAGTTATGTTGCCGGACCCCCTGCCTCTCAGCACACCTTAATCTCCCCAAGGAGCCACTGGGGGGACGGGAGCCATCTGAGGGCCGAGGTGACCCCTGCCCTGCCACCAGCCTTCACTCCTCTTTTAGCCACAGGGAAGCTCGGCTTGATTAGGTCACAGCGAGCAGAGTTCAACCCCAGGACGGTCAGAGCCCTTCCTGTTTGGGGACAGAGGGCTGAACTTGAGATGTCACCCGACAGGGACAGCCTCAGGCCTGCACCTCCCGCACTTCAGTCTTCTCCGCTTGGAGCTCGGGCTCCTCCTGAGCACAGGAATGAGGACGGGGCTGTCCTTCAGTGGGGACACCCAGGGGACATGACACTCATCACAGGGGCACCCACGGCCCAACGGGAAGCTCTGCGGGCCTCGCTCTGCCGCTCTGAGGAAGGTGCTCTTACAGACGGGCTCTGCCCACACGCTGGAGAGTCGCCGTCACACTCACAGATTCTCCCGCTGACGGAGGACCCCAAGTGAGGACAACGGGCAGCCAGGGGCCTGGGGACAGCGGGGGCCGCGGCGGGTCCACACCTGCCTCCCAGCATCTCTCTGCTCCACAACCCCAACCGCAGAAATGGAACCGTCCCTGTGGAGTCAGAGTTAAGGACGTGCCTGCACCCCTGGGGCCGATTGGGACAGGGACACTCAGCCCCACAATGACAGTGTGGGGACAGCAGATGAGATGTTGGGGGTGACCTGAGCTCATCTGGTCCCTGGGCTCACTGAGGTCAGGGCAGGCAGACGGCCACCCCAGGGCCCTTCCAGGAGGTCCTTTTAAAGAATGGATCCCAGAGCAACGAGAGGTCTGGCCACGACAGCGGGTGCTGGTGGCATGGCCCTGACCAGCGGTGTCCCCACAAGCTCTGCGTCCCCGAGCCCAAGTCCCTCCCCCCATGTGATATGAGCACCCACTCCCTCTCCAGGGTCACAGGAGACGCTGCCAACATCCCTAAGGCATCGGACTAGGCCCAAGACACGTGCCTGAAGGCTGCTCGTCATCGTATCTAAGTGCCAGGCCACCCAGGTGCAAGGGCACCCTCAAAAGAACCTCTTAGGCTTCTGACTTAGGGTTTGGTGCAAACCAGGTGGGGTGGTGCACTCCTGTAATCCCAGGAACCCGGGAGGCCGAGGCAGGAGGATCGCAAGTTCAACGCCAGCCTGGGCAACTTAGCAAGACCCTGTTTCAACCTCAAATAGAAAACTTAGAAAGGACCCATGATGCAGCTCCCTGGCAAAGCAGCCCTGGGTTCAATCCCCAGGGCGAAAAATGAAAACAAGACAAAAGATGTTGGTGCAAACCCAACTTCTGCTCCTCCCAGGATGGAAGGACCTTCTAGGATTTCAGGTAGAGCCGGGCAGGAGTCCCAGCCGGGCCCACAGGGGTGCCCACTAGGCAGGGGAGTTCTCGCCACGGTGCAGCGGCTGGCAGAGCTGGCCTTCCCCGGCCACTGTGCACCAGGAGGGGGCTCTGTCCTCCTCCTGGGTGTTAGAGACGGGGCACTGCGGCCGGGGACAGTACTTCACTTTCCAGGTCCAGGACGCTCATGTGGCTGGAACCAGGCCTAAGGTTTGGACAGAGGAACTCCAGCCAGCGGCCCTTAACCTCACGGCTCCTTTGCCCAGTCTCCACCACAGCCGCAGACCCAGGGACAGGTCATTCTTAGACCTGGGGCCATCCTGGGCATGAACCATGTCAGCAGCATCCTGACCTCTACCTAGTGGATGCCCCCCAGCTGGGCCCACCAAAGCCTCTCTGCATTTAAAGTGCACAATCGGTGGTTTTAGCTGCCAACCTCTACCACAGCCGATGACCCAACACTGTCACACCCCCCAGGAAGGGAGTGGGAGGGGAGGAGGAAGCTCCCACCCCAAAATCCCACAGGGTCCTCTGCCCCCAACACTCCCCCCTCCAGGCTCCCAACATTGGTGACTATCGTCCCCATATAGCAGGGTCCCCTTCATGCTCTGGACGCAGCCTCTGCTGCTCGGCCACTGCCATTGACTTTAGAAAGGACACGTCTCTTCCTCTTCCTCTCCCCCTGCTCCTCCCCCATGTCTCCTCTCCCTCATCTCAGGGGACACAGGATTGCCTTTCCTCCACCCTCCAGAGTCCTCCGTCCCTGAGCACAGTCCCCGCACAGGAAGGCAGTCACCCAGACTGTGGGGATGGCACGGAAGACCTCAGAATGACTCTCCCAAATTAACCAGGGAATTAGGGCTCCCCAGAGACCATGGGGAGGGCAGCTTGGAGGGGCCTTGTCAGAAGCCCTGCTCCTGCCGAGGGGCAGAATCACAGCCTCCGGGACAGGAGTCCCCTCTTTCTCCTTTGCTAGCCAAGCAATACCCTTCTTTTTCCTTCCTCTCAAATCCCTGTCCCCGTTACTGGATTGGCGTCAGGGACAGGGACGGAGCCTTCAGCAACACCCCAGCCTTCAGGGGCTCCGCTCTTGCCAGTGAAAAGAAGAAACGAAAATCTGCCCTCCTCCCTCACAAGCTACCTCCTGGTGGCCCTTGGGCACCTGCTCTTGACCCTCCTCCTGTCCCCTCTCTTTGCTGCAGTGGAGAGAAGCTCCGCTGGAGGAGGGGCGGGGAGTCACAGAGCAAGGCTCCCTGTTGGCAGGTGGTGGGATTGGTGGGCACCCCAGAGCCTCCCCCAGAGCCGGCACTCAGGAGGGTCCCCATGTCTCCTGTCCCAGAGCTTCCAGGCTGCTTGAGGAGACAACCCCACCATGGCAGAGCCCCCACGGCCTCCATCCCCATGGGACGGGCCTCTTGGAGTCCCATCCCCACCCGCCCCCAGCAGCCCCAGCAGACAGCTTGGAGCACAGTCTCCAGGACAGTGCGGGAGGCTCCCCTGCCAGCTCGGCTCCGGGAACAGGAGACAGCACTGCGGTGCGGGGGGGTGACGTGACAGGGCGCACGGGCTGGGGCCGCTTCCCACTGAAGCGCAGTCCAAGGAAGGCCGGAGGTAGAGCTCCAGTGCGGCTGGACCTGAAGGCCAAGGGGAGCGTGGCCAGTGGGGCAGCCGTCCCTGGAGCTCCCTGACTGGCACATGGCTCCCTCCGTCCCCATCTGCATGTGGCCCTCTCCTGGTGTGTGTGCCTTGGGGTCTCTGTCTCCTTTTCTAAGGACTCCTGTCATGTTGGATTAGGGGCCTGTTCTCATGCACAAAGGCCTCGTCCTGACAGTCACCCTATTCCCCCCCGAGGGCACACCCTGACGTTCACGATGGACATTTGTGAAGGACTCGATTCCACCTGGAGTGAGGAGCAGAGGCCGAGGCGGAGGCTCCAGCTCTTCCCAAGACGGTGCTGCTGTGGGGTCAGGGGTCCAGCCACAGCCCCTGCCATGAAAACTCAGATGCCTGCTGAGCCGGGGCCTCGTGTCCACCGTGTCCAGTCTCATGCCCCAGCAAGCTGTCCGGAACATCCCTGGGTGTGGGCAAGGCAGTACCTGCAATGAGGCTTTAATTTGCAGTTTGAGAGGGAAATGGCTGCAGGTATTTCCACCTTCCCAGTGGACTTGTGAGGGGTCTGTGCTCTGAAAGGACAGAGGAGAGTGTCCACCCTCTGAGGACGACAGCCCAGGGGAACGTCCAAGGAGCAAAAGGACTCGGGTCGCAGGAGCTCACTGTGCTCTTCTCCCAAAAACCCAAGGCTCTGTCCACCCAGGAGCTGAGCCCTCATTTACTCCAGGAGGCTGTGATTCCAGAACGCTCAGGTAGGAAGCAATCATTAAAAACATGTAAATTAAGCGACCCCAGGAGCTTAATAGATTAGTCATCGACTTTTCCCTCCTGTTGGATCTTAACCTTCCACGGAGATTAATCACCAAATGGCTCAAAACAGCCACCAAGGATTAGCACGCTCTGCTCACAGTGTGGGGACAGGGTCCGGGCAGCCCCGGAGGAAGGGAAGACCTACTGTCTGCACTCCCCTCGGCCCTCCAGAACCCCTGCCCACCTGCCTCTTCCTTTGCAGCCACCCCCTGGGAGCAGGGAGGAAGCTCTGCCACTTACCAGGATGGCGGCCCCTCCTGTGGGGGGACAGGTCAGCCGCACGGTGCTAGAGAAGGGCGCCGGCCCGTGAGGCAGGGGAGAAGGGCAGGTTCCGTACCTCGTGGCCAGCTGCCAGGGCAAAGACCTGCTCACAGCCGTTCTTTTTTACGTTCACATCCAGAACACTTATTGAGCGCCTCAGTATGCCCAGAGCTGCATTGGTGCTCAGGACATGGAAGACAACAAGGTCCAGTTGCTGCCCTTAGATGAGGCCCAGTCCAGGGGACGCGCACTACCCGGATCCCAGCAGCTGTACTGCTGCCTGCGGAGACCAGGAGGGCCCTTTTGGCCTCTTCGGAGCACAGCTGGTGTTTGCACGGAAGGCTGCGAGGAGGAGAGGCCCATGTGGTTCAAAGACAGAGGGTCCCTGGGCCAGCAGGACCCAGGTTCAAGGATGGGGCAAGCCGCTTCCCAGCATCCGACTCCCTGAAGGAAACCTGCGTGGAGCAGTTACGCCCGGGAGCAGCTGTCGCCGCTGCTACCGCTGAGGTTCCCAGAGGGGCCAGGCCCCAGCGGCGGGAGCTGGGCCATGGGAGGACCTGCAAGGCTGAAGGACGTCCCTTCTGCCCTAGTGTCCATGGGCTCCGGATCCACAGACGCAACCCACCACGGGTAGAAAGGTTCTGAGAAAACATCGAGTCACGCTGAACATGCAGAGAACTTTTCTTACAGAATATAGAATAACAACCCTTCACATGGCATTTGCATTGTTAGGTGTCACAAGTAACCTGGAGCCGACTTAACCTGCAGGAGGGTCTGCGATCATGTGCACTATCACACCATTTCATGTAAGGGGCCTGAGCATCCCTGGGGGCCACAGTGCATGCTGGGTGAGGAGTGGGCGCAGAGCGGGAAGGGGAGGGAATGACGGGGGAGACGGCCTCGCTCTTCTCCTGGTCGGCGTCTTTGTCTGAGGCTGGGTTAACCATTGACCTTGGCCTCCCTGCAGCTGTCCCCAGGGCCACTACAACAGTGCCATCTTCACAAGGAGACTTGGTCCCTCTTGAGTCGGCTCCTGGTTCCTGAACTGGAGTCCTGGGCTGTGAAGTGCCACAGGGGCCCGCCGAGGCTCGCCGAGGACGTGAACGTGGTCACACAGGGACATGCCATCAGCCAGTCGGGGGCATGAGGGGTTTACCTTGGAAACTCAAGGGCAGCACTGGGACAACATGACAAGTCCAGCTTCATGTCGGGTCATCGTCCTCCAGCACCGGCCCCTGCTGTGCTCTCCCACCCGTCCAGCCAGCGGCCACCAGGCTCCAGCTGTTGACGTCACAAGCCTTAGAACTGAGGGCAGCGAGCAGGGGACAGGGCAGCCTTAGCCTCCCTCCAGGACAGACCCAGGGTGACCCGCAGGCCCAGGGGCCAGGAGAAACCACGCCTGCAGACCCGCTTCTCCCAGCAGCCAGGAGCGTCACCGAGGGGACTCTGCAGCAGGACCGGGGGAGGGGGCAGGGCCTCCAGCTGCGTTCCTGGCAAGCTCGCCAAGTCGGGCGATGCCAATTTGTGGCAGACGTCTGAAGAAGCTATTTCTAAAACAGCAATTACCAGAAAGGGGAACAAATTACTACTTCCTTCAGAGACGTTCACACATGGAGAATCAGGGCCCTACAAAGTAATCAGGGCAATGTGTTTGCAAAACTGCATTATTTATATTGAAATATTTCACAGAGAAAGGTCAGGAACAGAAATTGAAGGTTAGCAAGGAATGAAACACCAGGGTCACTGTATCCCCGCGAAGCCTGCGAGGGCCTTGATTATCACCGCATTAGGCACATTTGAGGACTATTACATCAATCCAGGCTGGTATCCAACGTCAGACTTCTAGGAAAAATGAGCTCAGTCACCCAGAGCCAGTGGGAGAAGAGCAGAGGGGCAGACAGGCCTGTACCCGCAGCCACGAGGACCAGGCCCCACCCAGAGGACACACCTTTGGGTGCCAGGCCTGGATGGCCGCCCACTGGAGACCCAGTCCTTTCTTAGACACTTGCTGACCATCCTGTTTGGTTGCCAAGCAACCAACTAGAACCTCTGAGCTCCACCCAGGATCATGGGTGAGGAGGAAAGTGGCCCTGGAGCCATCTGGATGTAAACTTGCACCCACGTCAGCAGTGGCCCCTCCAGGAGCTGGGGCGGAGGCAGCACATGGCCCCTCCTCCTCCACGCCCCTCCAGCCCTGGGGGCTCACACCGCCTTTCCCCACCAACTCCCCACCAACTCCCCATTCACCATGTGTCCACCTATGGAATCGTCCATCACACACCCATCCCCCACCCTCCCTCCACCCACCCACCCATCCATCTCTGCCTATGCCCCACCTACCTACACCATCTGCCCATCCGACGTCTGTCCTTCCATCCTTCCACCACCCCTCCACCGCCCTCCATCCGTGCACCATGAAGGTGGACGTTTTTATCAGGAAGTCCAAGCGAGCAACAGCAAGGCGCTGAAGGAATTCTGGTGCTTCCCAGGCAGGAGCCGCGTGCTGAGCCGGGGAGACGCACACAGACTCCCTTGCACAGACTCGCACTCGCATCCACGTAGCACCAGGCTGACCCAGGGCTCCGGCCCCCTCACCAGGTCTGGGTCCAACAAGGTGGCAAAGAGCAGCTCAGCGCAGTGGGGAAGGAGTGCTGGCGAGCAGCATCTCCATTTCTGACCCATCCAGACATGACCCTGGAGCCAGACGGGCGCGTTGGGTGTTTCCAGCACCCTGTTGGCCAAGGGCAGCCCACAGAGCGGCTCTCCCAGGTGCATCTTGCTCTCAGCCTCTCCAGCTAATTCTAAAACACTTTGAGGCACTGAATCACTTCGCCTATGTGAGCCGCAGAAGCAGCTCTTCCATCAGGGCTCAGCCCTGCACCTCAACACCAGCAGGAGGGAGTCCTCACGCCTCCTCCCTGGGACTTAGGTGCAGGCAGAGCGCGGAGACAGCATCCTGGGCTGGGTGTCCACAGGAAGCCACCTGGGGGTTGTGTGGGCCACATTCCTTCAACAGCGGTGGATGGAATGTGCAGGGCAGGCTGCTGGGCTCCTCCTGGGAGCCGGTTCAGGCTCCCGAGGGTGCTGGAAAGGGGATCGCTCTACCCTTCAGGCTGGGGCGCAACAGCTGGAAACAGACACGGGACATTCTGAGCTGAGGCCAGGCTGCAGGTGTGGACCACAGCCTGGCCCCTGGGCAGGCTACAGAGCCCCTTGGGGGTCAAGGGCACAGCCCATCCCAGGCCCCTGGGCTCACCCTCCCTGCAGGTGGCTGACCTCCTGCCCCTGGCTTTCTCCTCTCGGCTGGTGGCCTCCACCTGTGGAGCTCAGGTGCCAAGAATGGCACTTGCTGCCGAGCTTCCTGGGGTTCAGCGAGACGCAGTTCTCGGGGTCCCAACCCTCTCTGCATGTGGCACCCACCCAGTGTCAACTCTCTTCACCCCGCTATTCAAGAAAGGGCACTCATGTGACCCACAGAGGGGCTGAGGGAAGCACAACTCTGGGGGCCACAGGTGTCCCCTCCAGCCAGCTTCTCACCCCCAAGACCCCTCTAGACCAATCTGTCCAATAGAACATTCTGCGCTGGCCTTCACGGCAGCTGCTAGCCACACGTGGCTACCACACACCAGAAGGTGGCTATTGTGACTGAGAAATGAATTTTACATTTTAGTTCATTTTAATTCATTTAAACTCACAAAGCCACAGAGAGCTGGTAGTGACCAGCCTGGACAGAGAGAATCCGACAATCAGTTTGGAAGTTTCTTCATTGAAAGAAAAATGTTCTTCACTCACACAAGAGTGGGAAACACAGCCACACCCCCTCCTGGATCGAGCTCTTGAGTACTTACTGACGGAGTAAAGGCCCTGAGAAGTCCTGCCGCTATCAAAGTGCGTCCATCCTAATGTTTCCCACAGTTTTTAAACCACAAAGCCTCTTTTATGTAAAGGTGTAAACAACACCCATGGATTCCCCGTAGAACATACCAGAAGGAGAAGGAAGGTCATTTTGGCTTTGGAAAGGCACCAGAACAGGCATGTGTTTTATGTGATGTTTTAGTCAGCGCTACTGATTCCAGGAATCGGGGTCAGTGTTAAATCACTCACTAACACACACGTGATGCGGAGTCACCCAGGCCGGGCTCCGGGCTGCGCCCAAAGACAAGCAGCAACCGCTACCTTCTGCACCAGCCAGCGGGATGTTCCCTGCCTCTCCCCACAGAGGGGCACGGGATTAGCTTCCTCTTATGATTCACACTCCTGGCTCCCCACCCGAAGGCCCCGGTCGTCGAAGCTTCCCCTGTGACCTGGGGCCAGGTGGAGCCAGCACTGGGGAGAAGCAAGGGATGGTGGATCCACCCACCTCTCTGAATGCAGCCCGGTTCCCAGGGCAGGCACTGCGGGGTCTGAGCAGGGAAGCCCGTCCTGCACCCTGAAGACAGGCTGGACCCTAACACAGCAGAGACCTTCGGCGACTCCCCTAGGCCTCCTCCCCACAGGTGAGCATGGCCCCGGAGGAGGAGGAGGGAGTGACCACCTGCAGTGCTCCCAGGAGCTGCCAAGGACACCAGCGAAGGTGCGAGCCCACCCCCACCCAGCACAGAGCCCCTTGAGACTTCCAGGGCAGCATCCGGGAAGCTGGCACATTCTTAAGATGCCTAATAAAGCAATTGGCCCACAAGCCCATCTGGCCCTGAGCAGAGCCCCAAATGCAGAACTGTGACCAGACTTGCCAGACCTGCTTAATGCAAAATTGGTAATGTCATCTGTGAGCCTCTCAAAGGCAGGGTTATGAATAAAAGAACGACGTTGGAAAACAAGCCCCGCCGATCTCTGGGCCTTGCAAACAGCTCAGAGCAGATCCTTCACGCACCCCTGGCTCCGCCCTTCAGCCAGCCAAGGGCTGACGGCTCAGGGTTCACGCAGACACAGCTCCTCCAGCGTGGTGCTGGAATCACTGCCAGGGGACGGGGGCAGGAGGTTTGACCTCCCAAGCTCTGCAGCCCCCTCCTGCCATGCTGGGGCACCAGGGACTCTGCCCAGCCCCCAGCCACGCCACTGCGATTGCTGCCCAGTCTTCTGCCTCCGCTGTCCCAGTAAATCAGCCATCTGCAGACCCGTGCACATGGGTGGGGAACAGGCTGGAGACAGGGCTCTGCATCAGTGACCCCCTTCCCCATCTCGCTCTGCACAGGACCCCTGCTCCAGGGCTGGCCTCCAGCAGAGTCCCCCAAGGCATCCCTTCAGCACATTAAAGAAAGAACAAAGGAGAGAGAGGAGGAGAGAGCCCACCCCGGGGATTCAGAAGGAGAGGATGGAGCATTCTGAAGGAGAGAGGCTTCCAAGGCCTCGTCATCCACCGCCAGCACCACGCGAGGGGCCCAGAACAGATGGGGTCTGTGCAGGAGGACCGGCCACTCAGAGCTGCTAGTCAGGCAGCGTCCTGGGCAGAGACACCGGCACGCGCTGTGGCTGAAAGGCACGAAGGACCACCATGAAAATCCTCCGCCACCAAGGGGTCTACTTTCATATCCCACTCCCAGGCTGGGAGGCAGGAGCAATGGCCGGAGCCCGTTCCCACCTGCCACCTCCCCAGGTCTCCTGCTCCGTGGCCTCTCCTGGGCATGCGCTGGTCTATGGAGGATGACCCTGACACTCCCTCCCTAAACAAGGGCACTGGCTCCGGTGAGCTGCTGGCGCTGTGCAGCTCCGGCCTCCGCAGTTCACCTCTCTGGTTTGAAATACAAAGGTACCAGCAGACATTTATCCCACTTCCAGCACAGCAGGCCACATCAGGGAGATGGTTCATCAACACTGGACGTCATTTCTGCTAAAAAGCCATCGGAGGGACCACTGGCCACCCTTGGTCCTTGCCACCCTACCCCAGCACCAGCCTCCCCTGTTCCATCTAGACGGGCTCTGCCAAAGGGCTCTGGGAAGGAGACGGGGGTCCCCAGACAGCAGCCCTGTGAGAGCGTTGGTCCAGCGAGGCGACACCACGTTCCAGGCCCCCCCCCTTGCTCCCCGCAAAAGAAACTGGTTGTGTTTCCTTGACACTTGGGGTTCTTCCCAGTTCTTGGAACTTCTCTTTGAAGGACCAAAGTGTGCGTGTGCGTGTGTCGGGCTGGGGCAATCGAGCGTCCGCATGCAAGCCGACCCCCTGAAAGGCGTTTGCAACTTTTAATGGTGTTCATTTGTCACGGGGTGCCAGCAGGGAAAGCGGCATCTCTACC
The DNA here is from genome assembly GCA_020662805.1 of Glaucomys volans. NCBI lineage: Eukaryota > Metazoa > Chordata > Mammalia > Rodentia > Sciuridae > Glaucomys > Glaucomys volans. The sequence continues at coordinate 399,994 of JAJEJO010000549.1, forward strand.
CTAACTGTAACAACTCCACATTGAGCAGCCGGAGACGTGATTTATTAACAATGAGACTTTACAAGTAAGCCACTATTGACAAATGACAGCAATTTTAGGCACCCCAGATCAATACCCTTTAATCGAGTCAAATCTCAACAAATTAAATTAAAACAAGATTCCAAAATAGCCCCAAACTAAACAAATGGATTTGGGTAAAGCTCCCCCCATGTGTTGGTTGACATTCAAGTCACTGTCAGCAGCTGGTGACGATATTCTACTTATTTGAAATCGAGATGGGTGCTGGACACGGCTGCTGCATTGACAAAGTCAAGGTGCCTTTCAACCTCGTGACATGAGAAGAGAAGCAGCCCATCGAGGACCACCCGGGAGCGAGCTCCTCCCCTACCTGTTGCCACCGTCCAGCGTGCTCCCTCGGGAGAGCAGACCACCCGATCCTACAGCTGGGGGCAGAGAACGGAAGCTGGACCTCGCTCTTCCCACAAAGAGGAGCAAGCAGGGACAACAGTCATCATCACCTCCAAAGTTGCCATGATGACAAGCAAATGGCACACCTGGGGACCGAGGGCAGGTCTGCACAGGAGCTCTGAGGGAAACAGACGGCAGCTGGACCTGTTGGGGTCAGGGAGGTGCTCCAGCTCCAGAGCAGCGGCCAGCCCGTCCTCAGTGGGACACTTTCTTCCTGGGGAAGCAGGGTCCCCACCAAGCTGCAGGAAGGCGGGTGTGTGGGAGCTGCAGAAGAGCCCCTCTCATCGGACAGACTCCACTTGGCAGAATCCCATGTCCCAGGGCCTCATGGGAGCCCATGTCACAGATCTCCAGCGTGAGCCAAGGCCGCATTGGTAGAGGCCCAGGGGGAACCTCAGGAAGCTGGCCGTCCCTGGTCAGCAGCTAAATCACATGATACAGCTTCCCTGACAGTGTCAGACTGGGGACAGTTCAGGGTCTGGCATGGGGCCAGCCCCTCTCATCGACCCCCAGGGAGCCCAGAGAGGGCAGGAGAGTGTCTCCTCACAGTTCCCAGGTGGCACCTGTCTGGCCACCAACCGGAGGCTTGCAGCTGACACTGTGGTGCCTCAGATGGGCAGGGGCGAGGCAGGCTGGGGCCCCACAGCTCCTGCCCAGCAGTGAAGGCCCAA